>JACEFZ010023196.1:0-30000 GCA_014155875.1 Cepaea nemoralis | reverse complement strand
TTCTTCTTCTTCTTCTTCTTCTTCTTCTTCTTCTTCTTCTTCTTCTTCTTCTTCTTCTTCAGCGTTCCGAGCCATTGAGGTTCTTTACTGCAGATACAATCGTAAATTGATTCAAGAAATAAGGCTTATATAGTCAAGATTATTTGGGCAAACTATGTGGCTAAATAACCGAGAAAACTTAATGACAACTGGCAGGATCGATGGGGGAAGAACAAAGGGAAGACAGAGAGAGAGAGAGAGAGAGAGAGAGAGAGAGAGAGAGAGAGAGAGAGAGAGAGAGAGAGAGAGAGAGAGAGAGAGAGAGAGATCTGGATGGAAGGACCACTTGGCATAATGTAGGGGTATTGGCAAAAACTCCGCAATGGAGCATGCACTGCATTAGGCTTCCGATCATCAGAAGCTGTCCCCACTCACCGAAAGATTCGACCACCTTACGTTCTTTTACTCTCAGGGGACTGGCCCGTATGGATCAAGACCATCAAAGAAGAAGTAAGACATTTTCGTCCTCACTTCTTACAGGACACTCTTTGGCAAGGTGAAGTGCCCGTTTATCCCTCCAAACAGGGTACAGGGTTATCTGAAACCGTGTGAACAAGTGACGGATTGAACAAGATAGTTGTTGGTAATGGCCTCAGGTTTGCAGCAGAAGGCAAAGCCACCTCTTTCCCGGGACAATGGCTAATGTCACCGACCAGTTTTGTCACTGCCAAGAAGGGACGCCATGGCAGACTACGTTATTTATAGATGCCTAGTAAACCCTGGTTCAAAAACATTCCGAGAAAAATTCAAAGAATGCCGTTGATGGAATGAAAAACGAATGAGACAGGCTTTCTAGAGAAATAAAAACCGTAAACAAATTAGATAAATTAGACGTAGACAGTCAAAGATATTTTGGGCACGTTATGAAGACAAATAAAATTTAAAACTTAATGACAACTGGGAGACAATATGGGAAAAGTGCAAGATATCGTCATCATCGTGTGCACAGCCAGCTGGCGTAGGCGTTCATGTCTCTACACAGATCTCCTGTCCTTTTGATGTTCTGGATCAATTCTGCTATTGATATCCCCACCGTCTCAGTCCACCCTGCATAATTTCTCCCAATCCGCCCCTGTCTCTCTGGTTTGTTTGTTTGTTTGTTTTTTTTGTTTTTTTTTTTGGGGGGGGGGGGGGGGGGGGGGTGTCGTGATCTTTCCAGTTGTTCGCCACGTTCTTCAATGCCTCTTTTCTCATCATATGTCCACCTCAGAAGTCGGAGTAACCGGGAAGGTTAACCCGGTCAACAAATGCCCGCAGAAGTCGGATGTGTCGGCCTAACGGCGCAAGAACGCAGCTCTGCTGTAAACAGGCACAACGCAATCACGTCCGAAAAAAAAAAACTCCGGATGAACGCAGAAGAAGAAGAAGAAGAAGTCGAAGTAGGTGCGCTTGATGGCGAGGGACACTGGTAATAGGTAAAGCTACTCCTCACGAAAAAATCAGTTCGGTGCACTAGTAGTAGTAGCAGGTGTATGGACTACACTAGAATTCAAAGCGAGCGAGTGTTAAAAAAGTACATGTCCAAATAATAATGTTTGCCTCTTTCTTATAGTTTAAATAATGTTCTACTTTCATTGACCTCTTTCTTATAGTTTAAATAATGTTCTACTTTCATTGACCTCTTTCAGACAATCGTTGTTAGTTGCTCTGACACTCCAAGGTATTGTTAATGTTCTAGACGGGTAAGACTAAGAGATACATACCCGGATGGCATGGCCACACGGCATAATGATCACAAGAACACAAACCCCGAAGAAATCAGGAGCAATGGAATGTGACCAAATTCGAACAGTTAGCATAATGAGCCACATCACACAGATGTTTGCTAAGAATAATCATGCAATTAGGAATAAAACACAACCCGAGATAGGTGAAGAACAATATGGGTTCGTAGAAGGTGAGGGTACAGTAAATGTGTAATTGCTGAGAACACAAATTGAGCTTTCGATAGAAGTGAACAACGACCTACGTCTTTGCTTCGTTGACTACACAAAGGCTTTCGATAAATTATGGCATGTCGACATGCTGAAGATGCTTGTAGATCTACAAATTGATGGGAAAGGTCTCAGATTTGTGAAAAACATATCCTGGGAACAACAAGCTGCCATGTAGATTGATAATCCCCTCTGCTGTATGTCCACCGTGACGAGGTAGAGGGGCTTGTGCGTCCCAATGACCCCAAGAGCTATGCCGACGGTAGCACAGCTACTGGTAGGGCCACCCATGTCGGACAGGTCAAGGGAGAGGGACCAGACGAAGAGACACACAAACCTGCTGCCTTGTAGGTAGACTGGGGACAGTCAAAGGCTAAGGAAAGCACCCCAAATACATGCTTGTCGAAATCGGATGTACTGAGCCACAGGCTTGACAAAGCAGTGCAACGTGAAACATGCTGCCTTGTAGGTAGACTGGGGACAGTCAAAGGCTAGGGAAAGCATCCCGAATAAATGCTTGTCGAAATCGGATGTACTGAGCCACAGGCTTGACAAAGCAGTGCAACGTAACTTAATTCATGATGTCACAAATCAAAATTAATCGATATGGTGCTAATCCCGTGAAGTCCCATCAGGCGGTGATAGTGCCGGGCCCCCTGCCTCGAGGGGGTCCACCCATGACTACTGGTGGTCACCTTCCCCTGTGCTGTGGAGTCAAGGCACAGAGGAGTAGGTTAAGAGCTATTGACCAAATACCCCGGACACTCAACATACTACAGTGGAATGCCGAAGGAGTTTACAAGAAGAAAGACTCCCTAACACAGCGTCTTCATAAAGATAGAATAGATGTGGCATGCATTCAAGAGACACACCTCAACGCCAATCACAAATTCTCAGTCAGAGGATATCAGGCCACACGTTTCGACCGCGAAGGACACAAAGGAGGAGTTCTAATACTTACACGAAATACAATACCTTGCAGCGAAGTATCTGTGATCTCTGACAACCAAACGGAAATTATAGGTGTTGATATAATGATAAAGGACGTGAAAATAAGAATCTACAATCTGTATAGCCCAGCAGATAAGGACCTTACACTCTCAAACATGAAAATAACTGACACAAACTGCATTATTGTCGGAGACTTTAATAGCCGTTCAGAAAGATGGGGATACCCAGATACTGACAAAAGAGGAGATGAATTGGAGGACTGGGAAATAGACTCAAATCTCCATCTACTCAACAAGCGGATGACACACCGAGCTTCTACTCCAGAAGATGGCTTACCACTTCTACTCCAGACTTAGCTTTCTGCACAGGAGACATCCTCCACAAAATCGATCGCCATGTGCTGGACCAATTAGCAGGTAGTGACCACAGACCAATCAAGCTTGAAATGAATATGGAGTATGTTCCACAGGAGCAAAAGCCCTTGCCCCGCTGGAATTACAAACGAGCAGATTGGGACAGATTTGCCATACTAACAGACAAATATTGTGAAAACACAAATACACGATATGGCAACATAAAGCAAATGGTGGAAAGTCTAAACAGAGCGATAATACAGGCAGCCACTGAGTCCATTCCAAGAGGAGCGAGGAAAAATTACAAACCATACTGGACTGAAGAACTACAAAGTTTGGAGGACAAAGTTGAAGATGCCAGGAAGACAGCAGAGAGAGAACAAACAATTGAAGCAAACATCTCTCTCAAAGCCATCTCAGCAAAATATAAAAGAACAGTAAATCAAACAACAAGAGATTGTTGGAGGGAAAAAAACAGAAAACCTGAATTTTGACAGGGATGGAAACAAACTATGGAAACTAGTGAAAGCCATGAACAATGAAGGACCTAGAAACAAACAAATAACAATTAAACAAGGAAATGCCTTGCTTACAGGCAAAAAGGCTGCAAATGCACTAATGGAACACTATGCAAATGCAAACCACATTGATATTACAACCGAACAGAAGAAAGCAATCAAAGACAAACAGATACATCATAGAAATACAGAGACAGCAGCAGAATATATGATGGCAAATCTAACAATGGAAGAAATGGAACAGGCAATGAATACCCTAAAAAAGAAGAAATCACCAGGAAAGGATGGAATCACAAATGAAATGCTAATAGGACTAGGCACCAAGGCAAAGAAGAAACTACTAGCAGTCCTAAATAACAGCTGGAAGAGAGGAATAGTCCCACAGGCATGGAAGGAAGCTATACTAATACCAGTCCCAAAGAAAGGAAAAGACCTGGAAGAACCAAATGGCTATCGACTTATCAGTCTACTTAGCTGTGTAGGAAAATTAATGGAACGCATTATCAATGGCAGGCTAACATGGCATCTGGAAGAAAACAAACTCTTAACACCACACCAAGCAGGATTCAGAAAGTACAGATCCACTGAAGATCAAATAACCTATATAGCTCAGGAAATAGAGAGAAAAAGCACACACTAGCAGTCTGGATAGATTTAGAAAAAGCATTTGATAAAGTATGGAAGGAAGGACTGAAAGTAAAACTCCAAAAAATGCATGTTTGTGGAAAAATGTATAAATGGATCAGCCACTACCTTGAGAACAGAACTGCCAGGACAAAAGTACAAGGACAAACAAGCAAAATGATGC
The DNA here is from genome assembly GCA_014155875.1 of Cepaea nemoralis. Classification (NCBI taxonomy): domain Eukaryota; kingdom Metazoa; phylum Mollusca; class Gastropoda; order Stylommatophora; family Helicidae; genus Cepaea; species Cepaea nemoralis. Next base: position 25,397 of record JACEFZ010023196.1, on the reverse strand, counting down.
TGCTGGAGCAAGGTGTCCCCCAAGGAGGAGTTCTTTCACCAACATTATTCCTAGCATATATAAATGACATCACAGAAAATTTTCCAGCCAGAGTACACACATCCTCCTTTGCAGATGACCTAGCCATATGGACATCTGAAGAATATATTAGTACAGCTAACAGCAGAATACAGCAAGCCTTATTAGCGCTAGAGGACTGGTCAAAATCATGGCTAGTGAAGATAAGTGAGGAGAAAACAACATGCACAGTGTTCTCCCTCTCAAATAAAACTCAGCAACCTAAGCTGGTATTGAATGGAAAAATATTGCGCCATGAAGAAAATCCAAACTATCTAGGAGTCACCTTTGATCGTCGCCTGACATGGAAGACACAGGTTGAGAAAAATCGAACAAGAGCAAGGCAGAGAATGGCAATCATGAAAAAGCTTGCTGGTACAACGTGGGGAGCAGATGAGAAAGTTCTCAAGAAGTTATATACTGGAGGGGTGAGGCCAGTACTGGAATATGGCATTGCAGCTTGGGCAACAGCAGCTAAGACAAACTTTAACAAAATAAGTAGAGTCCAAAACCAAGGAATGCGAATCATAACTGGAAGCCTGAAGACAACGCCTATTAATGAACTAGAAAAGATCACTTGTTTACAACCAATGCAGGATAGAAGAGATAGCAGAGCCCAGCAACAAGCAGAAAAATTTAGAAGATTGACAGACCACCCTATGTACAACAGATTTAATGGTTTTGGAAAGGGAAGACTGAAGCGTAGCAACTTTGTAGAAACTGCAAAACGAAGGATTAGGGCAGATCCTATACTTAACATATCAACAGTCAAGCCCATACACAATGCAGACAAGTTCCCAGCTTGGAGACAGCAGCAACTGCCTGAGATGATAGAAAACAATCCTGGTATTGAGAAAAAGAACACTCAGCATGAAACCGAAAGAAGAGAAATAACCCTAAACTACATAAAAGAACATTACCCAAGCAGGAATTGGACCCATGCATATACAGATGGATCAGCCAAAAATTCAATAGAGAATGGAGGAGGAGGAATTCTCCTAAATTTAAAAAATGGAGTGAAAAAAAACACATTCAATGGCAACTGGAAAATTTTCAAGTAACTTCAAAGCGGAGGTAGAGGCTCTGAAAACTGCAGCAGAAATGCTCCTGATGGAGGAAAATAAAGAGAAGCAAATAGCTATCTTCACAGATGCAAAGTCAGCTGTCTCAATACTGAAGAGCAATAACAGCACAGAACTAACTGACCTAAGAGCAGCACTCCATGGTCTATGCCAGAAATCCAAAAAAGTTGTAATACAGTGGATCCCATCACATTGCAGTATACCTGGAAACGAAGAGGCTGACAGACTGGCAAAAGAGGGCGGACGACTACCACAGCCTGACATAGACATAACCTATAATGAGGCAAAGAGGTTGATAAAAAGCACTTATAGAACCAAATGGGAATCAGAGCATCCAGGCCATCAGAAGGATGATGCATATTACAAACTCGACCGAAGAGAACAAGTAGCAATCTTCAGACTCCGCACAGGACATAACAGGCTGAAATACCACTTGTTCAATAAACTAAAGATAGGAGATACTGATGAATGTAATTGTAGAACTGGAAAAATGACAGCAAAACATTTGCTGCAGGATTGCCCAACGTATGCAGAACAGAGAAAGATATTTTGGCCCACACCTGCTTCATTTGAGGACAAGCTCTATGGAGATATCAACAAGCTCAAGTTGACCGCAGCTTACTTTAACTACATACAGGTTGACATTTAAAGGTGCATGAAGACCCAGAGGCATGAAATGGAATATTGCTTGGATAGCAAATCCATTATGTGGAAAGTCCAAATCGAAAGCTCGCTGTGTGGGCTTCATAAAGGTGGAAAAGTGTCCTAGTGGCACGAAATGGAATATTGCTTGGATAGCAAATCCATTACGTGGAAAGTCTGAATCAAAAGCCCATTGTGTGGGCTTCATAATAGGTGGAAAAGTGTCCTAGTGGCATGAAATGGAATATTGCTTGGATAGCAAATCCATTACGTGGAAAGTCCGAATCGAAAGCTCACTGTGTGGATGTCATCTGCAGACTGCATACTTCTGGTTTCCGGAAGAACAGCCTATGGTGAACGGAAGGCCCAATATACGGAAGTGAGGCTAAGCAGCCATGTGCAGGACGTGACGATTCCTTGGGTGAGCCCAGTACCAGAGCGCTATGTATCGGCTCTGCAAGTATGGAAGCCTCCTTGGATGGCGGGGAATGCCCATGGTCTGCCCCTGCCTTCCCTTGAGGGCTGACCAGGATCTTTGGCTGTTCTATATGGACCAGCTGGGATGGGGGATAACACCACAACAGTGAGAGTCAAACGTCCTAAGAAACCCCCGGGAAGGTTCACCCGGTCAACAAATGCCCGCAGAAGTCGGATGTGTCGGCCTAACGGCGCAAGAACGCAGCTCTGCTGTAAACAGGCACAACGCAATCACATCCGAAAAAAACTCCGGATGAACGAAGAAGAAGAAGAAGAAGAAGATTGATAATGAACTCGGTCAACATCAACCTATTAAGAGAAGTGTGCGACTGGAATGTTTCCAGATAATTGTTCCCTATTCAGTGACACTATTTTTAGAAACTTAGAAAATATGAGATGTTTCAGACCATTTTCGGACATAACATCAATATCATTAGACATGCGGATGATACAGTATTACCTGCAGACAATGAATAGGATCTGCAACATTGAGTACATAAGGTTATTGTACACAGTGAACAACTGGGGCTAGAATTAAATTGTAAGAAGACAGAAATTATGGTCGTCACTAGGAAGAAAGAAAGACCACAATGTGATATGCGGGTAATGGAAATATTCTTAAACAAGTGAGTGAATCGGTACAACTATTTCGGAAAAGTCATAACATCTTATGTGAGGTGACTTGAAGAGATTATAACAAGAATCGCTATGCTAAAGGTAGCCTTTTACAAGATGGAAAACATACTAACAAATAAAAAGATGTCAGATGCAACGAGAAAAAGAGTGTTGAACATAGAACCTATACTTTTGTATGGATATGAAACGTGGATATTAGCAGACAAGCTGAAAAACATCTAATAGCGGTGGATATGTGGTGTCTGAGGAAAATGTAAAGAATACCATGGACAGACCAAAAAAAAAACAAAAACAATGATCAAGCCCTACAAGAAGAAAATGAAAACCGTAAACTGAATGGAGAAATTAGACACATGCAGTCAACATATTTTGGGCGCGATATGAGAATAAATAAACCAGAGAACTTGTGACAACTGGCAAGATTGAAGGGAAAAGAACAAGGGGGAGGCAGAGAAGTAAATTTTTGGATGGCTTGACCACATGGCGTGTTCGAGACCAAGGATTCAGAGCTGATCCACGACTCTAGTGATCGTGTAAGATAGCGAAACATGACCGTTCACGCTTATCGGCATGGTACATGATAATGATGAACACAAATCCTGTCCAAGTCTCTAGTGATAGTGTGAGATGACGAACTATGACCTCTATAGCCAATCAGCAAGACACATGGCGATGCTGATGATGAAACGACATAGGTTTGCAGTCACTCATGAGGGTCTTATCCGGTCTACATGATCTCATCTTTAAACAAGTGCAAGGAACACCACTGGACAGCCAGTTGACATTATCTTTCAGCAAGCGAACTTTAGCATGATGTTGTCAGGACCACGTTGTCTCGCACTTAAAGGTCAAGTACTCTCGAACCGATGGGCATTGAGAATGGCGAACAGTAGGCAAGATAACAAGCTGCAGATAAACAATTCACAGAATATCAATCGCTGGCTGGGGAAATCCATCATGCCATTGTTGTTTCCGAACTGCTATCATTATCATTATAATGTAACTCTTTTCTATACATTGTCCATCTTTGTTGACCATGAGTATTTAAATTGTGTGCGTGCGTGCGTGCGTGCCTGCGTGCGTGCGTGCCTGCGTGCGTGCGTGTGTGTGTGTGTGTGTGTGTGGTGTGTGTGTGTGTGTGTGTGTGTGTGTGTGTGTGTGTGTGTGTGTGTGTGTGTGTGTGTGTGTGTGTGTGTGTGTGTGTGTGTGTGTGTGTGTGTGTGTGGTGTTAAACCAGTTGCCACAGTGTTTCTAACGCTTGATAGTTCCAGCATCTTGAGTGTCTTCTTGTTGCTCCTCAATCTCCTTGTACTGAACCAGGTTTTTTTCGCTGCCTTATATTTTCATTTCTCTTACTAACCATTTCTTCTTCTGTGTATTTCTTATTTCGGATATTATTTTTTTTCGATGTCTGGTTTATTGGCGCGAAAGCACTTGCTATTGTTTTAAGTTCTAATCTGAGAAGTTAGTTGCATATCCTTTACAGGACGTAGCAGTCAACCCCATCATATTTTACTGTTCGTGGTTCCTGGGCAAGTTTACGTTCAGTAGTTTGCCATTACTTCCTGAACGACCGGTACCCATACCATCTCATTAAAAAAAAAACAACAACGTAAATCGCCAAATCGCCCGCAGCCGTGTTTCGAACGCGGTATGCGGGAATACGAACTGCACCTGTAACCTGTTCGTCACGGAGCAGCAATCTGAGAAGGCTAGGTGCTGGATCTCAGTACCCAAGGGCTGACGTGAATATTTGAAACACTGCCCCAAAAATAAGCAGGGCAGCGTTTTGATACCATTATATAATGAAACAAAAAGGTATTTTTTTTCGAGGGACTTCACATGAAAACCCTAAGAGTGTGATATAAATTTCAGTAACCATGCCATTGTCCTGTAACCTATCAATATAATTGTTAAGCATGTCAAGAGTGTTCAGCACGTGGCATAACGGTACAGACAAACACGGCGACATTATAAGGACAGTCTAAAGATGGACGTCCCTCTTTTGACATGCACAAAAGAGGTGCAGCGTTCTATTATCCGCTCTTTGATCAATGAAGGGGTGAATCCTATAGACATTTATCGGCGAATGGAGGTCCATTATGGTGATGCTTGCCTGTCAGTCCTGCAAGTGTATGGGTGGAGTAAGAAGTTTAAAAACGTCGTGATTTCAGTTACAAACTGTTCACTGTCGGGTCAGGCACACCGAGTTAATCGCAGCCGTTGAAGGACTCTTACAGGAAAACTGCCGATTAGCTGTGACTGACATTGCCGCACATCTTGACATCAGTCAAGGTAAACCACATCACATAGTTCATGATGTGCTGAATTACCGCAACGTGTCTGCAAAGTGGGTTCCACGGCAGCCTATCCCAGAATTTAAACAACCACGCGCTGATGCTGGTCAAGAACGTTTGCAGTGTTTTGAAGCAGAAGATGGTGGTTTCCTATAAAGAATGGTTACTTGGGTTCACTACCATGAGCCGGAAACGAAGAGAGCGAGAAAGGAATGACGCCATCCCTTCTCGGTGAAACCAAAGAAGTTTCGCACGCAGCCATCTATATGGAATGTTATGCTGACTCCTTTTGGAATGAACGAGTCGTTATTTTAGAGCACTACATGCCAACAGGGAAAACTGTCACCAGTGATACGTATACAGATCTTCTCATGAATCATTTTCGACCCGCAACCAAATCCAAACGATGTGGGCTTCTGAGTGAAGGTGTCCTTTAGCAACATGGCTATGCTCGACCCCATACTGCCCGTGCAACGAAGATTTCCACTTTCAGTGTATACCACGTCACCCATACACGCCAGACCTAGCCCCCAATTGATTTCCACCTGTTTGGACAACCCAAAGAGTTCTTGGGAGAAAGATTTTTTGGTCCGATGAAGAGGTACAGCAGATGGTGGATGAGTGGTTACACATGCGACCAAGGGAATTATTTATCTACAGGAATCCAAGCACTGTATCGGCGCTTCAGGACGTGCATTGAACACAGTGGTGACTACATCGAAACATGTTACATTTTTCTTTACTTTTTCAGAATATATTCACCAAAAGGGGGTGGGGGGATGTAAGGTTTTCATGAGAACTCCCTTCGTAAATCCTGAAAACACACAATAAAAACAAACATATATGCAGACCTGTCTATGGCCCCAGTCCACGTAAACAGACAAATTAACGTTGGGGGGGGGGGGTGGGGATATGTGGAAATAATGTAATATTGTAATGTAGGCTAAGCTAAGTTTTTTTTCTTTTTCATATCCTTTACAGGACGTTGCAGACAACATCAGCATTGTTCAGCTGATGTTGATGTACCAGGCAAGATTACGCTCAGTAGTTTGCCATTGCTTTCTGAGTGACCTGCTCACATACCCCTAAGTTACCAACGCGGTGAGAACCGCTACCGATTCTTACGCAGGTTACGTTACTCGCGAGAATATACAGGATTACGGAGACAGACTTTAATCCCTATGCCACGGCGTCCGGCTAAGCTAAGTACGAATAAAATACTTATAATTAAAACACAAAACAACTGTCTGACGTCTCGGTAGTCTTTAAGACATGTCGGACTGGCACAAGGTACTTGTCACACTGGGTCGTGAGTACAGAGAATGGGCAGCAGACCCTCACAGAGTTTGAGTTGTAACAACTGATTCAGGGCAACACACATCAAGATGATTTACACCGATGGGACAGTCGTGAGAAACAGAGTGGTGACTGGGGTTTCATTGCTAAGGCGAATGGACGATGCTTGAAAAAGTAGAGTCTGGCATGAGAATGGAGGTGGAAGCAGTAACAACAATCTTTCGAAGGTTGGAGGAAACCGCTGCAACACATATTGTATTCATTGTGGACTCGGGGAGTATGCTTAGTAAAGTGGAACAATACATGTTTCCTATAGAATGGCTTCCTCGCTTCAGATGTCATAGATTGTGAGAATTGTATGGATTTTATAACCTGGTCACGCGGGTGTGCTGGGGAATGAACAGACTGATAGACTGACAGGGAATGCAATTCTCGGTGGTAGATTACTTGTGGACAACGGAGAGGTGGTTGGGCACAATGGGACCAGGAGGAGAAAGCGGTGGAACAAATTTAGCACCCGTATGTGGAGATAATGATATGACGGGGAATTGGCAGGGGTCTGGACGAATTTCAAAACTGAGAGGGAAGACCAGAAGAACTTTAAATCAGATGGCAGTTGGAGCCTTCAGCAGTATGACTCTTCGCTGGCTGTTGAACGAGGGGACGGAGCGCTTGTGGGAATGCCCTGAGTGTGTTGACGTCGTTTCTTAGCTCAACTCAACTCAACTCTTTTTCTGATTGACTTGCTCATGATTGGTTGAATTGTATAGCTAAAATTTTCTACGAAATCTAGACCCCAATTTGGAGTAACTTTGGCTTGGAATCAGTACTGCTGTATGGATCCGAAACGTGGAAAACGAATAAAAAATTTACGAATACAGTCCGTTTTACTGACAAGTTGTAGCTTATGTAATATTTTCATTGCAATGAAGGGTAAGTTCATTTGTTACCTGACATATCCATGTTGGAATATTCGGGTCGATTATAAATTGGTACAACAAAGACAAAAGCACCACTAGCTGTGGATTTTGTATTTGATTTCGTGTCATTGTAAAAGACGTCGGGGGTTTTAAGCATAAAGACTGCTCACTCATTGTATTCCCTTAATGAATTTAAACATAGAAGCCACAAACAATAGTTTGCACAGTGTATTTCCTGCAGCGGAACAGGCCTACTCCGAGGTAATGAGTACAGCGGAAAATGAAATTTGTGAGCTTCACAAGAATATAATCCAATGGTTCTCAACCGGTGGGTAATTCCCCCAATGGGGAATTTTAGGGTGTCCAGGGGGAGGGGTGGGGGGGGGGGGGGGGGGGGAATTAAGATATTTCAAGATCGCGTTAACACAAGAACCGATTAATTGATATTGTTTTTACCTCCATACTTTACGTTTCTTTATTTCTCGCCCTTCTGAAATTCGTTTTTTAACGTAAGTGTTTGTTGTTGTGTATCCATCAAGAATGATGATGACCATTCATTTCATCCTGTGGTGTTGAAAGTATGGAGCCGTGAGTTCTAAGATAACGTAAGTAGACCCGCAAAGTCACGTTTATGTAGACGTCTAGACCTGTTTTAGTATGTGTTATTACATTTAGCTTCCAATTTTACATATACTGTGTAGGGGCGGGGGGGGGGGGGGGGGGGAATTTATAGGGAGGAAATACGAAAGGGGAGGGGGGGGGATAACGTTCTGAACATATGGTGAAGGGGTGTATGGGCCAAAAAAGGTTGAGAACCACTGATATAGTCACAAGTGACAAAGGATACATTTCAACTAGAGCCATCGTCACCACAGAAGCAACAAACCGACTCTGATACAACTACCGAGATAAGAATGTCAGAACAAGCGGGAAATCTACAGCTCCGTGTATGCAAACCGCTTTTGTCATGCATGTCTTGTAATAATATAGGATTAAAGGGTGTCAAAGACTTAGGAGAGAGCTCTAAGCTAATGAGAGCTAAAATAGAGCTTAGGAAGAGGGCAAGTGACGTAACAGGATAGGAGACCAGACAGAAGAGACACTAACGTTATAAATAGCTATAACGGGACACACTTGTGTCAACAAGGAGGGCAATGAGTGCAGATGAGCTGGGGTTACCCAAGAGACTGGGAAACCCACTTCACGAGAGAGGATCAAGTAATTCTGGTCAGCACAGCCCAGTGCCCAGCACGTAAACTAACGAACGCACGCTGAGCTAATTGCTCGTGGCTGAACACGCCACGCTCAGCGGGCTCAGACAGAGACGGACGGCGTAGGAATCAGACGTGTATCCGCTAGGGATACCTTGTTGTTGTTAAGGACAGTATAATAGTTTAGCTTAGCTTCAGTAGTTATAATATATTAATATCATCTCCTCATTCCATCTTATCTTCATCACATCCTACGATGTTTAATACCGTTGTGGTATTCCGCTCTTGGAGCTATTGTATGATCAGCTCCGAATAAAATGTATCCTTTTGCAAACAATACGAGTTGTCACTTTCGTGTAGTGCAAAAGAAGGGAATCCTTGTATGCCTGTCGCAAGTGAGTTGCTGACAAAGGGCGTATTTTTAATGACTGTGCAGTGTTTGAAATTATTGCCGGTCCAATTTGTGTATTCACCCTCTGTAAAGGTCATGCAACATAATAGGTAAATGTTTTTGTGTTGTTGTTGTTTGTCCATCAAGAATGATGATGACCATTCATTTCATCCAGTGGGGTTGAAAGTATGGAGCAGTGGGTTCTAAGATGACTAATAAGGCCTATTTTGGCTCGAAATGTTCTTTGACAATGTGGACAAAGAATGCTTGACGTTTCTGGAGGAGGATTTCCTGCAGTGCTCTTTCTGTCCTGCCTTTTCTTTACAGCTCTTGCAGTCCTGGTTGCCTCACACATGACTGCATCCTTGTGTAATGTTGCACGTCACGAATTTCGGTCTCTGGTTGCAGTCTCCCAGGTGTCACAATGAATTCCAAAAGCATTCAGAGAGATTTTCAGAGTGTCTTTAAAGCGTTTCCTCTGGCCACCTTGGGAGCGTTTACCACAACGCAGTTCGCTGTAAAAAATTCGTTTAGGGAGCCTATGATCTGGCATGCGAGTCAAGTGACCAGCCCTGATCTGATTCTTCATCAGTAGAGTGTGGATACTGGGCATGGACGCTCTTTCTAGGACTTCAGTGTCTGGGATCTTGTCTTGTCATTTAATCTTCAGTAGCTTCCTTAGGCAGACTGTGTGGAAGTGGTTTAATTTCCTAGCGTGTCGCTGATAAACAGTCCAGGTTTCACAAGCATATAGCAGTGTGGATAATACAACTGCTTTGTAGACTTTTAGCTTTGTTTGCAGGCTTATTCCAGTTCTGTCCCATACATTCTTGTACAGTCTGCCAAAGGCTGCACTGGCCTTGGAGATTCTTGCATTCACTTCGTCATCAATTGTGGCAGCTTGTGACACAGTGCTGCCAAGATAGGTGAATTTGTCCACAACACTTAGTCTATGACCATTCACTTTGATATTCGGCACAATTTTGATTATTCCCTGGAGCTGGCTGGTACATAACTACAGTCTTCTCCAAGTTGATATTGAGCCAATAGGTAAATACAAAACTTGGACCGGCAATATTTTCAAACACTGCACAGTCATTAAAAATACACCCTGTACTACGTGACAAGAAAACCCGGACGTTATCCCCATGTATGTTTGCCTTGTAATAAATATACGTGACAGGCAAACCCGGATGCTATCTCCGTGTACTTTTCCTCGTGACACAAAAAGCTACGTGATATACATGAATGTGTTAAGAGGCGAAATTAAATGTTCAATGGATGGTCAAATCTAACCACCCCCCCCCCACCCCTCCTTCCGTATTTCGTAAACATTTTCGAAGCTTGAAAGAGGACCAAGGTTCACCTCGGCAGTAGCAGTAGGTTATCTTCATCATCTAGTGCAGTGGTTCTCAACCTTTTTTGGCCCTTCACCATATTTTCAGAACGTCATCCCCAATCCCCTTTCGTATTTCCTACCTAAAAGTTTGGCCCGTGCCCCCCTTTCACCATATTTTCAGAACGTCATTCTCCCCTTTCGTATTTCCTACCTAAAAATCACTCCCCCACCCCTACACAGTATACGTAATAATGGAAGCTAAATTTAATAGCACATAGTAAAACTGATTTGATACTTACTTTATAAATTGAATTTTAGAAGGGTGAGACGTACAGAACCGTACAGTATGAAGGGAAAAACAATATCAAGTAATCGGTTCTTGTATTAACGCGATCTTGAAATAATCTTAATCCCCCCCCCCTCCCCCCTCCCCTTGGAAACTTTAAAATTCCCCCCAGTGCTTTGCACATGACGTGGGCGATTGTGCTTCTCCACAAATTGCGATCTCCGACGGCACAAATCCTGTGTTGACTCTCCTCTGTGCCGCGAGACAAGACTGTTCAGAATTGTCTCTCGTTGTCTTCCTCTATCTCTCTTTCCACAAATCTTTTCCTTTGTTACAACATGATCCAGTTTGTGTTTTAGCAGCAGCATATTAAAATTGACTCTATGTAACATGCAAGAGCTCTTTTCCTAACGTCCAATGACAAGGATGTTTTTGCATAAAATGTTCATCATTTGCCAGAATGCAGTTATTGCTTGTTTCGTTATGTTCACTATGTCGTTGGCTTACATGGGCATTTACTGGAATACTCAGCACCACATCATAAGTACAACGAATTACACTTGATCGAGAGATCGAAATCAGCCGCGGTCCAATTGGGAACACATTGTTTTGCCTTGAATTTAACGATATGAACGTTGGGCCATGCAGAAGGCAATGGCAAACTACTGAATGATTAAATCGCCTAGTAATTAACAAACACTCAATACGTGCTATGGTTGATTGCAACTTCCAGGAAAGGACACACAACAAACTTTTTTGTCTAGAGCACATGCTAGGTAGCGAGGTTTATTCTGTACAGAACTAGGAGGGGGAAAGTACAACAGTCTATTAGTAAGTTGAAAAACCCCACAGAGAAAGTATACCCGTCTAGTTCATCACTATATGCGAAAGCATCTGACAGAAGTGATAAATTAAAATATCTTGGGTTGACATTTGGTAGTAGCTTATCATAATAATTTCGACTTAATTAGTGAGTTAGCTAGTTAGTTTGTTGCATTCCAATTAACCCGAGCATTTGTGATGTACTAGGCAATATTAATTCCATAGTTTGCCATTCCGTGGCGAAGGTGTTACGGACGCAGTTCGTAATCCCGCATACCGCGTTCGAAAAACAACTGAAAAAGAGAAAAGAAAAATTACAACAGAAATTAGATTCCTGGGAAGAATACTCAACGTATCAAGAAGATTAATTTATTTGGTTTTCTCCCGGATTTGATATTTAAATATTGAGCACAACCCACTACTGGCAACGCTGATCGTATTCCGGTAAAACCTAAGGCCTTGTCCACGTCAATTGGAAGTACTAGACTCGAGTTTCGCTCTCGTTTGAGCTCATCAGTAGTGCATATCCTTGATTGGACCCGGGATCAAACGCGGATCACTGGCGTGTGACGTGGGTGTGTAACCACTAAACCACGCGGCACATACTAGACGCGACCAAATTATCACAATAGAATATCACAACGTAACCCATCGTAGGCTATAGCTCAAAATTTTCCCGATCGCCACGACTGACATCCGTCAATCGATGTGGCCTCGAATGATCAGGTTTTCTCGACTGCCAAGGCACACCAGGCCGCCTAAAGTCCAGCGAGCAATAATCAATTGATTTATTTGGTTTTCTCCGGGATTTGAGATTTAAATATTGAGTACAACCCACTACTGGCAACGCTGATCGTATTCTGGTACGAACCTAAGGCCTTGTCCACGTCAGTTGGAAGCACTAGACTCGAGTTTCGCTCTCGTTTTAGCTCATCAGTAGTGCATATCCTTGACTGGACCCGAGATCAAACCCGGATCACTGGCGTGTGACGTGGGTGTGTAACCACTAAACCACGCAGCACACACTAGACGTCCATCACATTTTGAATGATTTCGTTGGCCTAAGTTAAGAAGAGAAAACAACTCAGAAATAAAGAAGTCAGGACTAAAGTGGGGGAGTAGCAGTGCTAGATTACATTAGAAACAAGTTCGACCACATAACAAGGCTACCAACTAGCAGTATACCACGACAAGCAATGGAATGAGGTACAGACCAAATGGAACCAGAAAGAAGAGTCCGACCATGTACACGATAGACAGAGTGAATAACAATCCATAGGAATCTCGATATATTAAGCCCATAAACGGGCACTCTCCCGTTGTTTATGCTTCACAACGACACCGCAAGGTATAAGAAGAACAATAATCCAATATAAGATGAGATGAGACAATGATCAACCGTAATGTTTTATCAATAAGTAACAATTAATCCAAAAAGAAAACATAAAAATGTCCCGAAACAGGAATCTGCTGTGGGTCTGTGATGTTATGGGCCATCACATTTGAATGATTTCGTTGGCCTGAATTCGCGGAGGAATAGTCGGAATGGATGGCCAGTCTCTCCCTCACATAGCCAGACGACGAACTAGCAGCTGTCATACCCTCGTCAGACCGCGCTCATGACATAATCAGCATAGCTCCTCATCAACTTCTTTAGCACACAGCTTGACAACAGATGAACACAAATGCTGTTATGCGGACAGCGTCAATATATTCAGAAGTGGTCATGTCCACACTTCAAGAGCTGAATATTGAAGAATGTTGGCTATTAAAGACGATAAAACAAAAAATAATAAAATTGAAATATTTTGGCCATTTGATTTGAAACAATAATTGAGGGGTGTATACCTGGGAAGAGAAGGAGAGGAAGGCCAAAGAGAATATGGGTGCAGGATGTGGCGGATGATCTCCAGATGGATGTATCGGACGCGGGACATCTTGCTAATGATCTAGAAGTTTTCCGGAAGGTTGTTATGGAAGCGAGGTTCTGCAAAGGACATGTTACTGAATGAATGAATGAATGAGTCATACATGATCATGTGATCACGGCGGGTGATCATGTGAATAGGTCACATGATACACACGTGAACTTCAGCAGGAAGCCAAGAATAAACGATTCAATCCTGGTTGGTAACGGTAAAGTAGGTCTTAAGCAAGACTGCGCGTAGTTTCTAGGACAGCTTGGGTGTTTAGAAGCGAATTTTATTTCTAGACAGTGGCTTGGCGGCTTCCATTGTAGCTTTTCGGAAACAGACATGGAAAGCATATTTGCGTAAGTTTATAGTGATTTTAATTTAATTATTAATTAAATGACCGATTAACATTTAACAGGAGGTACTAAGGTAAGTGAAGTAGCTAAGTCCTAAGTCAAATAAAATAACCGAGGCTCAGTCAGTCACTCAGCACCGTCAAATACAGTAGGCCGTCTGGCGTCTCGTTTACAAAAAGCACTACCAGTTTTCTGGCAGCAACGACTGTTGGACAGCGCTGCCAGACCCAACATGCCACATCGTGTCAACGGCTTCGGGCGGAGGAGAACAGGTGCGGTACAAGTCAAATCCTGGTTCGAGAAAATGAAAATGCAAAAATGCAACCTAAAGAAACTACTAAATGAAAAGAAAATGTCATGGCAGGACTGAAATGCTTAATTTAATAAATTTAAGTAAAAGTTGTGTACTAAATTGTTCATCTAAAGTAACAAATGTGTAGAAATTAAATTGTTCAGTTCAGGTAACAAATGACAATGTGTAGGACTTAAACTTAAGTCCAGCTTAAGTCTTTCAAAGTAACAAACCTGTGTATGCATGTGTATGACTGAAGTGGTTCAAGTAAAGCAACAAACATAGAAACAGATGAAAGAGCTAAAGCAGATTAGCTAAGGCAACAAATGCATAAGACTGAAGTGTTTCAGCTAAAGTAACAAATAATACAGAAATGAAGTGTTGAGTTAAAGTAGAAACAAGAAAAAAGTTCCAGTTTATAAACTAATTAAAACTTAAGATTATTAGTATAATGAATATGAGATATTGAGTAACTAGTCAAATTATACTTATAGTGAGTTGGTTGGATATGATGCCCACCCCAGGCTAGAAGTAATTGGGTTCGAGTCCTGTCATAGGGATGGGCATTATCACAAGAATCATTGGTTTCTAAACTAATAATATCACACATTCCCCTGATCTCTTGGATTGTGAGATAGGATATATAGGCTTCTCAAATAAGAACTTAAAAAAAGGAGGTCCCTAGTGCAAGCTAAGCATGTTAAACATCCAATGGCATTTAGAAATTACAACGAGTAGGTCACAAGACCTGGTAGATTGCTAATAAATAAAACCTACCCACGGGTAAACAGAACCAGTTACCTGGGATGGAAACTGTCTAGAGCAGTGGTTCTCAACCGGTGGGGAATTCCTCCCCAGGGGGTAATTTTAGGGTTTCCAGGGGGAATTAAGATTATTTCAAGATCGCGTTAATACAATAACCGATTACTTGATATTGTTTTTCCCTCCATACATTACGGTTCTGTACTTCTCGCCCTTCTGAAATTTGTTTTATAACGTAAATAGACCCGCAAATCACATTTTTTGCAGACTTCTAGACTTGTTCTAGTATGTGTTATTACCGGAAAGGTTAACCCCGGTCAACAAAAAATGCCAGCAGAAGTTGGATGTGTCGGCCTAACGGCGCAAGAACACAGCTCTGCTGTAAACAGGCACAATGCAATCATGTCCAAAAAAAAAAAAAACTCTTGATGAACGCAGAAGAAGAAGAAGAAGTATGTGTTATTAAATTTAGCTTCCATTTTTAAGTATACAGTGTAGGGGATGGGGGGGGGGGGGAATGACGTTATGAACATATGGTTAAGGGGTGCATAGGCCAAAAAAGATTGAGAACCACTGGTCTAGAGGAAGTCAACTTTTATAGAGGAAGTAAACCTTTCTAAAGGAAGTAAACCTTTCTAAAGGAAGTAAACCTTTCTAGAGGAAGTAAACTTTATAAAGGAAGTAAACCTTTCTAGAGGAAGTAAACCTTTCTAGAGGAAGTAAACCTTTCTAGAGGAAGTAAACCTTTCTAGAGGAAGTAAACCTTTCTAAAGGAAGTAAACTTTACACAAATGCATGCTGAGGATGGATACACTGACCTCTTAGGTGCATCACTCGATGTGATGCTTTCCCCTTGAAGAGAACAAGAAAGAAGGAAGAATAAGTTGATGTGATGCTTTCCCCTTGAAGAGGAACAAGAAAGAAGGAAGAATAAGTTGATATGATGCTTTCCCCCTTGAAAAGAACAAGAAAGAAGGAAGAATAAGTTGATGTGATGCTTTCCCCTTGAAGAGAACAAGAAAGAAGGAAGAATAAGTTGATGTGATGCTTTCCCCTTGAAGAGAACAAGAAAGAATGAAGAATAAGTTGATGTGATGCTTTCCCCTTGAAGAGGAACAAGAAAGAAGGAAGAATAAGTTGATACACAGTTTTCCATCTGTCTAACACACAGGGGTATTGAAGTACATATCACCAATGTCAGTATACTGATAAACCACACTTCATCTTGTGATTTGTACATTCAGTGTGTTTTTTTCTGCCAACACATTGGGTTAGGATTACCAGTTCAGTAACACTTAACACTAAGTGATAAGGGACATTAGTGGGGGTTGTGTTTTTAGGGCATTATCAGCTACTGTTGATGAGTGTGATTTATGAATGCGATGTATCTAGTAATATGAACTAGACAAAATGTAGATTTGGAGATGAAGTGATGTTACTGTTGTTTTGCGTTGCAAACCACAATGGTCATACATTAATTTATTATGTGGTTGTTCGGGATTTGAAATTTAAATATTGAGCACAACCCATACTGGCAACGCCGATCGCATTCTGTATGAACCTAGGCCTATCCACGTCAATATGGAAGCACTATACTCGAGTTTCGCCCTCATTTGACGAGCTCAAATGAGGGCGAAACTCGAGTATAGTGCTTCCATATTGACGTGGATACATTAATTTAATTGTTTTCTTTTCAGTATAACTTGATAGAGTTGATGTGAAACTAGAGTGTAGACATTTTGAAATGCTACATCTTCTAAGTTGAGGTTAATAACAGTAAATGACATTACATTTAAACACCTCACAATTCTGTTGAAATGTAGGGATATGACATTAGATTTAACTCCTCACATTCTTATTTAAATATAGGGGCTTGACATTGGATTTAACTCCTCACAAATCTGTTGAAATATAGAAACATGACATTAGATCTAACTCATCACAAAACTGTTGAAATATAGGGACATGACATTAGATCCCCACAATTTTGTTGAAATATAGTGCTGGAGCAATATTTTCATATGCTTAAATGTTGGCTTTGCTGAAGACATGTCCACACAGAATCACCTATTTTATTGTTTTACAACTTCTCTTTGGCATCTATTTATCTCTTCATATATGAATTCTATGCCAGCTGTGTTTTTATTTATTAATTTTTGTTTACTATTGGTACATTTTGTTCTTCTAAATGTAGTTTCCTAATTTGAAGCCTTGTAATTTCAATACTATATTTAGTTCTCTGATATCAGAACACTCAGACATTTAGTTATGGTTTGCAACATTGACTGAAGTGTCCTTTAGATTTGATCCTAATAGAAACATGCCTTCGTCATCTGCTTTCTCACCCCCATATACACCCAACAAGATTTTCGACAAGTCAGCTCTGTTTTAACCATCACTGTCTTTTACAAATGAAAGAGCAAAAAATATAACTGGCAAACTCGACAAATGGAAAGCTACACATAGACACAACAGGTACTTTAACCAAAGTTTTTATTAATGATTCTTGGGTAATCAAATAGAGTTTGTAAGAGACATTCACTTGTATCTGTGTGTGCCATTCCTAGTGTTCTACTGAGTTTATATTTATATGCATCCAGTGCATTAGACTTACAGTATTAAAACTCACAGTCTTCCAGAATTCTCAACAACGAACAGAGCCTATCTGTTTGTAAATAATACTTTAGAAAAAATATTTATAACTTCTGTTTCACAAATTGCTGAATGATCCTTAGACACATCGATAAAAATCAAGAAAGCCTACATCCAAAGGCTGGCTGAGGCAGTTGCCTATCCAAAGTGTAGTCAGCATGGCCAGAGAAGAGATCTGAAATCAAACGTATGATTGAGTGGGCTGGAGCGGTAGGTAGACAGAAAATGGTGTTCTTGATGTATTTACAGAATATATTATATATTTATTAATGTTACATGACTACATACAAAGGTAGATAGACAGAAAATTATGCTGTTGGTGTATTAACAGAAAACATGCTATTTTTGTTAATGTTCCATACTGCATACAAAGGTAGATAGACAGAAAATGCTTATCTTGGTGTATTTACATAATACATGATATATTTATTAACCCTTAAAACCCGACCGGGCCGAAATCCCGGCCTTGCAGTTGCGATGTTGCTCTATTCAAACAGACGACGAGGCCGATCGTCGGCCCTGTTTGTAAGAACTGCTTTGATTGGTTTGCTTTTAATAGTACAGACCAATCAAATGCTTCCTTGCAATCGTCAGTCATTTTAGCCTTCACATGGCCGTTTCTAGCGTGATTCAAACAAGTGGATATTATTATGTGCTTTTTCCCGAAGAAAACCCATTTCTTTCGTGGATTTTTGAGTTCTAAAATGGCCAGCTTTGAACCCGAAGACGTACTAGCATTGACTAGCTCTGATAGTAGCGATTTTGTCAGTTCAGGACTGTCAGATAATGACTTTAGTGATACAGAAAGTGCCCATGAGGATTTCAACCTCGTGTCCCCGTAGTTTTGTGTGTTGGGAATAAGAAGATCGTTTTATCTATACCCTTGCATGGCAATGGCCGGACCAAAAAACATGTCACCAGTTGATAGCCTATCTATTACAAATGTCAATAGGGACTTCATAGTTGTTGTTTATTTAACCATAAGTGTTTAAAATTATTCTAAAGTGGTGTAGGTATTCAATGAGGAAATTTTAGGTGAGTACTATTTAAAAAAAAATATTTAGTACCAATTCATACATAGTGGTATGAAATGTTTTATTTTTCACAAAATACAAATGAGGTCATCAAATTTGCGTAAACATGAACAAAACAACTTCAATCATACACAGAAATAAACTTTACTATATTCTCTTTAAGAATATATATACTTGTATATATCTATATAGGGTTCTAATATTTTTTTTTTGAATTTATAAAATTGTCACTTCAGTCATTTCTGTACTCCAAAAATTCAGAGGGAAACCTAAATTTGGCCCAATGTTATTCCGTCCTAAAAGGGTTAATGTTCTATGACTGACTACAAAGGTAGATAGACAGAAAATGGTGCTCTTGGTGTATTCACAGAATATATGATATATTTGTTAATGTTCCATGACTGCATACAAAGGTAAAGGTGCCATTAGCATGTGAAGTGTTAGGCTTCCCAATATTCTAGTCCATGACATATGCGGTGAGGTACCAGTTCCCTTCCTCATCACCTTTCCTCCCTAGGATATTCTGTAAGGAGTCTAGTACTAATTTCTGTCAGGCTGGGTTGACCCTAGAGCAGTAGTTCCCAAGCTTTTCAAGCAGAGGGCCATATCTGCTATTTTCAGTAGTTAAGCAGGCCACAACGTTATAAAATTATAAAAGTTGTGCAATATCATTGTTACCTTTCTTAACTTTCATCAACAAAATTCTAAAACTTTAAAGGCATTCAGTATCAATATTACACTGTGGTCATTTTGTGGATTAAAATGAAAAGTTCATTTAACAATAAATTAAAAAAAATTTTTTTTATAACGGTCATTGCGGAAATTTACTGCTCACATCTGTAAGTCGAACCAAAACGACAATTGTATCTCTGGGCAAATGAATGTTAGCGTTCAAATTGTTCGACAGGCAATAGTCACCAGAATGAAATCATATGATCAGCTGAAGGTAAAGCAGGCAGCTCCAGAAATTTACATCTCAGTGCAGAATTACATTTCAAATCAATTACTTCATGCTGAAGGTTTTGCTGATAATTGACAGAGCTTGGTATCAGGAAATACGAACAGATTTATGAAGAGGGCAACATTATCCTCCTTTATTGTTCAAAGCGAGCGAGCGCAAAAAAAAAATATATTAAATAATGAGGCCTTTTTGACAGCTGGCGGGCCACAAATGGCCTGCGGGCGGTGATTTGGGAACCTCTGCCCTAGAGCCATACTGGTCAGGAAAAAAATCCTGCCTCTGCTGGGGTTTGAACCCGGACCACCGTCTTGACAGGCAAACACACTAACTACTACGCCACCACAAACATACAAAACAGAACCATATATTTAGCCTGAGTAGCCTAGTGTGTTAAGCAATATATTAAGTGCACAAGTGTGTAATATATAACATGAAGTATGCTTCAGCCATACAGCTACCTAACGTTGGTAAATCACACATTAATCTTGTTGTAAACCTGTCTTTATTTGCATAGTGCCCTAGCCGTTCTCGGGCTCGTGTTGTAACAAGAATCCATGCGGGCAATTGTCAACATCAATGAAAATGACTGTTCAACACTCCTGAGTTGTAGTCCACTTTTATTTATAGTTCAACAACTGCTCTCAAGTCTCAGGTGTCACCAGCAAACCACTGTTATCGTGTATATCACACCTGACCACTTGCATTCAACAATTATTCTACAACTTTCGGGGTACTACGGTCAGGACGAACACTCTCATTCTCTTATCTGTCTCTATACTTGACGTTGAAATAAATTATTCGTGACTTACAGTGTGTTTACACCTAACACTGGACACCCTTGTCAAGCGCCAGCTTCGCCTGTCGGTCGGCAATGGGTTTTACGCTGAGCTGGCCCAGTCGGCTGAATTTCAAGCCTTGCTGTTCTTACCTGGGCTGCATCATTATTACTAAACTTGTACGATTCATCTTGCTGTTTTCTTTATTTGAGCATCGTCTTCGATTCATTTATATTTTTCTTGGTACAAATGGCAGCTTTAGCTATGTGTTACTCATAGCTGCTGATATTGGTTGAATGTAGAGCCAGTTTCTGATACTGTTCGAATGTGGAGGCAGTTCAAATGTGGAGCATTTGTTATTCTCGTGGTAACCGCAAAATCCTATCTTTGTATGTGAACTCCGGCCACTGTCTAGGTAAATGAGTGAACAAACGCATGCTGTCACATGTAGAAATGTTGCTTATAAGTGAATGTAATGTTTATTTGTTGTTGTTTGCAATCTTCAACAGCTCGTGACTAAACTAGGTGGCTCTGTTGAATATGCAGACCTCGGGGAACAAACACTTCCTGATGGTACCAAGATTCCACTTCCTCCAGTGCTGCTGGGCAGTCTGGGAAATGATCCACAAAAGAAGACACTCTTGGTTTATGGGCATCTAGATGTTCAACCAGCAGAAAAGGTGATGTGTGTGTCATGAACATAAGTGAACAGTAATGCAATGTAGTAACTTGGTGACATGTGCAATGTGGTGACATGTGTGTCACAAACATAAGTAAACAGTAATGCACTGTAGTAATGTTGGAATGTGCCCATAAGTAAACAGTAATGCACTATAGTAATGTTAGAATGTGCCCAGCATAAATAATTGGGAAAAGTGTTGTGAGACCAAAATAAAAATGAAACATATTGATGTGAAAAAATGAGAAGTGGGATGTTTTTATGGCAGAATGGATGGGAGTGTTCATTCTTATAACATCCAGTGTGCTGATGTTGAGGTAGAAGGTTCAATCCCTGCACTAAAATGTTGACTTCTCGTCCTTGACTTGGGGATGAAAAATTACAAGTACCTCTGAAGTCAGAATGGGTTTGCCTGATGGCGAGGGACACTGGTAACAGGGAAAGCTAGTCCACACGCAAAATTCAGTCCAGTGCTACTAGAAGTAGTGTGTACGGACTATGTTTGATTTCAAAGCGAGCGAGTAAAAAAAATGAGAATTAATCATATAGATCACGCTTTGTAAGAAAAATTGAAATGATGTTGAAGTCATGTGGAAAATAATAATATAAAGTGTGTTATTTGGATAGAAATTTTAGTTTTGTATGAAAAAGTAATGGAAAATGTTATTTTCTGTGTGTGCATGTGAGTGTGATTATTTATTTATTTATTTATTTTTGGGGGGGGGGGGGGGGAAATGTAAAACTACATTTCTATATGCTGAATGAAACATGTAAGGATAAAATGTAAAATAATTGAAACAATTTATTAAAAAATGCAGCGTAGTTTCTTGTTTATTCTGTTTGTCTCCATGACTCACAGTGGTATAGTAGGATGGACGGTATGAAACAACTCAAGAGTCATTTTGTGGCTTCCATAGAAGGATATGTTACATAGAGTCCTCTTTATTTGATGGAACTCTGCCATTTCTGAAATATTCTTTGTGTTTTCTCTATGTTGATTTTGCTATCTTTGTTATTATTCAATCCAAATATTATAATCCATTGGTGGCGGAATAGGGGTATCTCCCATCAAAGGAGAAATAAGGTGCCTCCTTCCCTCCGCTAACCTATGGGACACCCTTGGGCAAGGTGGTGCACTCGTTGAGGAGCAGCCGACAGATAGTTTTAGGTTATGGTCTATCTATCACTATCTATCTTTCACTATCGTAGGCAGAGGAATTTTTGTTGTTGAGACAATGGTTATGGTCTTTGACCAGTATGGTCACTGCTAAGAAGGAAAGAAATGGTAAACTACCTTCTTTACAGATGCCAAGACAATAATGGTTTGTCATAAGATTAAGGAGTAAAGAACAATGGGAAAGCAGAAAAGTAAATATGGTGGCTTGACCATGTGCTATTGTTGAGACAGGAAAAAGACAGAGCTGATCCATGACTCTGGTGATCATGTGAAATGGCAAAAATGACCATCTATGCTTATCGGCATGGCACACAATGATGATGATTCTAATACTTTCATTTGTTTCATTGTTATCCCATTCACTGACACTGTATGCTCTGTTAGCAATAACATTTCATGAAAACATATATAAAGATTGAGAGAAAGACTATTAAACAGCAATGCAGTTTAATGAGACAATGTATAACAATCGAGAGAAAGACTATTAAACAGCAATAAAATTTAATAAGAAAATGTATAACAATTTAGAGAAAGACTATTAAACAACAATACAATTTAATGAGAAAATGTATAACAATCAAGAGAAAGACTATTAAACAGATGACATATGTTAAAACTGCAAGTCTCAGTTGAGGTAATTAACAGCTGTAAACCATGTGGCATTAATTTAATCTTATGTGTCTGTTTTTCTTTTTTTCCCAGTCTGATGGTTGGGACACGGAACCATTTGTCCTAACTGAGAAAGATGGAAAGTTGTATGGAAGAGGGTCTACAGATGACAAAGCAAGTTTTATTTCTTCTCTCACTTCTTCAGATTTACATATTTACAGATTTCAGATTTACGTATGCAAACAAATGAAACACTGTAATACTTATTATGTCATCATATTTATGTGCCAGATGACAAAACAAGTTTTATTATTTCATTTCTCACTTCTTCATATTTGCTTAGAAATAAAACTATTGGAAAACTTTATATTTATTTTATCATCATTAAGTGCCACTTCTGCACTTAAGGTTGGCTGTAATAGTTTTCAACACTCTGTCCTTCAGTTTTCAACACTCTGTCTTCAGGGTGCACTCATACAGGCTTCTTTCTGTCCATCTCTTGATGATATCCACCCACAAGTAATGTCTTTCATTTGAATGCTTTCTCTTATGTAAGAAAAGCAAAATAATCCCATTCACACAAATATTGTCTGATCCAATGTGGATGATGTCTGTTTTACTACTAATCCAAAGTTGTCATTAGCTCTATCGGTAATTTCAGAATCTGTCGCTATACAGCTGTGCCTAATTTTCGATACTTTGCCTAGTACATGAAAAAAAAATGTGTCACAAACTAAAAATAACCAACCAATCGTGGTCAAACCTCATGGTTAGCCATTGCAGATGTCTGCCCCCATGTGTTTGAGTGATGAGGAGAATCTTGAACCTTATAGATCTAGAGCTAGATCGATAGTAAGAGAAGGGGGCATACAAAGACAATTCATACAAGAAGGTGAAGAGCAACATCTGGTGCTCACTTTGCAAGAAGTACCTCTGTGTGAAACAAAGCTGATCCTGCTGGATGGATTGGCACACAAAGGTGGAATATTGGTGCTAGATGAAAGGTAGACCTATTTTCTACAATGACTCCAAGTTCCATCTTATTCTAACCACTTGTTTGCATGTAACTAACATTTTTCTATATCGTGTTGGTTTTTTCTCTTTAATGCTCAGGAGCCCAGGTATAGGGGACAGTTAGGTTCAGGGCCTCAGGTCTGGTAGGGTTAAACACAGGTGTGAGGATGCTTAAGCTTGTATTCTAAGGCTGTTGTGTCACCTTGTTCTCATTGCACCTGTTTTTGTATCGTGTACCTTTAAAGTTGTCTATACACTGTTTTCTTTACCCTCCTCTGGCTGTATATCCAGATCATCATGATTTTATGTTCTTATTGGTATTTGGTCAGGCTTCTTTCTCATATGATGTCCGCACCACTTTATTTGTTTTCTGTCAGTGAAGTCAATGCATTGTTTGCCTTTTAGTATTTTGTTTCTATCTTTCTGTCCAAGCTTCTGTCGTCTGTGAAATTGCTGTCTAGATATTTGAATTCTGAGACTTGTTTTACATGAATGTTGTTACTTTTCATATCATTACAACATATTGAGGATATGGCTTTATATCTATATTTTTGATGACTGTATATCACATGAGGGCTGATGTGATAAGTATTACAGCACCCGCCTTTGCACTTCAAGAGAAATCTTTGGCATCCATTTTATGATGCTGTCTCTGATGACAAAGTGTTCCTGAAAACTGACCCTTTTAGCTAGTAGTGGATATTGGGACAGTGTGAGTGAATATCCTTCCAGGTGAAAATAGCTTTAGGACAAGGTGAATTCTTACCTTCCTGAGGCTCAGTCTCCACTGTGATGAAGCCTGTTGAGGAATACGCACATCACATGCACGACTGAAAGAAACTAGCAGCCAGATACCATGGGGATGGTAGACAGATAGTATCCATATCTTGCCATCAGGCTGGGAGACATCATGCACTTGATTGATGTCACTGTACTGCTTGTCTACAGAGATGGAAACTAAGTTGTCACAATTCCTCAGATAGTCACATCCTACAACGGTGAATACTTGTGTATTGGGTTCAAAATCACACAGACAAAACAATAAATGAAGCTTAGTCAACCAAAGAACTGTACTCTTCAGAAAACATTGCACTCCATTCTGTCACTACTGGGAGCTGTTGTAGGATACTGGCTAGACACCTGCTGGCCAGACGCTCACCTGCAGGCTATGTAGTCTTGGGTTGACATCCACTACGGGCATATTTTTAAAACTAACCTGGCTCCCTGGTCGACCCAGCCTAGAACGAGTACCAGGAAATGTCTTGGGAAGTAAAGGTGGATAGTCTGATACTAATATCACTGATTTATTTGGTTGTTTCGGGATTTGAGGTTTGAAGATTGTGCACAACCCATCACTGGCAACGCTGGTTGTATTCCAGCACAAACCTTGGGCATAGTACACGTCAAATTCAAAGCACTAGACTCAAGTTTCGCTCTCTCATTTGAGCTCGTCAGTAGTGCATATCTCTGACTGGACCCATGATCGAATATAATATATAATAATATTACTCACTTCGTGCTGATGAGCCTACACAAATATAGGTGTGTGAAAGGATCCTTTACTTACTATCACTACTGGGGAAAAAAGGAAGGAGGGAATCCAGGATCAGTGTTTTGGTAGACAAGCACATTAACCACTGCACCACAGTTCCATGTTTCTGAATGCTGAATATATTCACATCATATTTTTAGACTTGTTAGACTGTCTTAAATCTC
>JACEFZ010023194.1:0-73915 GCA_014155875.1 Cepaea nemoralis | reverse complement strand
CAGGGATATGCACTACTGACGAGCTCAAACGAGGGCGAAACTCAAGTATAGTGCTTCCATATTGACGTGAATAGGCCTTAGGTTCATACCAGAATGCGATCGGCATTGCCAGTAGTGGGTTGTGCTCAATATTTAAATTTCAAATCCCGAAACAACCACATAATCAATTTATTATTGCTCACTGGATTTAGGAGGCCTGGTGTTCCTTGCCAGTGAGAAGTCCTGATCGTTCGGGTCCCATCGATTGACGGACGTCGGTTGCGGCGATTGGGCAATCTTGAGCATAGCCTACGATGGGAAGCGTTGTGATATTCTGTTGTGATAATTTGGTGTGTCCAGTGTGTGCCGCGTGGTTACACACCCGCTTCACACGCGTGATCCGGGACTGTTTCCGGATCCGGTCAGGGATATGCACTACTGACGAGCTCAAACGAGGGCGAAACTCGAGTATAGTGCTTCCATATTGACGTGGATAGGCCTTAGGTTCATACCAAAATGCGATCGGCATTGCCAGTAGTGGGTTGTGCTCAATATTTAAATTTCAAATCCCGAAACAACCACAGAATAAATAATATATATATATATTATATTAATATATATATATATATATATATATATATATATAATATATATATATATATATATATAATATATATATATATAGGTCAGCATGGCGACCCAAGTTGGAAAATTTTTGACTTTCTTTTCTTGACTTGGTGGGGGGACAGACAAGCTTCGTGGGGAGTGGCTTTTTCGTTCGGGGTCAGGGTGACAAGCATCGCCTGGATCTTTTCTCCGGGTCATGCCAGGTGCTGGGAAGAACAGGCGGACTGTTGGCTGGCTCTGCAGAACTTGGTGGATTTTTTTTTTGATACATGACAAGGCAGAAAGTGGTTTGCGGCCCTTGTGGGAGCCGTGCACCCTCGGGACAATATTCCTTCTGGCAAGAATGGAAAAGGGTACGGGGGGTTGGGCGACCTAACGCAAAAAAGGGCAGCGGTTTTTTGTCCTTGGTTTTTTGTGTTGGAATCTTGCTGGCTGCTGAGATGGGGACGGAGCACTTATGGGAGTGCCCCGAATGCTGTGATGTCGATTCCTAAATCAATCAATCAATCAAACCCCACCAGACATGAAGCAAGCAAACCAGGTTACCAACAGAGTTGTAAACTGGCAGCTGACCATGAGAACCTAATTTTTCCTTTGACATGACACCTGATAAGCAGAGCTAGGAAATCGCCCAACCGCGATGGCTGACCTCCATCTGAAACAGACTAGAGATGCAAAGTGTGAAATCACTGATAAGACTCAGGGGGCTAACAATTGTCAGACTCACAGGTGTGAGGGCTAGTGTGCGTGCAGAAAGATTTATGACTGACATGCTGGGAGATAATGTGTCTGCCCGGTAGGATTGTGTGAAACAGATCTGATAAGGCAATTAGAGCAAGGCTGGAGGAATGTTAATGGCCTTTGGGATACTAGTTAAATAGGCTAGGCTTGTAAATTTCAAGTCAGAAAATATTTGACTTCAGAACAAGTGAGGCAGCCAGCTCAATATTTGTAGGCATATGTATGATTCTGATGTTGCTAGACTCCACTACGAAAGTTATTTCTTGGTAACTAGTCAAGTCTTTTAGATGTATGTAATGATTTTCAGTCTATATATGATCTAGGTTATTGCAAGAAATATCATTGTCGTAGGTTACTTGAGTGCTCTTTCTAAGTTCTGTGTTTAATATCATATTGCTTTAATAGTTACTCTTCTGAGAAGTAGGAACCTTATGTAAGACAGATCTTGTCTAGATATACTTGAGGTGTCGTGGTAGATGCTTGTTAGTTCTTTATAAACTAGCCTAGTTGCCTGTTGGTGTGTGTATTTGTTGTACAGAATATAGTCAACTGACTACTTCCTTAATTCTTACAACAGCAGTGGCTAAGTAGGGACTGCTCTGAGTATTGTTTCTATGTCTCATATTTATGTAAACAATATTGTTACTAACTTTGCATAATGTTATTATGTTAAAGTATTGGAGGTTTGATATATTTGAATTGCCGTTTGCATCAGTGGTGTTATACTCTGGATATGCACTTGGCAAACATTTATATAGTCTGTAACGTATATGGAAACTATGTTTCCCAGTTTGTTTTAGATAAGGATATTACTTAATTTTTTGCATTATACAAAGTTTGTAAGAATAGCCTTATATGCCATTTTGTATTCGCATACCTTAGGTTTATTTGATGTGATTTGTTATATGGTAACTCACTAAGAATAAAGTGGTGTTATGCTATTGTATGCGCATTGGCACCTATAACAGTGGTGGAGACTAAGTTGATGAAGTGTAAATAGAGCAACGAGAAGTCATGGTAGTAGTTTCTGTGAGTTCCTCTTTATTAGCTCATACAGTTGACATCATCGAATATAAAATGACTCTTGTTCTAGATGTTGACACCACGTCTTGCCGGCAAGAGCTATCGTTGGTAACTAACATGTTCTCTACCCTCACGTCACAGCGTGACATTCCCTAGTTACGACCCAGCGGGGTGCTCACTCGTGCATTGTTGAATACTAGACTCTTTCCCTTGCACACCCATCTAGATCCTCTATCAGAGAGACTCTGTTATAAGTATCTAATTCTTGGTAAATATTTGGTTGATTATTGTAGTTTGGTGGCACACACACACACACACACACACACACACACACACACACATATATATATATATATATATATATATATATATATATATATATATATATATATATATATATATATATATATATATAGTGTATGGCTGTATAGTATTCTCTACCTATATTATGGAGATTCGTCCCTGGTCATCCGTGTGTTCTAATAATATATCACCTTTCTGATGTCCATAGAATAGCTGTTCCTACCCCATTTTTGTATGCCTAAACGAAAGCATGAATGTTTGAGACCTAGTTGTGTGGTGGTATGTTGTGCGAAAGTCTTGAAACATATGTTTGTTTCTTGTAGTAGTATAAAGTCTGGTTTGTGTTTGCTTATAAGTGTGATGATGCGTTGTAATCTTGTACATATACCACACATGTTTAACGTAATAATAATTAAATCACTTTTTTATTCGTATATCCTTTACAGGACATCGCTCTCAACATCAGCATCTTTAAGCTGATTGTTGATTTATTGGCAAGATTACGCTCATCAGTTTGCCATTGCTTTCTGAGCGGCCGGCTCGCATACCCCGTAAGTGACCAACACGGCGAGAGCTGCTATCGATTCTCGTACAGGTTACGTTCCTCACGTGGATATACGGGACTACGGAGAAAGTCACTAACACCTAGGCCAAGGAGACGGCAATTAAATCACTAGTCATTGTAATTTAAGTAAAAACAAATAAAGGAAGTATAATTACTATATAGATTCGCACGCAAAGTTGTTATCCATGATGTGCACGTCTAGGCGAGCAAGCTTTTACTAGCAACAGTTTATGCGAGAGGATCATTTTGATCCTCGTTCTTATCACTTGTATCGGTGTCTACGAAGAGAGTGTCTGGTATGCTGTATGTGTCTTCTTCGTCAAGTACTTGTTTCTCCTCTTGTTGTTCTTGTTCAGTTTCTTTTGTCTTGCCTATAGTGTCTGTGACTTTTTCTTTCTTTATGGTATTAGTTTAGTTTAGTTTAGTCCATGGATCAACATCTCGGTACACGAGTGCAACCTATAAGAAACTCAGATCAGTGCACGAACTCCACAGCACTGGCGAGGATCCTGAAATACTTTTGGTAGATTTTTAACTCGAAAATTTGCCCGGGTAGCGCCGTTAGGCTACTCTTTTACGATTTCCAACTGCCAAGGGATTTTTTACGTGCGCAACAATACACACGGGCGTCCGATCTCACTACCCAGAGATCAGGGGAAATTTTATTACTAGAAGTCCACGAGAAAAAAATCCCCGGTCCTCACTGGGGCTTGAACCCTGGACCTCCAGCACTCGAGGCGGACACCATACCTCGAGACCACGCAGCCCTCCCCCCGTTTATGGTATGTATCTTCGTTGATAGATCGTCTCTTTCTGTGTCAACGCTGTGTTTTGACTGCGGCAGTCTTCTGGCAGCCCATTTTCTCTTCATTGGGTTGCTGACGGTTTCACAACTGTCAGAGTCTTCGTTCTATGGATAGTTTTCTTGTGTGTATTTTCTTGTGTGTTCCTGCCTTAATATGCGTTGATTTGACTATTGAAAGTTTGTGTCAGTCCAATATTTTCCTGTGGAGGAGTTTCTCTTACGAGTGGCGGGAAATCTTCTTGGCTTTGTCCACAAATTGCTGCTGCTGTTGGTGTCATCGGTGGTCGTCTACTAGGACATTTATTTGCCCAGTGGTTGTCTTGGCCACACGCAGGACAATTGGTCTTTCTTCCCTGCATCGTGATCAACACTCTCTGTGATTATTGTCCGTAATACCAGAAGTGTAGATCCGTATATAATGGGGGACTTCCTTTGTTGGAATGCAGAGTGCACCCCACTTACCAGCCCCATTCTTTATCCTAAAATCCTCAGCACAATTTTTTTTTAACTCCTTGGGGAGCAATCTTGAGATATGTCTGTTTCTAGGTTTTGTAGAGAAAACTTTTTGCCGTGTAGTTTTCCATACACGGCTTTCTGGGCCTCTGCTGACATGTAAAAGTACCGCCTAGTGGGAACCTCGAACCTATGCAGGTCGATGATTCCCCCAAAAGGTACACCTCCTGGACCGTTATGGTATCCATAATAAGTGCGGGTGTTGCTTTAGCAGCAGCCCCAGGACCAGTAATGGAACACACTATCGTTACCAGTCGATGAAGATGCTGAACTTCATTGTTGTCTGTTAGGACTGTAAATGCAGTGATATTTGAATGCACCTTGACAATTTGTTGTTTCCGGTAATAATAATTCCTGAGAAAATTCAGAATGTCGACTCCAAAGAATAAAAGCACCACAAAATCCGGACTGGAAAATTTTATTTGTCCTGTAAAACAGACTGGAAAAAAAATTTCTTAGTACTTAAATCATTACAATGAATCTTATTGGCTTTTCAATCGCCTGCCAAAAACATACGCATTAACAGTGTACATCGCTTGACTATAATAATAGCAACATTATAATATATTATTATAGCAACGCAAGAAAAGTAGATTATAATAATGTATTGTGCAAAGAGAAAATTAAATAATATAATTATTTGTGTACATAGGATATGCATATTTACATTTTAAACATATATATTACGATATTTGTAAGATATCAGCAAAGGATGGTGTCAAATGAAATTAACGAAAAATTAAGAAACATCATTCACAGAACTGTAAATATTATACACAAATTTAGTTTGAATATTAGTCCCTTAACATTCATAAATTGTTATGTCCCATGTCTTAATTTAGTTAATGTCTGACCCTGTTTATTGATGATGGTCTCCCCCCGAAGTTGTTATAAGTTCGGTGACCACTTAACAATTATGCTAGCCTGTTGTTATGATAATATGGATATGCTCTTAAAAAAGGGGAGGGAGGGGGGGAAATAAACAATGGATTTACCATTCTAATATTTTCCTTTTTCATTTGAATAATATTTTTATTTATTAGTTAATTAGCTTTAGTATTTGCAGTCAGATGGGTAGACAATATTAAGAACAGGAAATACTGTAACGAATAAACACTGCTAGAGACTTGTTTTATAAATAATCATGTTTAACGTTTGTATCAGTATAAGGCAATGAAGGTAACGGCAGTAACATCTATAAAGCTAAATTTCGTACAAATAAATGCCTAGAAAAATTATGTTTCGTCAATTCATAGAGTGAATCAGCACAATTATCTCTCGTCAATTCATAGAGTGAACACTTTTTTCAACATAATTTATTACATTTAATATGCAATTAAATGATTAATTTACTTATCCTCTTTTGGTAGGAGGCGAGCAATGAGGGTCTTCAGCTGGATGGCCAACTGCGACAATGTCTGTCCTCTTCCTGCTGGAGACATTGAGTGCAATCTCGGCTGAGAATGTTCGGGTCGACATCAGCATTACTTCCAGTTCCTGGACATTGTGAACGAGGCATTTCTTGAAGCCATCGGGGCAGACGTGCAGGCATTTCTTCCAGGTACCGTAACGACTGTTTGGCATCTTGTACTGACACTTGGATAAATTTCTCACTATGTTGTTAACACTTTATGGCCTATAAACTGCCTACCAAACATATAATTATCATAGCGCTCCAAAAACTAGCAGTACAATACTTCGATTTCACTATTACCCACTTCCGGCCAACCTCAACGAAGTACTTATAGTAGGGTCCATCACTGGCTCAGAATGATGGTCATGTGAC
This sequence comes from Cepaea nemoralis, assembly GCA_014155875.1. Classification (NCBI taxonomy): domain Eukaryota; kingdom Metazoa; phylum Mollusca; class Gastropoda; order Stylommatophora; family Helicidae; genus Cepaea; species Cepaea nemoralis. The sequence continues at coordinate 67,573 of JACEFZ010023194.1, read as the reverse complement.
TAGTCAGCCACCAAAGCAGCTGCCCATGGTTTTACCCTCACAGTCCTATTAATACTGAAGGTTATTGTTGTCCATATGGGGTAACACTAATTATAGACTAATGAAACATGTCGTTATGGATAAGCAAGACAAATAGATTATAAACATGTATTATGCAGAAAGAAAAATAAATAATACAATTACTTGTGTACGCAGACTATTGTTATGATTATTGTTGCCCCATAATGATGATGACTTACATATCAATAGAAATGAAAAATAGTAAGGATTAGCTTTATAGAGTTCCCAATGATAATATTAGGAGCGTCCATTTGAAATCCTTTCACCGTGGGTAATTGCGTATGTTAAACATGATCATGTCATAGTCATGTTATAAGTACTGACCAATGAATAAAAGAGCACGTGATTATCGTCCCATGATGCATAGCTGTTTCTGACAGTTGAGAAAATGGCAGGGTTGATCCAAAATCCGTCTAAAGAAGCTCAAATAGCGGTGATTCAGTTTCTTTCATTTGAAGGATGTCGACCAGTGCAGAATGCAGGCAGCATACGGTAACAAATATGTGTCGACAGACTGGGCACGAATGTTTCGGAAAGAACGTCAGTTCACGACAGATTTTCGATGGCCGGGTCAAGCGCATATTGTTGCAACAGACAAAACCATCGCCAGAATTGATGCAGCAGTACAGATGAGCCGTTGTCGAATCATACGTTCGCTAGCGAAAGAATTTTATGTGTCTATTGGGACAATTTCAAAAGGTCGTTCATAAGAAACTGCAATATCGGAAGGTGTGTTCACAGTGGGTACCACGGATGTTGACCGACCACCAAAAATAATGACCGCATGGGAAGGTGTTTGAACCACTTGCTGTGTTACAGAGTGGAGGGTGATGCATTTCTCTTCGGCATTGTGGCAGGCGATAAATCATTGTGTCACCACTTTGAGCCGAGTAGCAAAAGAGAGAGCATGCAATGGAAGCATGCAGATCACCAAAAGCCAAAAATTCAGGTTTCCGATGGGAAGGTAATGCTGAGCGCATTATTTGAACATGAAGGCCTATTATTGGCCGACTGTGGGATGCAGATTTTAATCTATGAGAATATTTGCTTTAAGTGTCCAGGGGTGTTAGGTTGATTCTCTTTTCACTTCTAGGATGCAAGGTGATCAGGGAATTTACCACAAATACAAGGAGAAAAACCCTTCAATCCTTAAAGCAATGGTATCTGTGTGTAGGTTTCCCCTCCCACTCAATCACCTAATTGGTATTTAGTGTTACAGGACATTGATTGTTTACAACATATAAACAACCACGGTTGAACAATCATCAACACAATTGATGTAGACATCAACATTTGGACATACTGTTCAGGAATAGACTCAAATCAGAGGTAACATACACATATATAATGGCCATATTTAGTTCTGGGCTTTGCATGACATTACATAGGACATAGGTATACAATCACATGAAATATAACATAGGTGTAAAATCCCATATGACAACCCCATTGTCAAAAATGAGTGTAATCATATTCATGTGCTCACCCAAAACAACAAATAATTGGTTATACCACCATTGAAACATCCATTGGTTTTTACACAAAATGAAACCATGATATGAGTTCATAAAACCACCTAATACATATATTCATGTACAAAACCAAAACAATAACCAATACTTGGCTTTAACACAGTAACATGATGGATCAGACCCCCACATTCCCAGCCCGACACATTCATAAAAATACTTTAAGTCTGAACGGGGACCATTCCAGATAGAAGAGCTATTCTTGGAATAGTACGTTCCAGAACGAGTTGGGGAAGGGCAGCGGTATATGCGCCTGTCTTGTCATTGGCTAATTGTGACAGCATACGCTATTCATTAGGCCACATTTGAATATTTAGTAGTTTGAAGCGGGATTCCATCAGAAGCAGCCGCAATATGTGATGTGGGAACGCAAAAATGCCCTGTAAGATTCTATAATATATTGTTCTATGGACAACAGGTACCACTTTAAAACATACTTTAATGTGTGATTATGCCTAGTGAACGAAAGAGAAGAATATATGAGTATTTTATGAAGAAAATGTGAAAGTGAAAACAGAACTTCTGTGTGCCAGTATTCTGAATACTGCATTCTTCAACCTGTACAGGTCTTTCACGCTGTAATACTCCAAGTGCATATCATTCCTCTGTTGTGACTGGTTGCGTATGCTTGATGAATGTATAGTACACTCAATGCAAATTCGCAAACCCCTTGTGCATTGCCAAATGCCTAGGATGACTCATTCTTAACCAACTGTACATTGCTCTTGTGAGTTAACATTTGGCAGTCTGGATTGGAATGTGTGATGTAAACATGTACAAGTTCCTTTGTAAATGCTGAGAATGTTGGAGTGAGTGAGCTGGTGATTTGATAAGTAGCCTCTCACATCTAGTAGAAGGAAAGATGCTTCAATATCCATATGTAAGCAGGACTGTGTATGGCACGCCAGAATTGCTAAAGTTCATGTGATGCCTGGTGGCTAATATGCTCAAGAGAATTAATACAATTTCTCTTTGAAGTATTACACTGGTACCTCTACTGTTGGTTGGTTCATATAAACTAGTTCCTAAGAGAACCATAGGTGTGTGAACCTGTGTCTTAGTCGGCTGAATATAATGTATGGCTCATGCAAGTTTACAAGGACTAAACATGTTTTTCACATATGTGCTTTGGTGCATATGTGAACAATTTCTCATGCAATTTGGGTTCTTTTACCTATTGTGGTAGATATGGACATTACTCAGTAGGGAAAGAACACATGATGATGGTGATAGTATGATGTACTTGTGAGCCAAGTCTGATTCACAATGCCTGTCCCATGTTGCTTTGTCACAATGCTTGCTCATGATGCCTGCCTTATAGTGCTTGCTGTACTGTGTCGAGTCCTCCTTGTGCCCAGGTCTACTGTGGTTCAAACATGGTGGAACTTGGACCACATAAATGCTTGTAATTGTGTAGGCTACCCCTGTTTCAGTATATAGGCTTGTGATTACCACAAACAGAGGTGAATAATGAAAATATATCACCCACAGTACATCAGTGAAATACACTTCATTATCAACTAGGAGAGGTGTGTTTGGTCAATATCCTCCCTTTCCTCCCCATCTCCATATTGTGTATGTTGATGTATGATAACATTATCTTTTAACAAATGTAAAGAGATGTTGTGCCATTTTGTATATCAACAGAGAACAAACAGGATGGTGGAGAGGCTTTCATATATCATCTGGAACAACTAACCAGTAGTCCCTAAATCCAGAACCAACTCCCTATAAGTACCCTAGGGAAAATCACAGACGACCACCAGCTGAATTGCCATCCTTTAAACCTGTGCCGCAAATGGAATACTTATTCATTTTCCTAGAATTCCAAAATACAGGAATGTCTTGGAGGATTTAATCTCAGCTCCAACCGCTGAATGTCAAAGGAGAGGAATAGTTCTGAAGACTTCAATGATTAGAAGTATAGTGACTCTTATAATGATCCTGACAGTGATCATAATTATCAGAATCATCTGAGAACGAAAACAACAAGTCTGGTTGTTAACCCCATTCAAGAAGACTGGTGAAATGACTAGTGCAATGGATTGTTTGGCTAGGACTTGTCTTGGTTAATCTCCAGCCTGGTGCTCACACAGTGTTTAAGAATGAAGACTTGAAGAGTAAGTGAGGTGGACTAGATATGTGAAGTCCCCAGTGACAGTTTTCACAGACAGTCTGGTCAACAGGGAGATTCAGTACCTTTGTCATCACCACCAATTCTGTTCTCAAGAGGAAATGATCTGCCATGGGACTTATTACAGGAAATCTGCTACCTGGACCTTTTCCAACCTCAATTGCTGAGGATAACAGGGTGCAAACGGATCCAGAACAGTAGTTCCTTCCTAAGTTTCCCATAAATAGGATTTTCATGAAAACTTCCCAGAGACAGAGACCGATGATATATACAGAGAATCAGTGTTGTAGTTGGAGAGGAGGAGGAGGAGAGTTTAGTTATTGGTTGGTGGAGTAATGGGGAGGTGGTGTATCATGTTTATCTACATGCATGTGTGACATATTTTGTACATTTTATATGTATTTGTTGAAGTGTTGACATGCCAGGAGATGAAACAATGGTCATCACTCGACTCACCATCAGCTCAATAAAGTGTATTTAATGAATCAGTGTTTTAAGTACATGTCTCAGGAGAATGTCTTGTACAGTTGCTGTCAAGTATTGTACCTGGTGACTGTCTTAAGTTACTGTGGTTGGTTAAGATATTGTGAAAAGTCCTGTATAGATGTTGTCCAGTATCTCTCATGATGTATGTCTTGTACAATTGTGGTGTAAACAATTCTATGTAAATGTATGTCCCACTCTTGTCAAGAACCTGTCATGTAGATGTCTTGTTCAACAGATGTTATGTACAGTTATTGTTGAGTTTGTCTACATATTGAATCCTACAGTCCTAAGATATAATTGGACAAACTGATATAGGTCACTTTTGACACAAAATAAATAAGGGAAGATCTAATGTGACGGACGAATAGCACACTGACAACACTACGATGAGTGAAGTAGATCCTCAGTTGTTCTGTGGCGAATAGTTCAGATCTCCTTTGGCCTTGAGGGAACCTTTTTTCTTCTTATATAAATTTCTGTGTAGATACTTGGTAGTCTCACAGTGGGGGTTCAGAGCCAAAGGAAAAATGGTTCTCCAAAAGGGCTATTGCGGGAATGATTATCTCATTTGAGAGACCTCTAGACAAAAACGTGCAAAATCATATCCTTTATCTTGTTTATTTATTATTCAAGATATATTTCCAGAGAACACTACTAACTAGGTCCTCTGTCATCAATCTAACATGTCACATAACTGGGTTGCTCTTTCCGGGATATAAACCCTGGGAAAAAGAACACTCGTCTCGGATTTAAACCCTGGTAATAACCTGCTAGGGGCTCACATACCTGATGCCCTGATGTCGGGATACAAACTTTGGGAATACCCTGCATAAGACTCACTTTTGGGATCTCTATGTTGGTATTAAAATCCGGGGTGACCTCTCGCAAATCAGACCCAATTCTTGGAGTTTTTATGGTGTTGTTTAATGGACCCTGTCTCTTATATGAGGAAGCCATGGTCCAGACATTTAAGCCCACAATAAATCTCTAGAAGGTTTGATTTCATGAATAGTGATAATATTGCATGTATCACTGTTTTAATATATCAGATAGGATTTCAATGTAGCAGACTGAAGATGATGTATAAATATCTTATGGGTCAACATAATTGCCTGTATCCATGATATTTATGTTCTCAGTATGAATGATTTATTAGTTTGTCAATATTGTTGTATAATTTTGTGCATGCTGGTTGTTCAATATATGTATCCTAAAAATTAAGGTACCTGAAACACCAGAGAACACAAATTATTTAATATAACTGAGACAGCTATTACAGGGGTAAAACTCATTTTGTCCCTGAAATTAAGACACTTAAGTAAATGAATATGAGGCCTACTCCATCTCCAAAATTAATTGCTGGCATGGGTGAGAGAGGGGAAATATTGTTGTAACTACAACATTTTTAATGTCACCACATCACATAAGATAATAACTTCTTATATTCTCATCTCCCCATAACATGCTTGCAACACTGAGGGTGAAGTTGGTGAGCACTGATGGTTAAATTCATAGGGCACCCATAAAGACACCACATTAACACACTCTCGGTTATAGTCAGCATTCGTACCGGCTAATGTCCAATGTCGATTCGACATCTGGATTTATTCTTCAGCGTGTGATCTTCTCAGTATATCCTGATCAGGTTGCTGAGGGTGAGCAGAATTGAATTTCCAGGAGAAAATTCTTAAGAACTCAGTCACTTGCCATTCTTGAAGTAGTGGTATTATTAAGCGTACTTGATACGTGATGGACGAGATGAAAGGAAGATTCTACCTGATGTTATGGGCGGTCATACAAAACCGACCACAGTCTGGTGTCTATAAGACATTAGTCTATTGTTCGATGGTGTAATCTCTCTGGTGTACTAGGATCCACGTCACCAGGAGTTAACTCATTGAATTTCCAGGAAGGCCATCAAAATAACTGGACCCCTGGCCATTCATATGGCAGTGGAGAGCGTACACGAAGTATGTGTCTGGGAAACGATGGATAACCAACCTGATGTCATTGGCGTATCATACGACTAGGAGCACATCATGGACAACCTGAAAAATTTCATGAAGAGATAAAACAGGATCCGTCTCCGACGTCAGGACGTCAATTCATCCTCAGTTGAGAAAGCATTTCTGCCTGAAAACTGGTGGAGATTAAAGGGAGGACAAAGTTGAGTACAACTGATGTCATTCCCCTTTTTCATCCTCAATTGGGAAGACTTTTCTGCCGGAAGAATGGTGGGAATGTAATAAGGATTACTGTCTCTAAACAGTTAACTCTTATATGGTAGAGATCACTGCAACTCCAGCAGCTGACACTCTATACACATTGTCTGCGATTCAGTGGACTAACGAAAGATCACTGTTCTCAAAAAACAGCTGACTCCTTTCAAGGTAAAGATCCCTGCAAGTTCAGCAGTCGACTCTTTACATAATAAGAACCATGCATTACGCAGTGGAATCTTATATTATTACTGAGATGCGAGGTATATTCACAAGACCTGGCCAGTCCTGTCCTCAAAGTCAGTGAAAATGGCTTCCAAAATTCCAGTCAATACTGGGATCCATGAAGCTATACCCACATAATCACACCCCTTCAAAGGCTGTGATAATGACGAACTTCTCTAATGCTGAGAGGAAACGCCTTATATTCGCCAATAGTAAACGTTTTGCTCATGTGGGAGAGAAAGAACGATACTTCCAGTCACTTCGAAAGCACTTAGCTAGAGCATGGCTGAAAGACAACTAGTTGGAAATTCCACCTGGAATTCTAGATTAGTAGTAGTAGATGTCACAGTCTGGCTGCATCTACAAACTCAGTTGCTACGTTAGAAACAGCTTACACATAAGATGGACGCTGCGCTGTACAATCCACGACAAGTCTGGAGTGGATTGCGCGATATTTTAACTATAGAGCAACTAAGGAGAGAACATGCTGTCACTTCTCACAACACATCAGAAATAGAGGCCTAACGGAATGAGAGAATCTCAACCGACAAGGCACTTCTAAATCTATGGTAATGACTACAGAAATGAGTCAAGGAAATATAATGGGAAATTGCTACCTATCTGCAAACACAAGAGGCTTATTGGAAAGGTAGACCTTGTGTCCAACGCTAACCAAATCTGCACTAGTAGATTTTAGTCTTAACAAGTTCTGCAGTGGCTGCTTGCACAGTTCACCCGGAAGTGATTGTCTTTGCTCCGGTGCTGGTCAAAAATTTTAACCCAGTTCCAAATGCCAAGATTACTGTTGGAGAAAGTTGTTCAGCTAATACTCTCACAGGATTATCATTCTCCTATGGCGAAGGGAAGGATGAAGTTCTGATAAAGATGAAAGGTTGAGAGATACATGGAAGTGCAACCATTCTCTCTAAACCTCATCTGGAAGTTGGCTTAATTGCAAAGCCATTACTTCACATAATGAATCTCTATGGTACCATTCATACATTACGAAATGGTGTGACTCAGAGAGATCATTTATCACAAACAGGAAATATAGCAAGGATGTCGGCGATGGAAGCACTGTCAGAGGTAAATAGAAGAGGCAGTTCACAGATGAGTGGAGTCAGGACTCTTGATGCTCCCAGTGACTTAAAGGAACTTAATGCAGGGCTAACTTCAGTGGTCTTTGCGTTTGCCACCAAATTCATCAACTGATGCAATGTTGGGGCAGATTTTTTTTTAAAGGAAACATCACTTAGTTCCAAATGTACTACTCTAGTAGGATAAAGGGGGACAGGGAGTAATTGACGAAACCACCTGAGGGATCTGGGAACTGTGGATTTCTGAGATTATCTGTCATGCCTATGAAAGATTTAAGAGAGGGGCCATGCGACATGATGGATCAGAACCCCACATTCCCAGTCCAACACATTCATAAAAATACTTTAAGTCTGAGCGGGACCATTCCAGATAGAAGGGCTATTCTTAGAATAGTAAGTTCCAGAACGAGTTGGGATAGGGCAGCGGTATGCGCCTGTCTTTTCATTGGCTAGTACGTGACAGCCCACGCTATTCACTGGGCCACATTTGAATATCTAGTAGTTTGAGCGGGATTCCACCGGAGCAGTCGCTATCTGTGATGTGGAGACGCAAAAATGCCCTAAAGATTCCGTAAATATATTGTTCTCTGGATAACAGGTACCACATTAAAACATACTTAATGTTGTATTTATGCCTAGTGAACGAAAGAGAAGAATATAAGAGTATTTTATGAATAAAATGTGAAAGTGAAAACATAACTTCTGTGCGCCAGTATTCTGAACACTGCATCTTTAACCTGCCTGTCAGGTCTTCTACGCTGTAATACTCCAAGTGCATATCATTCCCTTGTTGTGACTGGTTGCGTATGCTTGATGAATTGTATAGTACACTCAATGCAAATTCGCAAACCCCTTGTGCATTCCTAAATGCCTAGGCATGACTCATTCTTAACCAGACTGTACATTGCCATTGCAAGTTCACATTTGGCAGTCTGGATTGGAATGTGTGATGTAAACATGTACAAGTTCCTTTGTAAATGCTGAGAATGTTGGAGTGAGTGAGCTGGTGATTTGATAAGTAGCCTCTCACATCTAGTAGAAGGAAAGATGCTTCAATATCCATATGTAAGCAGGACGTGTGTGGCACGCCAGAATTGCAAAGTTCATGTGATGCCTGGTGGCTATATGCTCAAGAGAATTAATACTAATTTCTCTCTGAAGTATTACACTGGTACCTCTACTGTTAGTTGGTTCATATAAACTAGTTCTTAAGAGGACCATAGGTGTGTGAACCTGTGTCTTAGTCGGCTGAATATAATGTATGGCTCATGCAAATTTACAAGGACTAAACATGTTTTCCCCATATGTGCTTTGGTGCATATGTGAACAATTGCTCATGCAATTTGGTTTCTTTTACCTACTGTAGTAGATATGGACATTACTCAGTGGGGAAAGAACACATGATGATGGTGATAGTATGATGTACTTGTGAGCCAAGTCTGATTCACAATGCCTGTCCCATGTTGCTATGTCACAATGCTTGCTCATGATGCCTGCCTTATAGTGCTTGCCTTACTTAAATGCTTGTAATTGTGTAAGCTACCCCTGTTTCAGTATATAGGCTTGTGATTACCACAGATAAAGGTGAATAATGATACATATCACCCACAGTACATCCCAGTGAAATACACTACGTCATCAACCAGGAGAGGTGTGTTTGGTCAACATCCTCCCTTTCCTCTCAATCTCCATCTATGTATGTTAATGGATGATAACATCATCTTTTAACAAATGTAAAGAGATGTTGTGCCATTTTTGTATATTGACAGAGAACAAGAGGATGGTGGACGAGGCCTTTCATATATCATCTGGACAACTAACCAGTAGTCCCTAAATCCAGAACCAACTCCCTATAAGTAACCCTAGGGAAAATCACAGATGACCACCAGCTGAATTGCCAGCCTTTAAACCTGTGCCCCAAATGGACTACTTATTCATGTTCCTAGAATTCCAAAATACAGGAATGTCTTGGAGGATTTAATCTCAGCTCCAACCGCTGAATGTCAAAGGAGAGGAATAGTTCTGAAGACTTCAATGATTAGAAGTATAGTGACTCTTATAATGATCCTGACAGTGATCATAATTATCAGAATCATCTGAGAACGAAAACAACAAGTCTGGTTGTTAACCCCATTCAAGAAGACTGGTGAAATGACTAGTGCAATGGATTGTTTGGCTAGGACTTGTCTTGGTTAATCTCCAGCCTGGTGCTCACACAGTGTTTAAGAATGAAGACTTGAAGAGTAAGTGAGGTGGACTAGATATGTGAAGTCCCCAGTGACAGTTTTCACAGACAGTCTGGTCAACAGGGAGATTCAGTACCTTGTCATCACCACCAATTCTGTTCTCAAGAGGAAATGATCTGCCATGGGACTTATTACAGGAAATCTGCTACCTGGACCTTTTCCAACCTCAATTGCTGAGGATAACAGGGTGCAAACGGATCCAGAACAGTAGTTCCTTCCATAAGTTTCCCATAATAGGATTTTCATGAAAACTTCCCAGAGACAGAGACTGATGATAATACAGAGAATCAGTGTTGTAGTTGGAGAGGAGGAGGAGGAGAGTTTAGTGATTGGTGGTGGAGTAATGGGGAGGTGGTGTATCATGTTTATCTACATGCATGTGTGACATATTTTGTACATTTTATATGTATTTGTTGAAGTGTTGACATGCCAGGAGATGAAACAATGGTCATCACTCGACTCACCATCAGCTCAATAAAGTGTATTTAATGAATCAGTGTTTTAAGTACATGTCTCAGGAGAATGTCTTGTACAGTTGCTGTCAAGTATTGTACCTGGTGACTGTCTTAAGTTACTGTGGTTGGTTAAGATATTGTGAAAAGTCCTGTATAGATGTTGTCAAGTATCTCTCATGATGTATGTCTTGTACAATTGTGGTGTAAACAATTCTATGTAAATGTATGTCCCACTCTTGTCAAGAACCTGTCATGTAGATGTCTTGTTCAACAGATGTTATGTACAGTTATTGTTGAGTTTGTTTGTTACTATTGAAACCTAAAGTCCTAAGATATAATTGGACAACTGATATAGGTCACTTTTGACACAAAATAAATAAGGGAAGATCTAATGTGACGGACGAATAGCACACTGACAACACTATGATGAGTGAAGTAGATCCTCAGTTGTTCTGTGGCGAATAGTCCAGATCTCCTTTCGGCCTTGAGGGAAACCTTTTACTTCTTTTATAAATTTCTGTGTAGATACTTGGTAGTCTCACAGTGGGGGTTCAGAGCCAAAGGAAAAATGGTTCTCCAAAAGGGCTAGGCGGGAATGATTATCTTTCTCATTTGAGAGACCCTAGACAAAAACGTGCAAAATCATATCCTTTATCTTGTCTATTTATTATTCAAGATATATTTCCAGAGAACACTACTAACTAGGTCCTCTGTCATCAATCTAACATGTCACAAACACCTAGTTTAGTTTAGTTTGGCTTTAACACCATTGAAACCTAATGATGTAACAAAAAAACATTGGCATGTGTTCACAAAACAAATCAAACTCTACATGCAGGACATAATACTAGCTAATTAATTATTTAACATCTCAACTGAGCACCTGTCTCAACAGGAGGACAATATCACAACCGGATACCTCTATCACAACCTGTCTTTATCACAATGAAACTCTGTCAAAACAGGACAACTTGCTCTCATCTCTATGACCTTATCTTGTTCGGCTGTCCTGATCTGGTAGGAGTTTATGTCATTGTAACATGATAACATCAAGGGGGAGCAGGTGTTGATGTTTGGTTTTGTAATGACATTTGATTTTATACAAATGTGTAAAGAAGGGATTGTGCATTTTTATGTCAGCAGGGGGCTGAATGGTGGAGTTGCTTGAAGCCCATGATGCCTAGCCTTATTGTCTTATCAACATTGGGCTAATGAAGAATAGGGAGCCTGAAACCTGATTGGCAGGAGGGTCTTAATTTCTCTTAGGACACAAGAGGAATGATGATTCTGAATAATGACCCCCACCTCATGGTCACTCACTTGACCATACAGCAGCCCAACATCTTATCTGAATAATGACCCCCACCTCATGGTCACTCACTTGACCATACAGCAGCCCAACATCTTATCTGAATAATGACCCCCACCTCATGGTCACTCACTTGGCCATACAGCAGCCCAACATCTTATCGTCTGTCGTACAGTGTACTGTTGGATTAACATCATGAGGAATCAGACCAACGGGTGAATTAAGACTTGGTGATGCTCAGATATTACCCCGAACACCAGGGTCAATCAACACCCTTAGGTGATATACCAGGATAGGTAGCCCCTAAGTGCTCAATCTGCCATTTTTCTATCAGCAAAATCCCATAAGAGTGATAATCAACACTCTTAGGTGGTATACCAGGATAGGTAGCCCCTAAGTGCTCAACTGCTAATTTCTTATCAGCAAAGATCCAGAGGATGAACAGTAGTTGATGAAAGCCCCAAGAGGTTGATTACAACATCTTGTTTATTGGTTATTGAATGGATAGAGAGGAGAGTTATTTTCAGTGTTTTCTGAAGGATTTGTCTGCATTACTGATGGATGTGTTTGCACTACTGAGGGATTTGTATGTCTTACTGAAGGATTTATGTCCACCAGTACCCAGAAAGTGGCGCCAGCCCTGTTCATAAGTTACAGCTAATTATGTAGAGAAAGCTGCACTGATATCACCGAGTGTGGGATGACCTTATTGACATAAGACTGGTCGTGCTGAAATGCCTTGTTGACTAAAGCTGAGATTCTGATATTATTAACCAGAGCTGCTGGACGGTCGTCATCTCTTTTTTTATTGTATTCGATGATGTAGAGAATTACCTTCTGCCCAGTCTGAAGAGGACCTCCTGAATTGTTTGACTGACTCAAGCCTCAGCTTCACTCGGCCATACAGCCTATTTAGATCTCAGGTCATGGTTATGTCCTCTCGGGATCTCACTATGAAAGCATATAACAGGGTTGAGCCATGATAGTTGACAGTGCTGTTGACTTTCCCTAAATCAAATCATTGATGTAATGGGATAGGTCACAGAAGAAAAAGATTCCCAGTGCAGGTTGAGAGGACATATCAGTTAGATAGGACTCTTTTCGTGTATTTGTAGATGAGAGCTTGTTATCATCAAGTTGCAGATAGATTCGAAGAATTATTGATTTAATAATTTATGCATTTGTTGGTTGTTAATTTTTGGGAAAACATCAGATGGTATACACTGATTTTGTCATTCATGTGTTTGTAATTGATGGAGGGGATGTAATATCCACAAGCCAGACAGATAATTTCCTCAAAACCCAGCAAGTGTTCTAAATAAATAGTTGGGTTGAAACCTGGAGTTTGTGTTTATAACTTGTAGAAGTTTTGTTCAATAGTGGTGTTCACAATTTGTTATGTAACACTATGGTACCTTAGACTTTGATGATAGTGAGGGAATGATCCATGCACAAGGACACATTTTGAAATGGAGTGAGAGTATTTGTCCTCTAGTGTCTTTGGTATATTTCCCTGATCATTTCGCATTTCCAAAGGAGGCACTGTCTTTACAAAAATCGTGTAGGACTTGAATACATTAGGATCTGTCTTTTACGTTGGGTGTTTCGGAGCCATACATAGATTTCCTAAGGAAGGATGATTAATATGGATAACCCACCCGGACAACCCCTAGTCATACGAACCACATTTCTCAACTTAAAAGGGAAAAAAAAACACCACATAGTCTTGCCCTGTATTATGGTAAGGATTTTCGATCCAATATATCATATTTGTTGCGAATGTGATCATGTCTGTGCACAGCCTTGTGTCTCATGTGCTGCCACTGGTTTCTGATGCTGATATTCCTCCATGCCATGATGACAAACCGTCCAGCATATCTCGTTTTATAGAATGTGCCCAATTATTAACTTTTGAAAATAAAGTTCATTCGTTGGTGTCCGCCTGCCTCTCCTCAGCTCCAACTTTACCGCTGTGACGACATAGTGCAGTGTTCCCTTTCTCATGACACGTCCAACAACTTTACCGCTGTGACGGCATACTGCAGTGTTCCCTTTCTCATGACACGTCCAACAACTTTACTGCTGTGACGACATACTGCAGTGTTCCCTTTCTCATGACACGTCCAACAACTGTTTGTGGAATAATGGCCACCAGCGACTAAAGCATCTTTAGGCTGAACATCAGAATGAGAGCGCACGCCTGGAGAAAGACAAACGGGAAGACTCTCCCCCGGGAAGTGTGAGGAACGTAATCGACGCGAGGTACTCGTCGAGTGGGTGTGGGAGTGGGGTGGAGGATGTGGCTCCTTCTGACGACTGCAGCCCTGCTGTGAGCTCGCCCAGTAGTGGGTTTTCTAGCAGTGAACGTGGATGACGTATGTCCGTGTAAAAAATTAAAAAAAACACTTATTTAAAAAAAAATAATTAGGGCGCAATGTTCGCCCAGAGGTCCAGAGTTCCGTCGTGTCTTTTAGATTACCACCCCTCCTACTGACCCTGGCCAGATCAAGTGCAGATACTACACTTTGATCTTAGCCCAAAGCTCGATAATTTGAAGGCGACTGTTGTTGTTGTTTTATTTTTCATAAAGGCTTTGGGGTTCCCACAGGGGTCAGAGCCTCCCCATCAGGGCCTCACGTCCCTGTGTGTCATTCGGATGACCGCCTCTGCATGTGGCCCTTGCGAGATCAAGTACAGATACTACACGTTGATCTAGCCAAAAGGTTAAGAAATAAAATATCAAGTTTTTTTTGTTTTGTTTTTTTGAATGGCTGGTGGTTCCCCAGTGGCAAGAGCAGCCCCGTGAGGTTCCCACTTCCCCCTGTTTTTGATGTGGGCCATTTAGTCGTCCCACCATGTGCCATTAGAAGCCCACTGCCAGTGTTAGTGGACCGTCTCTTTACTTTGGCCAGACCAAGCGCAGATAAATCTACACTTAATCTTAGCCATAGCGCCGAGAAGCGACCCACAATTTATTTAGCCTTTCAAAGGCCTGCCAAAAATATCGATATAATAAGCCAAACAATTCTCACTTTATATGTATTATTTAGGAAAAGCAATCAAAGCATATTATAAAAATGTGTTGTGTAAAAAACAATATCCCTAAGTAATATATCAGCTGTGTTAAAAGTCTGTTCACTTTTCTTTAAAATACTAACTAAAACTATTTCGGAATAGCAGTAAAGGTTGATTTACAAATGAAATTAACGAGAAATTAAGAAAATAATTCACAGAACTGTAAATATTAGAAATATTTTTTAGATTAGGTAATGTCCCTTAATATCTTATGTTATTATGTCCCATGTTTTAAGTTAATTTTCTTTGTTGTTTTTGTTTATGTGGCCTCCCCGAAATTATTTGAACATAATTGTTTGTAAATTCAGTCACCACTCAACAATTATGCTAGCCTGTTGTTATGATATTTTGGACATGCTATTAATAAAAAATAAGAAGATAAACAAGCAAAGTACCATTGTATGATTTTTCATCATGTGCATTGTATTTGGTTTTGATAACAATAATTAGTGTTAGTAGTAGCAGCCTTTTATATTTTAGCATGATGGGAAACACACTGACCAATAAAAAGATGACAATTGCAAAGAGAAAATTATTGTTGAACTGCTACATAGATCGTGTACAATTATATGGGTGTGCATTGTGTACAGTCAGCAGAAAACATGGCAAACATCTGATGGCAGTGGAGATGTAGCTTCTGAGGAAAATGCAAAGAATGCCACGGAGAAACAGGGGGAAAAAAACCAGCAAGTCCTGCAAGTAAGAAATTAAAACCATAAACTGATGTGCGAAATTAAACTTAGACAGTCAAGATTAATTGGGCTCGTTATTAAAAAAAAAAAAAAAACCAAGACAATTTACTAACAAACTGCACGATTGTGCTGGAAAGAACAGGAGGAAGGCAGAGAGATAACTATCTGGATGGTTAGGCCACGTGACATAATCGAGACCAGAACACAAAGCTGATCCACGACTCTGGTGATTGCGTGAGATGGTGAAACATGACCGAACTTGATTATCTAACAAATCAACAGAAATGAAAAGTAGTAAGGCTTAGCTGTATATAGTTCCCAGTAATATGGGAGTCGTCGCTGGAGTTACGGAGTTCATACTTTGTGCGTCGATTGTGGCAGGTCGTTCAATGAAAAAACACCAAACTATACGGGATGAAACCTGTTGCACTTAACTCGACCCTCTCGCCTTTAATCCATGCGTTCCTTGTTTATCCCGCACTCTCCACCGAGTTTAGGACCTTGTGTGTAACCGACCGCCGAATACACAGCCACCTGTACCGCCATGAGGTGCAGTATGAGCGAAGTCGTACACGCAATGACCAACCCGTATAGTCGTGAGTGCGGGCATGACAAACGTAGGTGAGAGCCCTAGATGTATTGCTTAACAATTGTAGGACATCATCTCCAGGTCTGTGCAATGTTAATTTAGTGCGGACATTCACACAGTTAGAAAGAAGACTGGAATCACATTAAATGTTGCATGTGTTTGCAGGTCGTCGCGATCAACCCCACATCACAGGTCTATTTTCTAGGGAATTTTACGTTCAGTAGTTTGCCATTGCGTTCTGAACGAGAAGACAACCTCCAAGTCCAACTGACCGGTGTAGGGATTGAACCGCCGCCGTCAGGGTCCTGCAATTTAAGCGCAATCGCATTGACCCAGCGGTCACGAAGACCTCAGCATGAGAAAACGAGTAAGTATTGCTTTACAGATGTGAGACAAGAGTATTCATCACCCCAGATCTATATATAGTTTGTTTAGATCAGCATGGGCGAAAGGATAAGAGCGCTCGTTCTTAAACATCCGGGGTGTTGATGCTGAGGTCAGAGGTTCAACCCCTACACTGAACACGTGGACTAAAATGTTAACGTCTCGTCCTTGACTTGGGGACTTAAAATACAAGTACCTCTGATGTTGGAGTGGGTTCACGTGATGGTAAGGGACAATGGTTATAAGAGAAAGCTAATCCACGCCCAAAATTCAGTCCAGTGATACTAAAAGTAGCGTTTATGGAGTACTCTTGAGCTCAAAAGCGAGCGAGAGCAACAACAACAACAAACATACAACAATATGAAACAGATTCTTATATCAAATCTATATCTATAAAACAGAGTGTATGTGGGTGTGTTTGTAGTTGGCTATGTATTGGATGCGTTCGATAACGGTACATCCGATTGAGATGAAATTGTCTACACGTCTTCCTTTCATTCCTGTGCAACCGACTATAATAGTTTTTTAGTGTAAAATCGGCTACTTACTTAATAACATTTAATTTTCCATTTTTCATTATATAATTTCTATATAGCAGGGGGACTTCATTCTAGAAAAGTTATTTCAAGGGGCATAACTTTTAATAACATTTCTATATACTTTATAGTCATATTGTTGGACTTACTTGCACTATTGTTAAACTCTTTGTCTATAGTTATTTTCAGGCATATGAGTTATAATAAATAATGATATAATCTTTAAGGCATTTTCAAAGTTTTCATAAATATAATGCATAATGCATAACATTGTAACCCATCTTTTTCTGCTTAAAGAAGTTATCAACTGTAATGTCGGTGATTAAAAACACATTTATTTAAAAATAATGGATGGTGTGTGGAAGGACATTCTTTTAAGTTACTGTGCGCCAGGAGCTGGGCGAAACCACGCCGGGTCAGATAGATAGACAGACAGACAGATAGTCGGGAACGGGAGCTTATTTGACTACTTATATGAATTAAATGAGATGCTCCCCACCAGGGACTGGGTGAAGCCGGGCCGGATCAGACAGACAGACAGATAGTCGGGAACGGGAGCTTATATGACTACGTATATGAATTAAATGAGATGCTCCCCACCAGGGACTGGGTGAAGCCGGGCCGGGTCAGACAGATAGACAGACAGACAGACAGATAGTCGGGAACGGGAGCTTATATGACTACTTATATGAATTAAATGAGATGCTCCCCACCAGGGACTGGGTGAAGCCGGGCCGGGTCAGACAGATAGACAGACAGACAGACAGATAGTCGGGAACGGGAGCTTATATGACTACGTATATGAATTAAATGAGATGCTCCCCACCAGGGACTGGGTGAAGCCGGGCCGGGTCAGCCAGAGAGACAGACAGACAGACAAACAAGCAGACAGACAGACTGATAGATAGATAGATCCCCTCCAGGGCCTGGGCGAAGCCGGGCCGGGTCAGCTAGTACAATATAAATTATCAATAACAACAACAATATGAAACAGATTCTTATATCAAATACATTTAAATTATCAATAAAAATTAATAACAATCAAGTGTGTATGTTTACTCTATATTATGGTTTGGACTTCCGATTCAATATCCTAAAGTCAGATCATGTCTGTGGTAGCCTTGTGTCTCGTGTACTGCAACTCCTTTCTGATGTTGATATTCCTCCATGCCATGATGCAAAACCGCCCAGTATCGTCTCTCTTTAGACTGTCCTGCGTGCCCAATTCTTAACCCTGTGAAAATTAAAGTGTGTTTGTTCGATCGTCTCGCCCTACTCTCCTCTGCTCCAATTTTACCTTTGTGACCATACTGCAGCGTTGCCTTTCTCATGACTCGTCCATGAATGTATTGTGGGATAACCGCCATCAGAGTCTCCAAGCTGGAAATCCGGATGTGATCGCACGACAGGAGAAGGACAAACTGGTGGACCCTCCTCCGGGAATTGTGAGGAACGCAATGGATGCGAAGTACTCGTCAAAGGGAGAGGGATGGGGCGGTTGGGGGTGGGAGAAATGTGGCTGCTTCTGACGACTGCTAGACCTGCTGTGAGCTCGCTCAGCAGTGGGTTTTTGTAGCAATGACCGTGGATGACGGATGCACGTGTATAAAATCTTCCACGTCCCCGTGTGCCATTTAGAAGACCAACTCTGTTGATGACTCTGGTCAAGTCAGTTCTGATGACTACTCTTTGATGTTAGCGAATAGGTCAATCATTTGAAGGCAACCGTTCTTGTTGTTATTGTTGTATTTTTCAAAATTGAATTAAAGGCTCGGTGATTCCCACAGGTGCCTGAGCCGCCCCATCATTTCCTCACGTACCTGTGTGTTACTCTGATGACGGCCTCTGTACGTGACCCTCACTAGAAGAAGTGCAGATACTACACTTTGATATTAGCCAAATGGTTGAGAAATAAAATAGCTGTAGATTATATATGTTTATAAATTCGGTGACCACTCAAAAGTTTGATAGCCTGTTATTATGGTAATATGAAACAGTTCTAAATATAAACAACAAATAAAAAAATAAACACGCGAAGAACCATTTTATTATTTCTTATCAGGTGTACAATATGTTGTTTCGATAATGATAATTAGAGTTAGTATCAGCAGTCAGATCAGTAGAAAATATAAAGAAAAGGGAATATTGTATCTTATAAACACTGCAAAAGACATATGTTTAAAAAAAAAATCACATTTACCTTTTGTACAAAGATATAATCGGCAAGGACACAGCGTGGGCAGGCGCACGAAGAAGGCGTTTAAAATGTGACAGATTGGGTATCGGAAACGTTCGAGTACTGTACTGGAACTGTGCATCATTTAGTCAACGCCTACATATTCTTGAAAAACTACTCTACGGAAACGATATTGTAGTCTTACAAGAAACACAGGCGGCACCTCAGACAGGCCATTCTGGTCCGCGACAACATACTAGTGTCTGAGATCGATATGTCTTCCTGGAACAGTGATGCCCTGCAAGTGCAGGCATTAAGAATAATTACGCCAGTGCAGCTTGTAATCGTGAACGTTTATGCGCGAAATGGGAAGGTCGAAGTGCGACAATGGCAGAGTTTGTTCGATATGGATGAAAGGCATATCATCTACTGTGGGGACTTCAATGCCAGAGGCAGTCAATGGGGGAATTGCATCACCAATTGACAGGGAGAAGATATGGAGGACACCCTGGCATCTGCTGCCCTAAACTGTCTGAATGATGGAAAGGTCACAAGAATAGCCACTCGACCAGGTGACTCTGACAGCGTCATTGACTTGGCTCTGATGTCACCAATGTGCCGGTGGGGCACACTGGGATACCACGATACCCTTGTGTCATCCTGATCAAGAAAGACAGAGCCATGAGTCAAAGAAACAAAACAAATGCCTTCCCGTACGACAACACTGGTCAAGACGCCATAAGCAAGATCAGAAGAAGAAAACTAACTTCCTCCCGCAGGAGACAAGAAATATAGTTGCAGCCACCATGGTGGAATGGAGAGGTCGAGAAGGCATGGCTGGGAAAGAGGCAGGCTGTCAAAGACTGGCAAAAGGCCAGAAAGGCTAACATGCCACAGGCTGAGTTGGCAAAACTGAAGACTGAAGTCGATAGGATGATGGTGTGAGGTGGAGAAACATTACCGCCCACGCTTATCGGCATGGCACGCGATGAATGAATCCACGCGCAAAATTCAGTCACGTGATACTAAAAGTAGGGTTTATGGACTACGCTTGAGTTCACGGAGAGCGAGCACAACAGCACCCCCCCCCCCCCCCACAAATCCCCCTTCCCCCGAAAAAATCATGCAACAATATGAAACAGATTCTTATATCAAATACATTTAAATTACGTCATTTCTCGTCAGCCCACACAGAACTGGCACTATTAGCCATCGAACGTTGATGCATATGCTGGAGGGGGGGGGGGGAGGATCTGAGCACATATGGACCTGTCCGGAGTGCAATGAAGATACCCCAAGTGATAACTGATAACTGATAAATGATAACATTTAAATTGCCAACTAAAATTAATAGCGATCAAATGATATTATTACTATGTATTATGGTTTGGACTTCCGATCCTATATCCCAAAGTCTGGCGAAGGTGATCATGTAGTAATGGGCGTGAGGTACTCGTCGAGGGAAACGCGATGGGAAGGGGTGGGTGGATAAATGTAGCTGCTTCTGACGTATGCAGACCTGCCGTGAGCTCGCTCAGCAGTGGGTTTTGTAGCAGTGAACATGGATGACGTATGTCCGTGTATAATAACTTCTCTGCTGCTTACTCTGGCCAGATCAAGTATAGATGACTAAACTTTCATCTTAGACCAAAGGTCGATCATTTGAAGGCGATCATTGTTGCTTTTTTTTAAATAAAGTTTCGGTGATTCCACAGGTGCCAGAGCCGCCACACCAGGTCCTCACGTCCCTGTGTGTTATTTGGATGACCGCCTCTGCATTTCGACCTGGCCAGATCAAGTGCAGATACTACACTTTGATCTTAGCTGAGAAATGAAATACCTAAAGATTATTTGGCCTTTCAAAGGTCTGCCAAAAGCTTAGACGTTAGTAATATATCCTTTAATATCAAGATGGGTGTACTAAAGTAATATGTATTATTCAAGAAACGACGGGAAAACAGGTTATAAAATTGTATTGTGCACAATATATGTAACTAAATAATATAATTACTAATGTTAATACACTGTTTTTTTTCTTCTTAAGATGTATAACTTGAAATATTGGGGAATAGTAGTAAAGGTTGATTTACAAATGAAATTAACGAAAAATTAACAAAGTAATTGCCAGAACTGTAAATGTTAGCAATATTTTTAGTTTAGGTAGAGTCCCTTAATGTGTTAAGTCACTATGCCCCGTACCCTAATTTAATTGTGTTTGGTCCTTTTGTTATGTGGCCTCCCCCGAAGTTATTTCAATAGAATTGTTTATACATTCGGTGACCACTCAACAAATGTGCTAGCCATTTGTTATGATAATCTGGAATTGTTCCATTTAAATAAAAAAAACAATAAGAAAATAAACAAGCGATGTTCCATTTTACGATTTCTTATCAGGTGCATACTATTTTAATTTGATTATGATAATTAGCGTTAGTATTGACAATCAGATTGTGACATGTTGGGAGTTGGAAGCAGTACCCTCTCTGACTTACCCCACAATGAAGTAAAGCTATGAGAATGGGACTGATTTCATTTGGAGGGGATGGGTTCTTGGAAGCCAAAGTGACCCATAATAGCTCTGGAAATCTAGGAGTTTTCCCAGGAAAATTAATTTCTTCCCTCCAAAATCTTCCTTCCCGAAAAAGAGAAACTTAATTAGCTCGAGAGTCCCCCACCTATGATCATTTTCCCTTTTAGATGAAATGGTCACAGGAATTAATAAAATGTAAAGTTCCCTTTTCTGAGTAACCTGGAACCTGGGAGATTACAATAGGTCAGACTTTAGCTGTCTATTAGAGTTTACCCAGTCACCTGTAGTTCCAGATACTACCTTTATGTGAAGTAGTTACATTAACTAAACACATAGATAATAATGAAAAGTTTTGTCACACCACAATGGACTGACAGAAAAATGCAGGAACAGTTAATTTTGGTTTATTAATCAAAATAAAAAACCTGTGGAAGTAACCAGTGATGCATTATGACATATATGAAATACATCAAGACATTGAGATAATGTTCATATTCAACATTAGAAATAAGAACTCTCATGTTCAGAGATGACTTCAGTCATTTGGCCACTAAGCCCTCCCATCAGTTAGCCTGCTCTTGTTTCTGTAATAAATACCCCAGATGGTACTGGAACATTTCTCAAGGATTTGTAAAACAAATAGTCTAAACAGTCTCTACACAATGTATGAATCAGAGGAGTCCATGACTACTCTCTGTTCCAGAAAGTTATTGATTGTTCTCACAAGTATAAAGTTTCACTGAGTAAAATCAAAGTATGGCAGTGATGGAATGGTGCCAAACTTCTGCCATATTTGTAAATAATTGGCATTGAGGTATAAACTTGATCCTAATGATCTTAGAACTGTTTCTACACTGTAAATATATCAATCACCAGATCAATCATGAAACACAGATCCGGTTTGGGCACAGTTCAGTGAGGACTCCTTGAATATTCTGGGTCCTGGCCATATATTCCTGTTGCACCTTTATATTACAAATCTGCTCTAGGTTGACAGCCATTGTACATTATTGGGCAATGTTCTGCACCTCTGGATCATGACAATCTGCGAACACCGCCATCCTCACCTGACTCAGAAATAAACAAACTCAGGCATAATTTCGTCTGAAGCTTTCATTCTGAATCAGGATGAGGGACATACAGAGACCTAAACCACATCTGGAGGCTTTGCCGGTCGCTCTGCAAGTCCCGAAATTTAGCGTCGCTGGACCCAGAATATTTCGCGGGCGACGCGATTATTCTAGGTTAACCAATGGACAGAACGGGCTTAAACCACATGATCTGTCCATCATTGGGTGTCACAGCTATTAATACTGTTGACGCCACATTCCTAGCATCCCAATTCTCTCTAGTGCAAACCCTTAGTGAGAAGTGTGTTTTGAAATTGTGATGTGCAGCAGTGAACAAGACGGAGTGCGCAATCATGCGACACAGATCGATAGAAAATATACAGAAAAAAAGAATATTGTACCTAATAAACACTGCTAGAGACATATTTAAATAATTACCTTTAACATTTCTACAAGGATATAATCCTATGAAAGAAACTGAAGTAAAATCAATAGTACTAAATTTCTAGTCAAATAATGCCTAAAATCACGTGCCGTCAATTCATAGAGACAATCACCACAACTATCTCGGAACTGTCATACCATCTGATGGGAGGTGCAATAAAAACACCAGAACAAATGTCGCTATGGCAAAGCTGCATTTGTCTTGATGGAAAATATGCTGACCAATAACAAGATGTCAATTGCAACAAGAAAAAGAGTGTTGACTTGTTACATAGATCGTGTACAATATGGGTGTGAATCTTGTACAGTAAGCAGAAGTGCAGGCAAACATCTGATGGCAGTGGAGATGTAGTTTCAGAGGAAAATGCAAAGAATACCATGGACACAGAGAAAAACCAATGACCAAGTCCTAAAGAAACAAATGAAAATCGTAAACTGATTAGAGAAATTAGACGTAGATAGTCAATTTTTTTTGTGGTCACGTTATGAGAAGAAATAAATTGTAGAACTTTGGTAACAACTGGCAAGATCAAGAGGAAGAGTACAAGGGGAAGACGGAGAAGTAAAAACCTTTATGGTGAGACCATGTGGTATGGCCGGGACCAGAACACTGAGCTGAATCACTACTCTGATGATGGTGTGAGGTGGAGAAACATGACCGCCCACGCTTATCGGCATGGCACACGATGAATGAATCCACGCGTAACATTCAGTCCAGTGATACTAAAAGTAGGGTTTATGGACTACGCTTGAGTTCACGGAGAGCGAGAACAACGACAACCCCCCCCCCCCCCCCCCTACAAATCCCCCTTCCCCCGAAAAAAACATGCAACAATATGAAACAGATTCTTATATCAAATACATTTAAATTACGTCATTTCTCGTCAACCAACACAGAACTGGCACTATTAGCCACCGAACGTTGATGCATATGCTGGGGGGGGGGGGGGAGGATCTGAGCACATATGGACCTGTCCGGAGTGCAATGAAGATACCTCAACTGATAACTGATAACTGATAACATTTAAATTGCCAATTAAAATTAATAGCGATCAAGTGATATCTTTACTATGTATTATGGTTTGGACTTCCGATCCAATATCTCAAAGTCTGGGGAAGGTGATCATGTCTATGCACAGCCATGTGTCTCATGTGCTGCCAGTCCTTTCTGGTGTTGATATTTATCCATGACATGATGCCAAACCGACCAGCATCGTCTCTCTTTAGACGGACCCGTGTCCCCAGTTCTTAACCCTGTTAAAATAAAGTTCGTTCGTTCGCCCCCCCCCCCCCCACCCCCACCCCAGCCTAACCTGTGCTCCAACTCTTACCATTGTGACGACATACTGCATGTTCCCTTCCTCATGACACGTCCGCAAGGTTATTGTCGGATAACAGCCTCCAGCGATTAAAGCGCCTCCAAGCTACAAAAACCTGTACTTGTGTATGGATGTGAAGCATGGACAATGAGCAGACAAGCTGAAAAACATCTGATGGCTGTGGAAAGAATACCATGGACAGACAGAAAAAAACCCATGAACATGTCCTTCATGAAACAAATGAAGATCGTAAATTGATTAGGACATTAGACGTAGACAGTCACAATTGTTTGGGCATGTTATTGTATGAGAAGAAACGAATTGGAGAACTTGGTGACAACTGGCAAGATCGAAGGGAAGAGACCAAGGGGAAGACCGAGAAGTAAATACCTGGATGGCTTGGCCACGTGACATGGTCGAGACAGAAACACGGTGCTGATCCACGACTCTGGTGATCGAGTGAGATGGCAAAACATGACCGCCCACGGTTATTAGCATTACACATGATGGATGGATGGATGTATGGATGGAAACTGGAAAGCCGAAGCAATCCAATTAGGTCCCTATGTCCCTGTGTGTCATGTAATCATCTTAGCCAAAAGGCTCAGAAAAGATTTTAAAGTTGCTTATTGATTGACCTATATAAAAGGCCTGACAAAAATATGAAGTTATAGATAATGGATTCTTTAACTAAGTAAAAAAGTTACATAAGTATATATTATTCTTCGTAAGCGAGAAAAGCAGATTAAAAAAAAATATTATGCAGAGAGCTATAGCATAACTTGCATTAAGGCTCTAATTAATTTACTTTTAGCATAAATTTAGCTATTAGAAAAATAGATTAAAGTTTAACTTACAATGGTAACTAAGGATGTTTTTAGAATGTAATTTCTAAGGCTGTAAAGTTTAGAAATATGTTTAGATCGAATAGTGTCCCTTAATATTATAAATTGTTATGTCCCATATCTTAATTTATAATTATGTGTGTTATGTTTGTTTATGTGGTCTCTGCGAAAGTTGTTTGACCAGAATTGTTTGTACGTTCAGTGACTACTTAACAATTATGCCAGCCTTTTGTTATAATAAACTGTAATTGCTCTAAATAAGAAAATATAAACAATAATGAAACAAGGGAAATACCATTTAATGATCTCTTATCAGGTGCATACAATTTTGTTTTGATTATGATTATTAGCGTTAATATTAGCAGTCAGATCAGTAGCAAATATACAGAAAAATGAATATTGTACCTACTAAAGACTGCTAGAGACATATTTAACAAAATCACGTTTAGCTTTTGCACAAGGATATAATCACATGAAAGAAGCTGAAGTAAAATTTATAGTACAACATTTGTAACCAAACAGTTTAGTTAGTTTAGTTTAGTCGATGGATCAACATCACTGTCGTAGTAATCCTTTATAACTTTAGTGTCGTCCCTGGAGTTATGGGAATCAACACCGACAATTTTATTAACCCAATATTATTGTCCTAGAGAAACCACCAGAATCCGTCAACAAAACTCCCTCAGTCTGTAGACACCTCTTTCTTACTACGGGCCGGGTCAGACAGACAGACAGACAGATAGATAGTCGGAACGGGAACTTATATGACTACTTATATGAATTAAATTAGATGCTCCCCACCAGGAGTTGGGCGATGCCGGGCCGGGTCAGACAGACAGACAGACAGATAGATAGTCGGAACGGGAACTTATATGACTACTTATATGAATTAAATTAGATGCTCCCCATCAGGGTCTGGGCGAAGACGGGCCGGGTCAGACAGACAGACAGATAGATAGTCGGAACGGGAACTTATATGACTACTTATATGAATTAAATTAGATGCTCCCCACCAGGAGTTGGGCGATGCCGGGCCGGGTCAGACAGACAGACAGACAGATAGATAGTCGGAACGGGAACTTATATGACTACTTATATGAATTAAATTAGATGCTCCCCATCAGGGTCTGGGCGACGAAGACGGGCCGGGTCAGACAGACAGACAGATAGATAGTCGGAACGGGAACTTATATGACTACTTATATGAATTAAATTAGATGCTCCCCACCAGGAGTTGGGCGATGCCTTGCCGGGTCAGACAGACAGACAGATAGATAGTCGGAACGGGAACTTATATGACTACTTATATGAATTAAATTAGATGCTCCCCATCAGGGTCTGGGCGAAGACGGGCCGGGTCAGACAGACAGACAGATAGATAGTCGGAACGGGAACTTATATGACTACTTATATGAATTAAATTAGATGCTCCCCACCAGGAGTTGGGCGATGCCGGGCCGGGTCAGACAGACAGACAGATAGATAGTCGGAACGGGAACTTATATGACTACTTATATGAATTAAATTAGATGCTCCCCATCAGGGTCTGGGCGAAGACGGGCCGGGTCAGACAGACAGACAGATAGATAGTCGGAACGGGAACTTATATGACTACTTATATGAATTAAATTAGATGCTCCCCACCAGGAGTTGGGCGATGCCGGGCCGGGTCAGACAGACAGACAGATAGATAGTCGGAACGGGAACTTATATGACTACTTATATGAATTAAATTAGATGCTCCCCATCAGGGTCTGGGCGAAGACGGGCCGGGTCAGACAGACAGACGGACAGACAGACAGATAGACAGACAGACAGACAGACAGATAGTCGGTAACGGGAACGAGAACTTATATGACTACTTATATGAATTAAATGAGATGCTCCCCACCAGAGTCTGGGCGAAGCCGGGCCGGGTCAGCTAGTATATATATATATATATATATGTCATTGGTATATGGGTTATGAATCTTCGGTGATGAAGCTTATCACTCAGTAAACACAACACTTATGCTCATCAAGTCTGGCTCAGCAGAAGCCAGGTTTCTGCAGACCAACTAGGTTCTGAGCCCCGTGTTAAAGCCTCTCAGTAACCTCTGTCTTCATTCCGTGAGCCATCATTGTATACAACTTTGAAAACTGCTTCTTCGTAATAAATCATCGCACACTCAAGTGGAACCTGTTGAGTAGAGAACATCATGGTGAGAGCAACTCAATCCTGACCGTAATTAGGTGAGTGTAGGCCAATAGCAGCACTCAGATCTATAACAGAGATCCGATCTCTGTCATACGGCCAAATAGCTCATCACATTGGTCTTAGACATGGCAACACCAGGAAAGAATAAAGGAACGGGTAGAAACCCAGCAGATGCCCTACTGGAAGATCTTACCTTTTCACATTCCCCTCCTCCGTCCCAACCATCCTCAATCTCTCTAATTATTATCCCACTACATTGTCCTCAACTCCCTGAGTAAAATGACATATCACAGAAGCTAGTTAAAGCCATACAATAGCACACTAGTGCCGACGCTCCTGTAATACTCTCTAGCACCGGACTTATAGAAGATTCTATCACCGCACCTATAATACATTATATCACCGCACAGTACTGTACTTTATTCATAATCATACTCTAAGTTAGATATGATTAATAGACTACCATATGCCTATTCCGGTTGATGATTGAGACTATGCTATCACAGACTGGATCTATGTCCGCTGATAATTATCAACACTTTGGCACTATAGTCTCTTTCAATTAACACATCTCGGAAAACTGCGCCGATTTTTAACACTTCAGAATTTTTGGTCGACTCCTCGTACATTGTTTACCGCAACTGGTTTTATATCGGGGCTTGAGTCAATCAATCAATCAATCATGTGCCATGCCGGAAAGCGTGGACGGTCATGATTCGCCATTTCACTCGATTACCAGAGTCGTGGATCAGCTCAGTGTTCCTGTCTCGTCCATGCCATGTGGCCAAGTATTTTCCTCTCGGTCTTCCTCTTGGTCTGTTCCCTTCGATCTTGCCAGCTGTCACTAAAATCTCCAGTCCATTTCTTCTCATAACATGTCCAAAAAATTTTGACTGTCTACGTCTAATTTCTCTAATCAATCTACGATCTTCATTTGTCTCTTGTAGTACTTGGTCATTGGTTTTTCTATCTGTCCATGGTATTCTTTGCATTTTCCTCAGAAACCACATTTCTGCAGCCATCAGATGTTTTTCTGCTTGACTGCACATTGTCCAAGTTTCACATCCATGCAAAAGAACAGGCTCTATGTATCCCCTCAACACTCTTTTTCTCGTTTCAATTGACATCATTTTATTGGTCAGAATGTTTTTCATCTTGCTAAAGGCTACTTTCGCAATGGCGATTTTTGTTCTAATCTCTTCAAGGCATCTGCCATCAGATGTTATGACTGTTCCGAGATAATTGAACCGATTCACTTGTTGAAGAATATTTCCATTTACTTGTATATTACATTGTGGTACTTCGTTCTTCCTAGTGACGACCATAACCTGTGTCTTCCTACAATTTAATTCCAACCCCAGTTGCTCACTGTGTACAACCACAGCGTCTAATAATTGTTGCAGATCCTGTCCATTGTCTGCAATCAATACTGTATCATCTGCATATCTAATGTTATTTATGTTTCGTCCTCCAATGCTGATTCCATTTAGGTCTTCTACATTTCTGAAAATATTTTCACTGTATAGGGAAAAAAGATCTGGAGACATTACACATCCCTGCCTAACACCTCTCTTAATAGGTAGGTATTGTCCTAGTTCATTATCAATCCTTATGGCAGCTTGTTGTTTCCAATATATGTTTTTTATAAGTCTAATGTCTTTCCCATCAATTTGTAGATCTGCAAGCATATCCACAATGTTGACATGTCTAACTCTATCAAAAGCCTTTGTGTAGTCAATAAAGCAAAGATGTATATCCTTGTTTACTTCTAAAGCACGTTCAATAACTGTTCGCAGCATATACACAGCATTTACTGTACCCTTTCCTTCTACAAAACCACAATGTTCTTCCCCTATTTCAGGTTGTATTTTCTTCCTCACTCTTTGCATGATAATTCGTAACAAAATCTTTGA
The DNA here is from genome assembly GCA_014155875.1 of Cepaea nemoralis. Taxonomy (NCBI): domain Eukaryota; kingdom Metazoa; phylum Mollusca; class Gastropoda; order Stylommatophora; family Helicidae; genus Cepaea; species Cepaea nemoralis. The sequence goes on along the minus strand of JACEFZ010023194.1, from coordinate 38,043 downwards.
GATGTGACTCATTATACTAATTGTTCTATGTTGATCACATTCTAAGGTTCCTGATTTCTTTGGGATTGCAATAAATACAGAATTACATAATTCAGAAGGTATATCTCCAGTATCATATAATGTGTTCAGCAGTCTAGTGACTTGCTCTAGACCAAATTCTTCTAAAGCTTTAATCATTTCTGTTGTGATGTTATCTGCACCGGGGGGCCTTGCCAGCTTTCATATGCTTAAGAACATTTTGAACCTCCATCTTTAAAATTGCTGGTCCTTCATTATTAAATCTAATAGGCATACTGTTCATCTCTGTATCATTATACAGGTCTTTCACATAATCTGTCCATACATGTAGAATCTGATCTTTTTCTATTATGATTTTGCCATCTCTAGTTTTTAGACAGCCTGTTGATGTACTTGTTCTTTTATAGTAAGTTCCTGCATTCTTTTGTGCACTAATTTGGTATTTTGACTGTTGTGTTGTTTTTCAATTTCTAAGCACTTTTCCTCAAGCCATGATTCTTTTGCCTTCCTACATAATATTCTGACTTGTCTGTGAATTTCTTCATATTTGGCAGGATTATTTTTGTTGAGTCTTCTTGTTTCCATTAAGTGTAAAATTTCCTCAGTCATCCATTTCTTACGACCCACCTTCTTTAATTTTGGAATAGTTGTTTCTGCAGCCACATTGATTGAATTCTTTAACATTTCCCATTGATCATCCACATCCTGGAATAGGATCTCTAGATCAGACAATATTTCAAATCTGTTCTGTACTTCTATGTTGAATTTGTTTTGTATTTCCTTGTCATTACTCAATGTACACAAATCATATTTAGTGTTCCCTGTTGTATACTTGACTTTCTTCAACTTTATCCTCAATGTTCCTGTGAGTAATCTGTGGTCACTATAACAATCAGCACTGGGAACTGTTTTTGCTAAAGTTAGCGCGTTTCTAAATCTTCTGCTAATGAGAATGTAGTCAATCTGGTTTCTAGTCCTGCTATCAGGACTCCTCCAGGCCCATAATCTTCTAGGGTGTTGCTTAAACCAGGTGTTTCCTACAATCATTTCCTGTTCTTTTGCCCACTCTACTAGTCTGTATCCTCTTTCATTTCTCTCTCCTAAACCATAATTTCCTACTGTGTATCTATCCACTTGATTTCCTACTTTTGCATTGAAGTCCCCTATTATGATGTTTATTTCTGAATTTTTACATTTCTTTAAGGCAGACTCTATGTCATTATAAAATTCCTCTACACTATCTTCACTGGATTCTCCTATTGGGGCATATACTTGAATAACATTTATGTTAAAAGGTCTGCCACTCAATTTAACTAGTAGAACTCTGTCCGACACGGCCCAATATCCCTGAACAGACGTTGATGTTTTCCGGTCCAAAATTATTGCCACTCCCTTATGTCGATCCTCACCTCCAGAATAAATAATCTTAAAATCGTTATGTATCTTGATGCCTGCTCCTGTCCATCTCGTTTCGCACATACCTAATATATTAATTTTTTCTCTTTGAATTTCTTGTGTTATGTTCTCTAATTTTCCGTCGTTGTTTAACGTCCTAACGTTCCATGTTCCTAATTTTAATGTCTCTGTCCTTGTCTTGCGATGATCAGTCTTTAAGCGAATCATAATAAACTAGGCAATTTCAAAGAGGTAGTTTGCCGTTGCTTTCCTCTATGGCAGTGACCATACTGGCCGGATGACCGCAATCATTGTCTCTCGAAAGAGAGAAAGCTTGCCGTCGCGAAACTCGAGACCATAACCAACAAATATCTGTCGGCTGCCCTCATAATTTCATCCACCACCTGCCTTCCGTGACTTCTTTTGAACACTTCCAATTAACGAAAACGAAATAACATCACATAATCCAAAGGAAAATCACTATCCACACGAATTTCACGGGAATTTCCAAACGGAATCCACAGAAAAACACTGAAAAGCGTCTCCCCCCCCCCCCAGAACAACGAGTCATCGCGTCGCCATTATACCGGAAGTGACGTCGCCAAAATGTCTAGACGCATATCAGTCCAGAGTCTGGTTTTCTCCGCCTGTTTTCAACTGACTGGAATCAATCCGCCGTCTATTTTGCTTTCATCTGGGACTTGTCCCGGCAATTCCGAGAGTCCCGCTAGTCTGGGATCTGGGGAATCATGTCCCTTACATCACAAGATCTACAACATCAAAGGCTGACTCCCGCCTTGTAGACGGATGGCGCCATTGTACGTTTCTCGAACAACCCACTTGTTAACAAAATGCCGACCGGTGTAGACATTTGACGCGACTTATTTTGTTCCTCAGTCTATACAACATCAAAGGGTTGCCGGTGTCTGTGCAGACGCATGTCTCTTTTTTTTTATCGATCGAACTATCAAGTTTATTTTTCGCGACATAGGCCGCCTCCTAAGAGAGTAGTCCGCAACAACTCTTTCTCCTTGGAGGTTCGATCCAGATGATCTATTCCTCTTCTTCAGGAGCTGGGTGTCTAGACAGGAAATCAGCTTCAAAATGTTCCTTCCCAGGTATATACTCCACTGTAAAGTGGTATGGCTGAAGTAGCAACGACCACCGCATCAAACGGGCGTTGAGCTTCTGAGAAGTGGCCAGGAACATCAAGGGCTGATGATCCGACTGAACTCGAAACTGAACTCCATACAAATAGGGCTGGAATTTTTGCACGGCCCATACGAGAGATAAACACTCTCTCTCTACGGTCGAATAATTCCTTTCAGTCGGGAGAAGTTTCTTGCTTGCGTATGCTACTGGTTTCAAAACGGAAGCATCGTCTTTTCCTTCCTGTAACAAAGCTGCCAAAATTCCAATCTCACTTGCATCCGTTCTCAACACAAATGGTTTGGAAAGGTCCCGGAGCTGTAACACAGGTTTGCTGACCAAGGCCTCCTTCAAATGACTGTAGGCACTCTCACATTCTGGTGTCCAAATGATTTGGTCCGGGAATCCCTTTTTCAATGTTTCTGTTAATGGTGCTCCCAGTTCAGTGAAATGTGGGATACATTTGTGGTATAATCCACACAACGAGAGAAAAGATCGCACATCTTTCTTCGTTTTTGGCCTTGGAGCACTTCTGATTTTCTATAGGTTCTTTTCCTCTGGGACAATGTGTCCTGGAGTTATGGTATGACCTAGAAATTCCAGAGTCTGGTAACCAATCATGCACTTGGTTGGGCGAGCAGTAAGCCCTGCTTCCTTGAGCCTATTGAAAACTCTTTCCAAGGATTGTAAATGGTCAATTAAGCTGTCACTGGAAATCAGAATATCATCCATGAATGAGATGATGGACGGATCCTGTAAGGGATCTAGTAAAGTCCTCATCATGCGAGTAAACACACTAGGTGCATTGCTGAGTGCAAAGGGCATGATCTTGAAATCTTAATGTCCACTGGGGGTACAGAACGCCATAAGGGGTCGAACCTCTGGTTTGACCGGAATCTGATAATACCCGCGACTCAGATCCACTTTTGAGAAATACCTTGCCTTATGGAGCCTCGCGAATAACTGAGTTGGATTTGGCGAAGGGCCACCTGAAATTGTCTATGACTGTTCAGAAGTCGGTAGTCTATACACAACCGGTGTTCTCCACTTGGTTTGCGTAACAAAACCACCCCCGCATTGTATGGGGATGTGGATCTCGCAATTACGTCATCCTCCAACAGTTTCTGTATTTCCTCCTCTAGGGCCTTTTCTTTAGAGAATGGCACTGGGTAAACCTTTTGGCGAACAGGCTCTTGGGTGTTCAAAGTCATCTCGAACTCCACCAACCTCGTTCGTCCTGGTTTATCAGTCAGTATCTCCTTATGAGACTCGAGAACCTGGGTTATCTTTTCCCTCTCCTGGGAAGTCAGATCAGGGTTAACCTGTACATCCTTGTAGGTTACCTGGTGTACCAGGGGATATTCCCTGCCCTCGTTGGTTCCCACTTCTGTCTCCACTGCAACTGCCATTGCCATGAGGTGAGCTGCTTTGTCTCCGGATCTCTCCTCGTATTTCCGCAAGAGATTGATATGGAAAATCTTCGACTTTCCCCGGATCCGGATCTGATATTTGGTTCTGGATATCACCCTTTCCACGGGAAATGGTCCTTGCCAACCTATCTCCAGTTTGTTGTTTCCCGTTGGGAGTAGCAACAAGACTTTGTCTCCCACCTCTAGAGATCTGTCTTTAGACCTACGGTTGTAGTAAGCCGCATGTCTTTTTCTGGCCTTTTTCAAGTTTTGATTCGCCAGAGTCCATCCCTTGTGAAGTTTTTCTTTCAGTTCCTCCACATATTTGTAAGAAGAGATCACTTCTTCTGACGTCCCCTCTTAAGTCAAACTCCTCAACATGGCTTCCAACGGTCCTTTGATTGGACGACAAATAGCAACGTAGCCGGTGGTAGTCCTGTTGAGCCATGAAGTACTTCCCGATAAGCAAAAGGTGCTGCTGGGATATATTCATCCCACCTATTAGGTTTTTCCTGTGCCAGTTTCCTGAGCATTGTCATCAACGTGCCGTTGAAATGCTCTACTTGTCCATTCGCTTGAGGATGGTAAGGGCTGGTATGGATATGGTTAGAGTGGAATACACTAAATACCTCCTCCATGAGTTTTCCACAAAACTTGGACCCATTGTCCGTCAGAATTTGATCAGGAAAGCCTAATCTTGTAAAGGCCTCCATCAGTGCGTCCGCCACTCTTTTCGAGTCAATTGTGGTCAACGGTATGGCTTCACCCCACACTGTACAGCAATCCACCATGGTGAGTATGTACATGTTCCTCTTCCTAGTCCTAGGAAGTAGACCCACAATATCGATGGCTACCCTCTCGAAAGGAGAGTTCATGATGGGCATTTCACCCAAGACCACCGGTGCTGTCCAGTGTTTCGGTACCACCCTCTGGCACTCAGGGCATGACTTCACATACCGACGCACTTCACCTGTCATTCCCGGCCAATAGTAATGGCAGGAAATTCGCTGCATCGTGGCGGCAATACCCATATGTCCACTGTTGAGATGGTATGCCCCGTATGAAGAATCTGGGAACGGTGGGCCTTCGGGACCACCAAGTGACCATGTAGGTTGTCTCCCCTTCCGGCTCTCCTGTAGAGTATCCTATTATTTATATTGTACTGCCCCCGTTTGGGTGGATCAGCACTTCTCTGCAGCTTTTTGTAGCAAGGACGTAGAGTAGCATCCTCACTCTGGGCAGTTCGCAACACCCCTGGTAGTGGGTTAGTCACATTTGCTTCTGCCTCATCCATTCTCGTCTGAGAGCGAGTCTGTATTGCTCCCATGTGGATTGGCTCCCTGGGCATTCCCAGAAAGACATACCGGTAACCGAGGATTACGGGGAAAATGGGATCGGTCAACACAGCGGCCTTGATGGTGCCGGTGACATATCTTGACCGAATCTCCACTCTGGCAATGGGCAATTTCATCGCTACAGCACTCTTCTGTGCAGGCTGTATCTCCATGGTTTCACCTGTGAATTGTTCTGGGTGTACCAGATCCGCAGAAATCACGGCCTCCCCGTCCAGTCCTGTATCGTACAAACACTCCACTTGACGACCGTTAACTTCTACCAATTCCACTACAGGTGGTTTATCCTGGTCTGGAGTCTCTTCCTCGGCCTCGACCTGTTCGGTGGGGTCCACCTTAGGTTTTCCGGGGCACACAACTAATTCAGAGTCTCCTGACTTTCCCCTGCAGTCAATAGCATTGTGCGTATTCGCCCTGCAGTGTTTGTACCATTTCCCTGTCCTAGATTTTCTAGTGCCGGACTTTTGTGAGCTCTCCTGGTGGCGAGCTTCCTTGTCGACTTTGGCATTTTCAGTGACCACCTGTGTTGAAGTCACTTGACATGCCGCGAAGTGAGGGTTCTTAGACTTCGATTTGCATTCCTTCGTATTATGAGAAGGTGACTTACAAATCGAACACCACTTCTCCGACCACGGTCGTTTTTGAGTAGAGCTCGAAGTGCTCTTGCTTCCCCTTTTCGTCTTCTCCAAACTCTCCTCTGAAGTTTTAACATATGGTTCCACCTTCTTAGTTCCTGTGCTCTTGGCTTTCTTCAGTTTATGTTTTTCCTGACTTCTGGTGTTTGTAGAAAGGTTTTCTGCTGCCTCCCCATGGACCTCGACGAACCTTGCTGCCAATTTCGTCACCATGTCGATTCGTTCCGCCCCTTGTTCTCCCAAGAATGTCCTGAGAGGTTTCGACATTTGCTTTCGCATCTGGTCGACTACCATGAGCTCTTCCAGACTCTCATAGTCATGCGCGAACCCAGCCAAATCCATCCACTTATGGAGATAGGCTTTCAGACGCAGACTATAGGCGGCAAACAATTCCCTCGGTTCTCGTTTCGCTCCTCGAAATTTTTTCCGGTAGGTATGTGACATAACCTCGAATCGTTTCAGCAGAGCCGTTTTCACCTCGTCATAATTGTTCTCATCTCCTGGCGGCAAGCGAGAATAAACCTTGTAACCGGTCCCATGTAATCCCTGGGATAGCTTGAGATTCCATTTGTCACGATCCAGACCCATTGCAACCGACATAGCCTCGAAGCGTTGAAGGTACTAGTCAATATTCTCCTTGTCCTCCTCGTAGATCGCTAGAGGGAACTTCATAGCTTGGTAGCTATGTCCACCTACTGATGTTGAGCCAGGGAGAGAGGAACCTCCCACTGCTCCCTCAGTTTCCCCACTAGATTGCCTCTTAAGCTCGATTTCCCTCATCCGGTACTCGTGCTCCCTTTTCTGAGCTTCTTGTTAAGCTTCCAATCTCTTAGCAGCCTGTTGAGCTTCAGATTTCTTAGATGCTTGCTCAGCTTCAAATTTCTTAGCTGCTTGATCAGCTTCAAGTTGCCTAGCAGCTTGCTCAACCTCAAGTTTCTTAACTGTCTGATCAGGTTCCAGTTTCTTGGCAGCCTGCTCCAACTCCATCTTTCTCAATTCCATCTCGGCCTTCCTATTTTCCCTTTCTGCTTGGCGAAAATCCCTCTCCACCTCCTGTATGTAATCTGTCAGTGCAGACCCCGAAAATCCCATTGGTTCCCCCGTTGCCTTTAGTTCTGCAAGATCTAGCTTAGGAGTGGCCATTTTCCTGAGAGGTAAAATAGCAGATAAAGTATATAGATAATTAACAATTACAGTTAATCTATATATTTAAGACCACAACACAAGACAATCACTCAGTGACAAGAGCAGAATCAGGACCACAGACTTATGCAGACGTGTGAAGTGTGAAAAGGTAAGATATGTGTCTTAACCCCTATCCACATTCACTCTAGCTGGATTCTCTCTCTAACAATATCTCCGTCCTCTAACTAAAGATCCCGTGTCAAAAGACCCCGTTGTCAGGAGATCCCGCTGTCAAAAGATCCCGTTTACGAGAGATCCCGCTGTCAAAATATCCCGTTTACGAACCCCCAATAATTGTCGTAGTAATCCTTTATAACTTTAGTGTCGTCCCTGGAGTGATAGGAATCAACACCGACAATTTTATTAACCCAATATTATTGCCCTAGAGAAACCACCAGAATCCGTCCACAAAACTCCCTCAGTCTGTAGACACCTCTTTCTTACTCTCACTCACCACTGAATCATGCCCCCTCTCATTCTTCCCCAACACAACATACTCAACAACTCTAGCTTTAACAAATAAATAGAACAAATAATTTATTAAAGCAAAAAGTGTGTGTGTGAGAAGAGTGTGTAATGTGTAGAATGTGTGTCGAATATGCTAATGTGTATGTAGAAGCAGACCAGTGAATCAGGAGCAAAGTGTTACATCACTGTGCTGAGTACACAACAGCACCAAGTATTCCGGAGAGAAAACCTCACCAAGAAGATGTTTCTCCGGCCACGTGACAACTTTCTCCGATAACGCTCGAACAAACAGGATGCTGGTCATCAATTAGACACTGTTCGATCTTGGTCTTCACTCTAACAAACATGGTGAAGTTACTCTGTTTAACAATAATTGTTGAACAGAGAATCTTTCAATTAACTGAAATGTCACTTGGGAAAATCTACTGTTCACAAGTCTCTGATTATAAGATTTTCCCCCTCTTTAACAAACAACCTATTAATTTCTCTAGGTAGATGTGTGTGTGTGTATATATATATATATATATATATATATATATATATATATATATATATATATATATATATATATATATATATATATATATATATATATATATATATATATATATATATGTGTGTGTGTGTGTGTGTGTGTGTGTGTGTGTGTCCTTGGTATATGAGTTATGAATCTTCGGTGATGAAGCTTATCACTCAGTAAGCACAACACTTATGTTCATCAAGTCCGGCTCAGCAGAATCCAGGTGTCTGCAGACCAACTAGGTTCTGAGCCCCGTGTAAAAGCCTCTCAGTAACCTCTGTATTCATTCCGTGAGCCATTATTGTATAAAACTTTGAAACTGCTTCTTCGTAATAAATTATCGCACACTCAAGTGGAACCTGTTGAGTAGAGAACATCATGGTGAGAGCAACTCAATCCTGACCGTAATTAGGTGAGTGTAGGCCAATAGCAGCACTCAGATCTATAACAGAGATCCGATCTCTGTCATACGGCCAAATAGCTCATCACATTGGTCTTAGACATGGCAACACCAGGAAAGAATAAAGGAACGGGTAGAAACCCAGCAGATGCCCTACTGGAAGATCCTACCTTTTCACATTCCCCTCCTCCCTCCCAACCATCCTCAATCTCTCTAATTATTATCCCACTACATTGTCCTCAACTCCCTGAGTAAAATGATATATCACACAAGCTAGTTAAAGCCATACAATAGGGCACTAGTGCCGACGCTCCTATAACACTTTCTAGCAACGCGCTTATAGAAAATTCTATCACCGCACCTATAATACATTATATCACCGCACAGTACTGTACTCTATTCATAATCATACTCTAAGTTAGATATGATTAATAGACTACTATATGCCTTTTCCGGTTGATGATTGAGACTATGCAATCACAGACTGGATCTATGTCCGCCGATAATTATCAACACGTTGACACTATAGTCTCTTTCAATTAACACAACTCGGAAAACTGCGCCGATCTTTAACACTTCAGAATTTTTGGTCGACTCCTCGAACTTTGTTTACCACAACTGGTTTTATATCGGGGCGTGAGTGACGTCACCAAAAAGTCTAGACGCATACCAGTCCAGAGTCTGGTTTTCTCCGCCTGTTTTCCACTGACTGGAATCAATCCGCCGTCTATTTTGCTTTCATCTGGGACTTGTCCTGGCACTTCCGAGAGTCCCGCTAGTCTGGGATCTGGGGAATCATGTCCCTTACATCACAAGACCTCTCCGACGTCTGTCCAGACATTCCGTCTACAACATCAAAGGCTGACTCCCGCCTTGTAGACGGATGGCGCCATTGTACGTTTCTTGAACAACCCACTTGTTAACAAAATGCCGACCGGTGTAGACATTTGACGCGACTTATTTTGTTCCTCAGTCTATACAACATCAAAGGGTTGCCGTTGTCTGTGCAGACGAATGTCTCTTTTTTTAAACGATCGAACTATCATGTTTATTTTTCGAGACAATCACGGCACACGGGAGTAACCCATAAGTGCTCCGTTCTCCTCCTAACTCAAACTTGAGTCTGGAGGGACTCAGCTCTGTGCATGAACTCCGTAGCACCGGCGAGAATACTGAAATACTTTAGGAAGATTACCTCGAAATATTTATCGGGCAGCGCCCTTGGGTTACTCTTTTCGATTTCCAACTGCCAAGGGATTTGTTACGTGCGCAACAGTACAGACGGGCGTCCGATCTCACCACCCAGAGACTCTTCTTTCCACTCTTGCCCACTGGGCTCGGACAGGCAAGATATAATATTAAGTACGTTCACACACAACAGTAACACTGACCGCACTCAGAAACTAACAGGAAATGTTTCCTGTACAAACCGTATTGCATTGTAACGTGTATAATAGCAATCTGGCCATACGTTTACTCACTACACATTTCACATCCACACAATCCAAGCTTGCGGTCGGGTAATCATTCTCACGGACGGCCAAACACTCGGTTCGTCTACGAAGAAGATATTTACAAATTATCGCACTTCTCACTATCAGCTATCACAGTCTCCTGCCTCGCACATGTATCACAGCTAGTTCACTACTAGAATACAAATACTCACACACAAACGGCCGTCGCATCTATCAGTCAAACACTATCGTTCTATCGTTCTATCGTCCAGCCCCTCCCCCCTAATCTGAATACGTCCGTCTCTGTCCGTTCTCTCACACACACTGCCTTGTTCCCTCTCCAGTCTTCCCCCAGTCACGTGGGTCTGACCACGGCTCCTTGCCTGACCTCCAGTCAGTCAAGCCGTGGCGTCTCCTTAATGCATAGTATCCTACTGTCCTTGACCCCGGCTAAAGTCTGTGGTCGCTTGTGACCTGTCTTAAGTCACCGTCTATTGACTAGCTGTCGCGCTATCACTTACTTTTGTTACTAGAAGTCCACGTGAAATAAATCCGGGGCATGAACCCGGGACCTCCAGCACTCGAGGCGGACACCATACCTCGAGACCACGCAGCCCCCGCAGCACTAACCAAACAGTGCCTAGAAAATAATGTTTCGTCAATTGATAGATTGAATCGGCACAGATATCTTGGAACTATCATAACATGGCAAAAATGCATTTTGCTTGATGAAAACCATGCTGACCAATGTATAAGATGTCAATTACAACGAGAAAAAGAGCGTTGAACTACTACATAGACCGTGAACATTTATATGAATGTCCATCGTGTACAGTAAGCAGACAAGCTGGCAAATATCGTGTGGTAGTGGAGATGAAGTTTCTGAGGAAAATACAAAGAATACCATGGGCAGATAGAAAAGCTAATGACCAAGTCGTACAAGAAACAAATGAAAATCGTAAACTGATTAGAGAAATGTATATTAAAATACATATTATGGTTTCGAATTCCAATCCAATATCCCAAAGTCTGGCGAAGGTCATCATTTCCGTGCATAGCCTTGTGTCTCGTGTGCTGCCACTCCTTTCTGATGTTGATATTCCTCCATGCCTTAATGTCAAACCGCGCAGCGTCGTCTCTCTTTAGTCGGGCCTGCGTGCCAAATTAACAACCTTTTGATAATACAGTTTGTTTGTTTGTGCGTTTGACTCGACACGGCAGGACACGGACAAATGGGCACCCTCCTTCGGGAAGTGTGAGCAATATAACGGACGCGAGGTACTCGTCGAGGGGTGAATGGAAGGGATGTGGCTGCTTCTGACAACTGCAGACCTGCTGTGAGCTTGCACATCAGTAGGTTTTGTGACAGTGAACATGCATTACTTACGTCCGTGTATAGAAACTCATGTTGTTTTTTATAATGGCACGCGGTTCCTCAGAACCAGAACCGCCCTAACATGTCTTCTCGTACCTATGTGTCACTCCGATGACAGCCTCTTGTCAGCGTGTTGGATGTCTAGGTATCTGAGCTCGGGCTCACACAGGCAACAATAACTCCGTTAAATATAATATCTAACATTTATTGTATTTCAATATACAGTGCGTTGGCGCAGTGGGTTTAAGAAGCCCGCACTGAGTTGCATATCACAGAGGTTTAACATCATCACACAGTTTAACATCATCAACATTCTAAGCAAACTATCTAGCATATGTCTATGAACCCCAAATACACATGGGTCTAAACTATTGAGTCCCTCTAAGGCAGGCCCTGTTGCCTCTCCGATGGTCCGTCTGTCCTCTGCCGGTTCACACGTGTCGCAATCCGACACGGGTGGTAACTCTGTTCGAGTTCCTCGTGGACCCCGCAATAGGCGGGCCACATCAGTGTCCACGGGACAGTGGACTCACTGACCAGTCCTTCGAGAAGGTTCTGGATTACTCTGGCCTTCGAGGGTCTTACTTCTTTCCCTTGGGCGGGAGTTGTAGCCCTTGGCTAATATCTATTAACTCATGTTGGGTTACCGGTTAATGTGGATAATGTGAGGCTGTGACAGGAGTCCCCCCTCTCCCCTGATTTGATGGGTTGTTATAGGGTAATTAGTTCTGCACTAATTCTGTCACAGAATCACATAAAAACGGTATATGTAGTTTGGTGGACAGTAACTTGGTAACCTACATACTGGCATCAACACTCATGTATTCTCCCATACACCACTTCTCTGATTCGGTGAAGAGATCTCTCTCTCTCCTGTGTCCTTAAAATGCTTATCTAACCGAAGTTACGTGACGTTTACTAGTTGTGTCTACAACCCGTCCTTCTCATAGTATCCTACTGATACCAAGATAATTAACCTCTGTATTAAAGAGGATTAACAAGACCAAAGTCCTGGCTAATTAAGTACACCTTCAAATCTTGATCTGTGTGTGCATTTCAATACACTTTTACTCTCGTATGTTGTATAATGCTAAATATGTAGTTACGTTGTTATTTTATCCCATATGACTACATGTGTCCCTGTTGGCTTGTTAGAGTGTTGACTAATAAGTTGCTGCTTCTAATAAAGTGACTGCATTTTAATTGATAGTGTTCAGTTTTGTGTAAAGTGTGTGCTGGATGTGTGGCTTATTTCCAACAGTCGCGAGTTGGGATACCCTTAATCATGAATTACTCCAATGTGTTTAATGCATGATCAGGCATTCCAAGCAGTGGTGCTTAGATGTAGTATTCTAAATCCTAAACTAAGAGTATTAAACTAACTACTAAACATGTATCAACAATTTAGACAAGTAATACAATTTACATGAAAGACGCAGACAAATTAAAATAAATACGTTTTGCGTACAATTTGTCCGCTCAGTATATCGCTCTCTCATTGAATCCATTCATTCTGTCATTCACTCATCTTTCATTCACAATAGTATTTGGTTAACATATATAAGTAAAGTTGAGGTAAGTGTTATTGCCCTTAGAAAAAACGGAATAGGCGATATGTTCCCTTTAAGATAATACGTACTATTTGTACGATGACTCAAAAATGGGTTATAATTTACATAGAGACAATTTCATAGGAAGGTTATTTAGCCTATGAATGGAAATACCTGTAATAATATAGTAGAAAATGTACAAATTACAGGTTAACATATTTTATATACATAATAATATAATACATATTCAATACTAAATTAATTAATTAACTAAGTAACTAAATCCAACGATGATGTGCGCGTTGTCCTCCTGTTGTTAGCGTGTCGTGCCATGAATGTTAATAGCTAGTATGGCTGTCTCTTGAGTGTTGTCGTTGACGTAGTTCTGTTTCGGCTGTTTGCAAAGTCTATTAGCCACAGCAAGTACGGAATGTTCTCAACGTCGAGTATAAAGTGTTCTTAATGTTTTCGTGATCAATGTCCGTTCACTGGATGAAATCATTTCACAGATAATGTCTCTCGCTCGGTTTGGTCCTAGAGCTTTGGTAATTGGTAGTATAGTTCTCAAAGTTTCACGTTCGTGGGTGTTATACGTAACCTATTCACTGGGGTGTTATTACTTTTAAATGGAAGTTCTTTAGCAGGTGTAAAGTTACACTGTTCTATGCCACGGAATAAAATATCACAATTTCTGGTATGGTGAATGGTCAATGTGCCAAATGTTATTCTGCTGGCGCATTCGTCTGCCGCGATAAAATATCAGCTATAATGTTATCAGTGCCTCTGATATGGCGGATTTCGAAGTCGAAATCTTGAAGAAGAAGACACCATCTTTGTAAACGATGGTTTTTCGGAGCACCTTGCTTAAGCACCAACAATGGCGAATTATCAGTGAGTACAACGAAGTGGGCACCCAAGAGGAACTTAGACAATCTGAGCATACAAAATAATAGACTTAATGCCTCCAATTCCACTGTATAGTAACGGGTCTCTGCTTTCTTCAGCTTACGGCTTACGTAGAGAATTGGGTGTCTCACTCCATCCACTTCTTGCATTAAACATCCTCCAATTGCGATAGCACTCGAATCTGTGGTCAAAATAAAGGGTAAATCTATGTTTGGTAATCGTAAGACTGGTGGATTAGAAAAAATGCATTTCAATCTGCTTATTGCATCCTCTAAGCGAGTACTTTTACAAACTTTTGATGGATGATCTTTCGTCAACATATCAGAAAAAACTGATGTAAGTTCTGCCCAATTTGGTATAAACTTAGAATAATAGTTTATAAGACCTAATAAACTTCTAATTTGTTTCTTTGTGGTAGGAACGTCTAGATTGAGAATCTTCGAAACAATCTTATCATCTGTCAACAGTTTGCCTTCAGAAATTCTATGACCAAGGAAGTATATTTGTTTATAGCCTATTTCAACCTTGGAAGGTTTGACAGTAAGTCCGAAAAGAAAGATTTGGTCGAAGACTTGTTTGAGTGTAAGTAAGTGAGAAATCATATTAGAAGAATGAATGCAAATATCATCAATATAAGCTTGGACATCTTTAATTCCGTGCAATAGCAATCTAGTTAATCTAACAAATGTGGCGGGAGCGTTCTTGAGACCAAATCGAAGATATCTCCATTCGTACAAACCGAGAGGTGTTGCGAATGCTGTTATATGTCTAGAAGCAGGGTGTAGTGGTACTTGCCAATAACCTTTCGCTAAATCAACCTTTGAAAATAAGGATGATTGAGACATGTTCAAAATGAGGTCTTCACAGCTATTCATCGGCTCCGCATCTGTTGTGGTTATTGTATTTAACCTTCTATAATCGATGCACAAACGGATCGTTTGGTCCTTCTTTTTCAACAGGACAATCGGTGAAGAATATTGAGACATAGATTTCTGAATTATTCTATTTTTCTCTAAATCCAAAATTTCCTTGTCTAAATTTGCTCTATAATGTAGAGGAATAGAATATGGTCTACATTTGACCGGTGTCAGATCTGTCAGCACAATTGAATGTGTTATTTTGTCAGTCCGTCCAGGTTTGTTAGAGAAGATAGATTTATACTCGTCAAGGAGAGTCACAATGTCTTGTCGCTGCTGTTGTGTCAAAGTGTCAGAGATTTGTATGTCCTTTATACTACCGTCGTCATTCATAATCGGTACTGGTATTTCAGTATTGTCTACGTCTGTCTGATTTATTACAGATGCTAGTGTTTGTAAATTGTCCTCAATGTCATTGTCGTCGTCGTCGAGATTAATAGTTGTCAATATGTCGTCAAATTGGTCGTCGTTGTCGTTATCACATATTGTCGGTAATGTACATATGTCTTCGTCGTCTTTGTCGTCGTAAGAGTGCGTCGTTAACGATGCTTCGTTTGTCGAGGTGTCATTCAGTTGGGTAATTTTCGTTTCGTTTCTGTTATCAGTTAGCTGCGTCTGCTCACTCGTGTCAGTGTCCTGTCTAGTATAGTATGGTTTT
This sequence comes from Cepaea nemoralis, assembly GCA_014155875.1. Classification (NCBI taxonomy): domain Eukaryota; kingdom Metazoa; phylum Mollusca; class Gastropoda; order Stylommatophora; family Helicidae; genus Cepaea; species Cepaea nemoralis. The sequence continues at coordinate 22,652 of JACEFZ010023194.1, read as the reverse complement.
AACATATTTACATTGAATGGCCTCGAGGCAGTTGTGGTTGATTGAACTTCTGCCGTGGGGTTTTTCCCCTTTTTCACCAGTTTCTGACATATATCACATGATCTACAATAGGTTTTTATGTCTTGGCAAAATTTCGGCCAATAAAACTGGGTCAGGAACCTAGCTCTAGTCTTTTCGTACCCCATATGACCTCCAAAAGGCGAGTCATGGGCTATATTTAGTACTTTCTTTCGATGTGCTTGTGGTAACACTATTTGCTGTATCGTGGTCTGATTTGTTGTGTATAATCTAGTCAATACATTGTTCTGTAGCCTAAATGTCCACGATGCGTTCTTAGTTAATTTTGGTTTAAGTCCTACTAACCTAAAATATGGTGAAAGTGTAGGATCTAATTTCTGTTCATCTCCAAAATTGGTGCTGGTAAGGTTTAGTGATACAATTTCTAGTGATTCCTGCAGTTGGTCGGTGTTGGTTTTGTGAGTTGTCTGTCGTGTTATTGCATTCGTGTGTTGTGTGTGTTGTTGCACATCTACAGGCTTGGTACTTGGTAGATCGGTAGCATCCTCAATTCGAGGTTTTAATTTGGTCGTATCACTGACAGATTCGACCGCCCCTGCATTGTACACCTCGGTGAATTCTTTCTGAATTACTTCATTGGTTGTCTCCCTTGTTCTTTTGGCAGATTGAGACAAGCATGAATGGTGTTTCTCTTTAGAATCGCTGTTTGGGTGCTGGATACCGTTTCTCTGCTCCCAATCTCTGATTTCCTTTTCAGAGCAAGGTCGTATGTTGGGCAAGTTCCCCAGTATATAATCCGCGACAGGATTTTCTAGGACTGCGCACAAAACTAGTCCTGATATGAACGGAGTTCGAATTTCGACAAGAGCAAGGGGGTATTTCTCTATAGTGCCTGAGAATGTGCGACAAGTCACGTGTTTGTCTGTATAGTCTTTGTCGTTTATTAATGTTTTCTTAATCCCACAGAGCGTTGCGCCGGAATCACGAATTAATGTGCACTTTTTGCTATTTACAAACCCTGTTGAGAAATTTAGCTTGCCTGTAGATGACAAGGCAGCATTGGCCATTTCATTTGAAATAGGGATCATGTGGCCACATAGCAATGTTGTGTCAAGTTGGAATTTCATACAGGTGTTACACTTACTGTCTGCAATGGTGTCAATAATTTGCACAGCATTTCCTAGCTCACTCAACTTTTCGTTTTGATTGTCACAATCATTCAGTGATTCAATATCTTCGTCTGATGACGTTTCAACTAGTGCCGCATTGGCCTGTTTCAGTATCTTTCGGCCCTCACAAAAGCGACTGTAGTGCCCAAAGCTACTGCAAAAATAGCATTTGACCGCTCTCTGGTACGCAATTCTCTTGTTCTTCTGCTTCTCCACGATCGTTTTGAGGTGGTGTGGATAGTTATGCGATTTATCGCACATCGCGTATTCTTCGTGAGTCAAACTACAATATTGGCATTTAACTGATTTCCTGACATTCGAGCGTGGTTTAAACTTACTTTCAGTTGGTTTCGAGTATCTAGTGTTTACAGCTGCTGCTGTTTCGTTCTGACTTAGGTTTAATTGGAAAATATCTCTGTTCGCTATGAAAAATGCGTTTCCCTTTGTCTCTATATCTTGAAAACTTCTACAGTCCATTTGTTTCAAAAATTTAGCAAAAGGTGTTGGGATTGTACTAACTATTTTGTCAATAATAATGAGTTCTTTTAGTTTGTCATGGCTGTTGTTAGTTTTAGCTGAGTTAATCCACTTTGTGCACACATCCTGAACTGTCGACACGTAGTCTATAAAGGTTTGGTTTGGTTGTGGGGATAATTTTGCGAACTGTTGTTGGTAACCTGCAGTATCTAATGAGAAATGTTGGAGAATGCGCTGCTTTAAATAATCATAATCTTTTCTCATTTCCTGTGGCACTGTCTCTATTACTTTTAAAGGTTCCAGAGCCAAGTTTCTCATTAAAATAAATGCCCAATCTGATTTTATGATCTTATGGTAGGACATTAGACACTCAAAATTTTCCAGGTATGCACTGATGGAATCTCCTGAGCAGAATGCTTTGACGAGGCCTTTATACTTATTATATTTCTGTTCCTCCTCCTTGCTTCTCAGTTTATTTACAGATATTTCTACGTTAGAATCAATCTCCATCTGCTTTGGCCTTATTTGTGTATCAGCATTTAATTGGGCTAATTTGGCCGCCGCCTCAAGCTCCATCTGTTTCTCTTGAGCCTGCAGTTGCATCTGCATCTACTTTTCTTCTGCCTTCACTTGCCTTTGTTTTTCTTCTCGTTCTATCGCTTTTTCTTCACGGGCAATGTTCTCTGCGTGTGTTTTCTGTGCCCATTCTGACAGTTTCTCTTCTTTATAACCTAATTTCATACCTTGCTCAATACATTTTTCTAACGTAGACATTTTGTCTTTTACTTGTTGGTAAATTCAATGAAGTTAAATCCCTTAGAAAATGTTGGGGAGTAGAAAATTTAGTTATCTCCCTTAATTATTACATGCGCAAATACAAATGCAAAGTTATGTTGGTTACAAGGTCATGAATATACATACAAATCAATGCAAAATGATACATGGATGGATGGTGATAAGTACCGCTTAGGGTTGCAATGGGCATGATATGAAACTTATCTTATATTCCCAGAACTTGCGAATGTTGTCTTGTACTCTCGCCACTGTTGGAAAGGTTACATAGGTTAAACACACCACACAACTCGCTGAACAATCTGCTCGTAGAATAAGAAAACATTAGTAACAGTCAAAAAATGTCACAGTCATGTCAAATTAGTTTATAGTATTAACATCATTGAGAGACTAACTGCAGAGGGACTCATATTAATACTAGTTCATCACTAGATAGATGCAAATTTGTTAAACTTGTACAGTTATCAATTTGTTATACAGAAATCAATTTGATATCATTAATTTACTGTTTTACTTGGCAATAAATAGCCGTCTAAACTTAAAGCTTATGCCAAAACCGGAGATTAGCCCCCAAAAAGCCTGTCAGCGTGTTGGGTGTCTAGGTATCTGAGCTCGGGCTCACACAGGCAACAATAACTCCGTTAAATATAATATCTAACATTTATTGTATTTCAATATACAGTGCGTTGGCGCAGTGGGTTTAAGAAGCCCGCACTGAGTTGCATATCACAGAGGTTTAACATCATCACACAGTTTAACATCATCAACATTCTAAGCAAACTATCTAGCATATGTCTATGAACCCCAAATACACATGGGTCTAAACTATTGAGTCCCTCTAAGGCAGGCCCTGTTGCCTCTCCGATGGTCCGTCTGTCCTCTGCCGGTTCACATGTGTCGCAATCCGACACGGGTGGTAACTCTGTTCGAGTTCCTCGTGGACCCCGCAATAGGCGGGCCACATCAGTGTCCACGGGACAGTGGACTCACTGACCAGTCCTTCGAGAAGGTTCTGGATTACTCTGGCCTTCGAGGGTTTTACTTCTTTCCCTTGGGCGGGAGTTGTAGCCCTTGGCTAATATCTATTAACTCATGTTGGGTTACCGGATAATGTGGATAATGTGAGACTGTGACACCTCTGCATGTGGCCCTGGCGTAAAGCTACACTTTGATCTAACCCAAAGATGTTGTGGCCATTCAACGGGCTGCCAAAAATATAGCTGTAATATTTACCCAAGGATATCATATTGGCAACTAAAGTTATATATATATATATATATATATATATATATATATATATATATATATATATATATATATATATATATATATATATATATATATATATACATACATATACATATATATATATATATATATATATATATATATATATATATATATATATATATATATATATATATATATATATATATATATATATATATATATATATATTATAGGAAAGCCAGGAATGCAGATTTTTAAAAAAAGTATTTTGGGGAATACGCTGTTTAATTTTCCTTGAAATGTATGACTCAAAATGTTGGGGAATGGCCGTAATGATTGATTTACAAATAAAAGTAACGCAGCAGTAAAAAAGTAATTGCCAGATATGTAAATGTTAGACATATTATTAGATAAGGTAATGTCCCTTAATATGTTAAATCGTTATGCCCCATGCCTTAATTTAATTGTGCTTGTTCGTTTTCTATAATTGTTTCTCTCGAAGTTGTTTGAACAGGATTATTTATAAATTCTATGACCATTTGACACTTATGCTAGCATGTTATTATGATAGCCTGGACATGCCCTAATTTTAAAAATATATATATATATAAGAAAATAAACAAGCGAAGTACCTTTTTATGATTCATTATCACGAGCATATTTCAGTTATCAGTTGGGGTATCTTCATTGCACTCCGGACAGGTCCATAGGTGCTCACGAGCATAGTATTTGGTTTTGATTATGATAATTAGCGTTAGTAGTAGCAGTCTTTTACTTTCTGGATGATGGATAACATACTTACCAATAAAAAAAAATGTTCATTGCAACGAGAAAAAGATTGTTGAACTGCTACATATATCGTGTACAACTATAGGGTGTGAATCGTGTACCGTAAGCAGAAAAGCTGCCAAAAACGTCTGATGGCAGTGGAGATGTAATTTCTGAAGAAAGTGCAAAGAAAACCATGGACAGAAATTTAAAAAAAAACAACAACTAGCAAGTCCTGCAAGGAAGAAATGAACATCACAAACTGATTAGAGAAATTAAAAGTAGACAATCAAGATTATTTGGGCACGTTATTAATAGAACAAAGAAAACCTGCACAGGTTAGCAACAACAGCAAGATTATGGTGGAAAGCACAAAAGGACGGCAGAGAGATAAATATTTACATGGTTAGACCACTTGACATGACCGAGAGCAGAACACAGTGCTGATCTACGACTCTGGTGATGGTGTGAGATGGCAAAAATTAGTCGAACATGATTATCTACATGACACATGATGATGACTAACACATCAACGAACTGAAAAGTAGTAAGGGTTTGCTTAATAGAATTCCCAATGATAACGACATGGGAGTCGTCTCTGGAGCTCATGAGTTTACGCTTTGTGCGACGCTTGCGACAGGCCATTGTATGGAAAGAGACCGAGACATATGGGAGAAAACCTGTTGAAATGAAATCAACCCTCTCTACTTTAAACCATGCATTTCTTTTTGCTCTGCTGTATGTAGGCGACCGCCGAATACAAAACTACCTGAACTACCACGAGAAACAGTGTGAGCGAAGTCGTACATTCAGTCGTGTTTGTCGTGTTGACAAGCGGAGTTGAGAGCTCGAGACGTATTGCTTTGCAGTTTTGAGACAAGGGTGTGCATCACCCCCAGGTCTGTACATTATGTTAATGAGCAGGACAAGGCACGTAGAGCGCCCTGGTCATCCATTGCACAAGTATTCGTCTCCAGTCTTCTTGACTTGTCTTGCCACTGGATTCAGATGGACTCAGGCGAGACAGTGTGGTCGACGAATTGAGCAACTCTTCCTCACGTTAATCCAATTCAACGCGCAAGTCATTCTTCATCCAACCACAATGTTTATTTAGTGATCACATTTAAACAGATAGAAAGAAGACTGGAATCACATAAAAAATGTCGCATGTGCTTTGCATGACGTAGTGAACAACCCCGAATCACAGGTTGATTTTCTAAGCAATTTTACGTCCAGTACTTTGCTATTGCTGTTCAGTGGCGAAGGAGTTACGGACCCAAATCGTAATCCCGCATACCACGTTCGAAACACAGCTACGGGCGATTTGGAAGCAGACCGCCGTGCATTGGTTTCCCATACAAAAGTATACGTGCCAGTCGTTCAGAAAGTAATGGCAAACTAGTAAACGTAAATTTGCCAAGACATCACAAACAGCCAACAAATCCTGGGGTTGACTGTAACGTCCACTAAATGTTATGCAACAAACTTTTTAACAATGTTTTGCCATTACTTTCTGAACTAGAAGTCATTATCTAAGTCCAACTGACCGGTGTAGGGATTTAACCGCTGTCACAGCACCGGAAATGTAAGCGCAAGCGCGTTAACCCTGTGGTCACATAGACCTCTTAACTCCATATTGGAGGAGTAGCAGTAAACAGTAAAAGATATACGCGATAATTGTTGTATTAGTTTTATTAACTGAACCATATCGGAGTTGATTGTAAACATCAGTCGATCAAAATAATTGGATGTAAACATAAAGTAAACCAAAACATTGTTATCAACACTGATAGCGCCAAGCCACTTTTGAAAATTAATGTGAATGGACTTGTGCAGATCAGCCGTATTTCTTACCTATATCAATTAACAACAGACGATGACATGCGAGAGGCAGAAATAAGTAAGAGAATGTAGACAAAGTAACATGAAGCAATAATGTTTTATTAGTTCAGCATGGGCGGATGGATAAGGGCGCTCGTTCTTAAATATCCGGTGTGCTGATGCTGAGGTAGGAGGTTGAAACCCAACACCGGAGAGGAGGACTAAAATGTTGAATTCGTGTTCTTGACTTAAGAACATAAGGAGGGCTGCGTGGTCTCGAGGTATGGTGTCCGCCTCGAGTGCTGGAGGTCCCGGGTTCAAGCCCAGGTTAGGACCGGGGTGTTTTTTCACGTGGACTTCTAGTAAAAAATTCCCCCTGGTCTCTGGGTATTGAGATCGGATGCCCGTGTGTATTGTTGCGCACGTAAAAATCCCTTGGCAGTTGGAAATCGAAAAATAGCAGCCTAACGGCGCTGCCCGGGCAAACTATTGAGTTAAAATTCTACCCAAAGTATTTCAGGATCCTCGCCGGTGCTACGGAGTTTGTGCACTGAGCTGAGTTTCTCCAGACTAAGGTTTTAGTTAGGAGGAGAACGGAGCACTTATGGGTGCTCGCACCGGCGAGGATACTGAAATACTTTGGGAAGATTATTCACTCGAAGTTTTGCCCGGGTAGCGCCGTTGCCAAGTAGTAGCGCAATGGATATTGCGTAAAACAAAGTTCGTGACAAAGTCGCGAACCACAGCTTGAGACAAAAATAAGAAGCTGACGTAAAGAACAGAATACGTCAGGAGAATTGTCAACAACAACAGACGTTCAGATCAGAGAGCTTGACAAGAGAAGCAGCACGTTGAAACTATCCGGAATTATGGAAGATATTTACTGGCAGGACACCGTTATCATGGCCAACACAGATTGCAGAAGATAATGAGAAGATTCATGAACGATATATATATGAGCCCAAAATAATGGACAGATGGGGACATATCTAAACGAGACTTAGAACGTCACGGCAAGGTGAAATCTATCCAGATTGGAATTGACAGGAGGACTGCGGCATGCATGTGAGAATCAATAGGGTCTAGTGCTTCCAACGATATATTGGATATATTTCTTATTGTAATTGCCGGCCCGTCTGGCCATAACAGACACGATAAACGTAGAATTGTCATTATTTTATTGATCGTTTTGAGATGCTGTAGACTCGACCGTTGAAGCTAATAAATTATGCTTCATCGTTGCCGGCTTCGAGTGTCAAAGACTCAGTTATATAGGAATGAAGACCACCCTGAAAGAGTGGTCTACCTCAAGTAGAATAGAGGTAACCCAGTGCCCCTACATGAGGGCAGGGTAGGTGTAGGGAATAAATAAGAAGGGGAACTATTAAATAGTTCTCTCATGGGACACGGAGGTGTCAACCAGAGAGTAAGCACTCTGGTCACGGCATGATCACGCCAACGTGATAGACACGGAGAACTAAACTGAAACTCAAGAGAGGCCACTACTCTAGCGTGCTGAGTGAGGCCGCACGCAAAAGCCGTAGTGCGCCCCAAGTCCTTCCGCGTACTGTGTAAACAGCACGGGAGGAATGATCAGACGGGACACAGACTTCGTAGTGAACGCATCGCTTAGCGTCGATGCTTATTTCGTTAGCCGAGTAGATAGATTAGCAATAGGGTTAGGAAACGACTAGTGATAGGCAATTCTGTGCATTTATTCTTGTGTGATTTGGTAGCGACTGTTTGTTGTACATTGATGTGATGCAAAGAGCCAGTGGCAATAAAATGTGTAATCAATTCCTCTCGTACGACTAACAAGTCTTTTTGTGTGGTGCGAGAGAAGTTATCCCGGAATGCCTGTGACATCGGTTGATGACAGGCTAGGATAAAGTGGTGTCAGAAGTGTAGCTTGGACAATTGTTCAAGCTAAAACACTCACCCACGGCTCTAAAACAGTATTACGGTTAGACAATCACAGGGTTTAATTTATGTTAGTGGTAATGGCGTGTGCAGACAAAACAAAGTGCAAGCTGCGCCCATCGTGACCAAGTTATGTTTATTTATGCTTATTGAATTGTTTTGTGCTTATGAACATGTTTTCTTCTAATTTGTAAGTATTATTATTATAGGTTTGTATCATTTATTTCTACAATTACTTATTTATTTACTAGTATTTGTCAAATATGATTCACGGCGGAGCGATACACAAAAATGAGCCGACAACAATATCGATTTTTCCAATCTAAAAATAGCGCTGCGCCGGTGACGTATCGCGACTGACAAACAGCTGCGTTACGCCATTTGCAATCAGCGACTGATTGTTGACAAATCGCAAAGCGGCTGCTCGCCTGAATCGTTGACTTATATCGAATATTATTTGTTTATAGAACTTAATTATTGAATATATTTATTTATTTGAACATTATTATTACCTTTATATTTATTTCAAAGCATTTATTTAATTATTTATGTACTTTTTCTAGTTCTTACCGTCGCGATGGCACTACTTTTGCTATGCAAATAAGACGCAGTCTGCACAACACTTCCATAAATTAAACAGCTAGAGTTAGGGAAGGCAGAAGACGTTAGAACGAAGACAGGACAGTGACATTTATGATTAATTAAACCACATTGTATTGTCCTGGGGCATGTAATTGTACAAAGTTGTCTAGAATTATATATCGTTTACAAGTAGTTAATTGTTGATGCTCTTGATAACCAGGGAGAACAACAGCTGGTCATAAGCATAACGCAAGCTGTGTGTGGTATTACCAGACGATTGGACTTAAGATGCCAAACGAGTGTACATGATTGATCTGGAATGTTAAGATGAGTATAACCAAATGATTTTGCATGCAATATGATTAATAATGCATCTCTTTTTCAGCGTGTGATGTATTAGCATATTTTGTGTGATCTGTTTTTCATGTTATAATCTAAGAGTATATTATTTGTACTCAGGGACTTAAAAACCCAACTTATCTAATATAAATAAGTGAGTAAATATTTGAGTGCTTATCAACTCTATCTAATTACCCAACAACATGGCAACTTTAGCTGATTTCATAAAAGCAGGCAAAGAATTAGAATACACAGGAAAGGACTTAGAGCAATATGCTGAAAAAAAATTTAAGGAAGCAAAGGATGTTGAAAGAGAGGAACGTGCACGAGAAAGAGAACACGATAAAGAGATTAAACAAAAGCAATTAGAACAATATAAGGAGATTAAGCAGAAACAATTAGAGCATGATAAGGAGATTAAACAAAAAGAATTAGAATTAAAGCAAAAACAATTAGATCAGGAGAGAGAATTAAAGCAAAGAGAGATAGATGAAATGACAAGGGTGAAAGAAAAACAAATACAAGTTGAATCAGAGACACAGTTAAAGATGAAAGGTATGGATGTAGATTCACACTTAGAGATCTCCGCTACAAAACTAAAAAGTCAGCAAGAACAGAATAAATTTAATAAGTACAAAAATATTATTAAGCCATTTTGTAAAGAAGATTCCATATCAGCCTGGACAGAAAATGTCGAATATCAACTGAAATACCACCAAGTACCAATCGATATGTGGGCTATGATCTACATGAAGAACCTCATTGGGGAGCCCCTTAAAGTGATAGAATCGATACCAACTGATCTTAGATCTAACTATCAGTACATCCACGATAGGATAATGCAACATTTCTTACTTGATGCCCCTGGGTATCAAGTACAGTTTTCCAATTTAAAACCAAAGCCAAGCGAGGCCTTTATCGATTATGTCTCAAATGTCCAAAGCGTACTAAATAGATGGCTTAGTGCAGCAAAAATAGGAAAAGATGTTGAAAAACTTAAAAATTTAATAGCCATGGATAAAGTCATATCCACAATACCATCTCCTGTCGCTAAATTCCTGCAGCAGTCAGACATTGAGACCATAGAACAATTTGAAAAGAAAGGCTCTGCATATTTTTCCTCAAATAGAGAGATTTTTAAGACATCAAATAGCGACTCTGAAATAGTCTCTTTTGTCAAAGACCAACCTAAAAGCTATCAGAGCAATAAAAAACCATTTCATAGAGTCGACAAGAAAGATAAAAAAAGTGTCGAAATGTGTCTATTGCCAACTTTTTCATGATACTTATTCTATGTGTGATAAATCACCAAACTATCCGACACATCTTGAGATGGTCATTAAGAAACAACAAAACAAAAGAACTGCATACAGGCGTGCAGTCAAATGCTTCTTCTGTTCAAGCTACGGGCACTATTCCAATAAGTGCCTAGGCCGCCAAAGAATGAAGGCCAACAATGCAATTTTGATTGATACATCCTCTGATAGTGGTAGTGAGACAGAGTGTGAGGTCGAGAATGAATTACCGTTTAACCAATCTGAAGATGTTTGTTGTGTAAACGATATATTAAGCTTTGACAGTTGTGAACGATGTCACCAATTTCATGCAGACGGAAAATTAGAATGTGGACATACAGTACCATTCTCAACTGAGAGTGTAAATGCAGCATTAGCCTCCAGAGGCAATTTGGTGTTCCACAATGCAATGGTCAACGACAGACCATGCCAATGTTTGCTGGACAGCGGCAGCACCCTTATTGGTCTTAGAAAGGAACTGGTGAATCCAAATGATTATACAGGTGACTCAGTCAAATGCCGAACCTTTTCGGGTAATATTGAAATTTACCCTTTGGCGAAAGCCCGGATTAACACTCCTTTCCTTTCTGGTACCTTTACATGTGCGATTTTAGATAACCCTTGTACTGATTTAATTCTGGGATGCTTACCCCAATTGAAACATTGCACTAACGAAGAAATAGCTGCATGGGAAAAATTAAATGCAGCTAATGCAACAACCAGAGCAGACACTATGAAACACCAAGACACACTACAAGATGAGAGACTACTGTTGCTATCACCAACTAGCACGGATGATACCACCAAACAAAAATTCATAGAACAGCAAAAAGCTGATCCTAGTGTGTCTCCATATCTAAAGCTATTGAAAGAAAAAGCCAAAGTGACAAAAAACGCATCATGGTTCTTTAGACTTAATAATGGTATTCTTACTCGGTATTATACAACTGGTAACCATGAGATTCAGCAAACGGTGTTACCTGTACAACACCGCCAAACTGTGCTAAAGATTGCACATGAGTCACCGTTTGCTGGTCACCTTGCATACGACAAAACCAGGGCCAGAATTCAGACTCATTTTTATTGGCCAGGTTTTTGTAATGACATAAAACAATTTTGTCGTTCATGTAATGTCTGTCAACAACTAGTACGTAAGGGTAAACATCCTACAGCTGAAGTGAAACCTTCAACACTGGCCACTATGCCATTTGAGAGTGTGGCAGTAGATATTGTTGGACCCCTGAACCAGGTGTCCAGCAAAGGAAATCGCTTCATCTTAACGATGGTAGACCTATGTTCAAGGTGGGTTGAGGCAGTAGCTTTGAAATACATCACCTCCAAAGACGTTGCCAATGTATTTCTACACTTGTTCTCACGAGTCGGATTCCCACGTACCATCTTATCCGACCGTTGAACTCAATTCATATCGGCTGCAACGCAAGCCCTCACGAAAATGTTAGGGATTAAACAGCATTTTACACCAGCTTATCATCCAGCCAGCAATGGAATAGTAGAGAAAAGTAACGGAGACCTTAAGCATATGCTGGCTAAGGTGACAGCAGAAAACCCAGCTGATTGGGATACACTGTTACCAACAGTGCTGTTCGCCTATCGGGAGATTACCCATTCAAGCACGGGTTTCTCACCGTTTGAATTAGTATACGGGGCTAACCCACGTGGACCCCTAACAATTTATCATCAGGTAGTAACTAATTCGATTGAAATTCCAACCCCAAAAACACCTTATGAAATTGTAACAGAAACACGAGATAAAATCATGAAATCGTGTATCATAGCTAAGGCAGCTTTGGAGAGGAAGGGTCAAATCTACCGCCAATACGCATACAAAGGTGCAAGAACTATTAATCTTGAACCAGATCAAGACATACTGCTTTTACTTCCGGACAAACGGAATCTATTATTGACCTCATGGCAAGGGCCATTCAAAGTGGTACGAAAAATTTCGAATGTCGATTATGAAATTTCGATAAACGGACACTTAAAGATATTTCATATCAACATGTTGAAACCCTACTTTTCACGACAAGAGACAGAATTAGAGACAGACGAACACAATGCACCCACACCTATGAATGAGACGACAGACGTACACAACGCAACTACACTAGTTAGCGAGACTGGCAAAGCCGACGAGATGCATACACTTAGTGAGTTTACAGAAAACGCACTTAGCACCACTACCGTACTGAATCAGGTAGACGACGACGGGATGGAACTACCTGTTCCAATTGTAGACAAGACTGCGACATTAGATTGTATACGATTAGAAACGGCACTGACAGAAGAGCAACGACGACATATAATAGAATTAGTGACTGAATATAAGGACATATTTTCCGACATTCCAGGTAGGACGGACAGGATCGAGCACTCCATCCTTCTTTCGGACTCGAAGCCTATCAAATGCAGGCCGTACTCTATCCAACTTAGCTATAGTGAAAGTCTAAATAAGGAATTTCTTAATTTAGAAGCTAGTGGAATCATTCAAAAATCTACATCTGAGTACTCTTTTCCAATCGTCTTGGTCAAGAAAAAAGACTCCACCATTCGTCTTTGTGTGGACTATATAAAACTCAACAATGTCACTAAGATCGACGCAGAACCAATTCCTTCCTGCGAAGATCTTATTCTGGATATGTCCACCTCCAAAATCTTCTCTAAATTAGACCTTACTAAGGGATATTGGCAGGTCCCTATGCAGACTCAATCTATCCATCTTACTGCATTCTCAACACCTCTAGGTCTTTACGAGTGGCGATTTCTTCCTTTCGGTCTTCGTAATGCTCCTGCCACTTCCGTACGCTTAACTAGAGATTTACTACATGGAGTGACGAATACAGTGACATATATAGATGATATTTGTGTCCATACAGATGACTGGACAACACACTTACTGAAACTCAGACATGTCTTCGATAGGTTGCGACTCTTCGGTCTCACTGTCAAACCGAGCAAAGTCGAATTGGGCCTACAAGAAATTGATTTTTTGGGTCATGTCATTTCACAAGGACAACTGAAAACTGACAATAGAATTATTACTAAAATTATGAACCTGACCATGCCTACAACAAAGAAGCAGGTCAGGAGCCTTTTGGGTTTAGTAAATTATTATAGCAAGTTCATACCGAACTTAGCTGAAATTACAAGTGTAATTTCAAATGTTTTAAAAGCATCAGTAAAATTAGATGTCAAAGATGCATTATTAATTTCTGCATTGTCAAAATTGAAAATCCTATTTAGTAATGTACCAATCCTCCGTTTGCCTAATCCTAGGCTCGTTTATTATCTTAGGACAGATGCCAGCAGGATTTCCATCGCTGCAGTACTAGGCCAGTTTTATGATGGCATCTTCCATCCGATTTGCTACGTGAGCCACAAGATCACACCGGCTGAGTCCAGATATCCCATTTCAGAGTTGGAAGCCCTAAGCATCATCTATTCGGTGAGGTAGTTGCTTCAATTTCTGGCGGGTAATCACTTCGTAGTCCAGACTGACAACTCCCCAATCACGGTCATACAAAGTGGGGTACATCGCAATGACCGCATCTACAGGTGGTCATTAATATTACAGAATTATTCTTTTAGTATAGAGCATATTAAGGGTAGGGACAACATTCTTGCTGATACCCTTAGTCGACCATCTGAGGTAGAAATACCTGAAATTCCACATGAATAGGTAGTGTAAGAAATGTTAATTTAGTACACTTAAAATATCCTGTATAGAATATACTAATGAATACATAGACATCAGGATCAGGACGGTGTGCTAAGAACAGTGAACTACCATGTGTCCGTAGACAGGAGAATAAGAACTGTGCGCAAAGAACAAGGGAATACCCGTGTGTACACAGACAGCTCGTTACTTACTATGCTCCATTTGTGTTCCGGTGAATCACTTGTGTTAATCACATAAGAACAGTGTCAGAAAATTGTAAAATAACAGACACGAAGATACTTGTCTACGACACCAGCGGACTCGACGAGTGGAAGAATACCCATAAGACACAAGTATGACTGTGTAGTATAGTTAGTATACCCAGGATAAGTGTGTATATATAAACTATGCCAACGAAAGCAATTGCTATACGTTATGGCAACCACTAACCTGAGGTAAATAAATACCATGTATATATATATTTATTGTGATATGTTAAATAACGGTTTTAAGATAGTGGTAAATTATAGTTAGATTAGTTACTTTAATATACAGTTAGATTAGATGTAGGGAATATAATAGATTTTTTTTTTCTAGTTTAGATAAATCATTAATTTACCCACTTACTTAGCATAAAAGTAGATTAGGATAGTACTTTAAACTTAATAACAGCGAATTAAACATTAGTATAAAAAGTTTAAGATAGAAACAGCACCATGTAGTCATTGAATTGCATTTTATTTCATTCCATCTTTATGAACACTTTAACAACCTCATCATTTAGGGCTAAAATTAGATTATATTTTATAGGATAAAAGGATTATACTTATGAACATACATCATTTAGACCATGTAGATTAAAAATATCCATTATAATTTTTTCATTTAAACATTAAAAACATTATTTAGAATTTTTGTTACATTTCAAATTACCCATTTCATAAAGATACATAACTCATCTCACATCATTTTCATTTTTGTAGATAGTTAGATTACTTCCCTTAAATTAGGTTAATTTTGTACAACAAAATAGAATATAGATAGTTAGAGAATTAGTATTAGTATTTCAATAGAATATAGTGTTTAATAATATCAGGGTATAAACTATCAACCCTATTTAATCCATGTAAATATTTTGTAAATACATGACTCGTGCAGTAAGTTACGCACAGTCATTGAGCTCAACTCTCTTCAAACTGAGCCAAACTTGTACAGTGTCACTTCAAGGTTTTTAAATAATTGTGAGAATAAAAGATGTATGACATAAGTGTGAAAGTGAGAGAAA
Source organism: Cepaea nemoralis (assembly GCA_014155875.1). Classification (NCBI taxonomy): domain Eukaryota; kingdom Metazoa; phylum Mollusca; class Gastropoda; order Stylommatophora; family Helicidae; genus Cepaea; species Cepaea nemoralis. The sequence continues at coordinate 7,280 of JACEFZ010023194.1, read as the reverse complement.
ATGGTAAATATACAATGGAGAGTGAAGGCAGCCAGCGGATTTTTTCTGCCACTCAGCGCGACTTTTTATTATTTGTCTGCGTCAAGCGTTTGCTTTCGATGTTGAAATGTGCTGTCTCAAATGTATTGTGTGTAGTTTAGGGTAAACCTTAGAGAAAGTATTTTAAGTCTCATAAGACGGAAACGTAGTCACGAATTAGTGTTATACACTTGTTTGTGGCCACATTTAACCGAATTATGGCACTTGAAAACTAACTTACATACATATTTATAGACAGACACACATGTTAGAAGTTAAATGATATTATTAAGTAGATTCAAACACGCAAACAACCAGGACAACACACATGTAAAGCACATACATTTTTTAGAACAAAGGGATATAACTCCGGGTCAGGGGACACAATAGAAAACGAAACACTAACTTAACAGTGGAAGATAACTTTACACGCGGAAGCGAAATAGGTAAAGCCTGTCGCACACAGCTTGTGCAAGGGTTGTTTAATATTATATGGGGGACATGAAGCAATTCATGCGTTGACCCTAAAAAAAGTCAACTTTGTATGGGTAGTGAGTTAATTTACTATTTGAGGGCAGGTCTTATAAGACAATGGTCCGGTTCAGACAAACCTCTAATTAATATAATATTGCGATTGAGAAGAGGGCTCACGCCAACCAGACAAGTTTGTGGCGATCACCAGTAGCCAAGTAAAGTGATACTACACTGTGACAATAGTCAGTAGAAGTCTATTGAGGTTCCCAGAACCAAGTTATCAGTAGTCTTTGACAAAAATTAGATACACTAATTTTTAGAAACCTCTTGCGTCACAGCCATGAGTCAAAGTTTGTGACGCAACACAGGAGGGGAGGGTGTGTGTCAAAGACTCAGTTATATAGGAATGAAGACCACCCTGAAAGAGTGGTCTACCTCAAGTAGAATAGAGGTAACCCAGTGCCCCTACATGAGGGCTGGGTAGGTGTAGGGAATAAATAAGAAGGGGAACTATTAAATAGTTCTCTCATGGGACACGGAGGTGTCAACCAGAGAGTAAGCACTCTGGTCACGGCATGATCACGCCAACGTGATAGACACGGAGAACTAAACTGAAACTTAAGAGAGGCCACTACTCTAGCGTGCTGAGTGAGGCCGCACGCAAAAGCCGTAGTGCGCCCCAAGTCCTTCCGCGTACTGTGCAAACAGCACGGGAGGAATGATCAGACGGGACACAGACTTCGTAGTGAACGCATCGCTTAGCGTCGATGCTTATTTCGTTAGCCGAGTAGATAGATTAGCAATAGGGTTAGGAAACGACTAGTGATAGGCAATTCTGTGCATTCTTGTGTGATTTGTTAGCGACTGTTTGTTGTACATTGATGTGATGCAAAGAGCCAGTGGCAATAAAATGTGTAATCAATTCCTCTCGTACGACTAACAAGTCTTTTTGTGTGGTGCGAGAGAAGTTATCCCGGAATGCCTGTGACATCGGTTGATGACATCGAGAATTGTTGGAATTGTGTCAAAGTTCCCTGGACTGATTGCTTGATACTGATTTGTATTTAATTTCTATTACAAGACACGTTCTAGCAGCCGTTAGGCTACTCTTTTTCGATTTCCAACTGCCAACGGATTTTTTTACGTGCGCAACAATACACACGGGCGTCCGATCTCACTACCCGGAGACCAGGTTAAATGTTATTACTAGAAGTCCACATTGATTACGTTTTTCGGTGTAGAATTTTAAATAAGGGTGTTCTGTTCTCCAAGGCTAGAGGCACCAGGAGTTCCTCGTCCCTGTGTGTCATTCGGATGACAACCTCTGCTGCTGACCCCTGTCTAGATGAAGTGCAAATACTACACACTGATCTTAGGCACAAGGACGAGAAATAAATTAGCCGAAGATTATTTGGCCTTTCAAGGGCCTGCCAAATATTTAAAGTTGGACTACTGATATTCCTTCACGACAGCCTGCTAAAGTTAAACATATAGTATTCTTGAAAAGACAGGATAACAGATTAAAAAAATGTATTGTGCAAAAATGTAACTATATATTATAATTAATTGTGGTAATATACTGTTTATTTTTCTTTAACATATATAACTTAAAATATTGGGGAATATCATTAAGGGTTGATTTATAAATTAAATTAACGAAAATTTAACAAAGCATTTGCCATAAATGTAAATCTTAGAAATATTTTTACATTAGGTAATGTCCCTTAATATGTTAAGTTGTTATGTCCCATGCTTTATTAAATTGTGCTTGTTTCTTTTGTTTACGCCCTTTCTTCAGAAGTTGTTTGAACATAGTTGTGTATACATTTGGTTATCACTCAACAATTATGCTAGCCGATTGTTATGATAACCTGGACATGCTCTAAATAAATAATAACAACATAAACAAGCGAAGTTCCAATTTATGATTTCTTATCATGTGCATAGTATTTGTTTAGATTATAATAATTAGCGTTAGTAGTGGCAGTCGTTTATCATTCGCATGATAGCAAACATACTGACCAATAAAGAGATGTCGACTGCAACTAGAAAAATATTGTTGAACTGCAACATAGATCGTTTACAATTATAGGGGCGTGAATCTTGTACAGTAAGCAGAAAAGCTGGCAAACGTATGATTGCAGTGTAGATGCAATTTCTGAAGAAAATGCCAAGAATATCAAGGACAGACGGGGGAAAAAAAACAATGAAAAGTCCTGCAAGGAAAAAAATGAAAATTATAAACTCATTAAAGAAATTAAACGTAGAGGGTCAAGATTATTTGGTCACGGTTTTAATAGAAAAAATAAACCCTGCAAGATTGCGGTGTAAAGAACAAAAGTAAGGCAGAAAGATACATAACTTGATGGTTTGACAACGTGACATAATCGTGGCCAGAACACAGAGCTGATCCACGACATATGTAATGGTGTGAGATGGCGAAACAAGGCCAAATATGATTATCTACATGACATGATCATGAAAAACAAATCTATAGAAATGAAAAGTGGTAAGGTTTAGCTTTATAGAGTTGCCACTGATAACGTCATAGGAGTCGTCGCTGGAGATACGGAGTTCATGCTTTGCGCGACGCTTGCGGCAGGCCGCTCTATGGAAAGACACCGAGATATATGGGATAAAACCTGTGGCAATGAAGTCGACCCTCTCGCCTTTAAACCATGCGCTCCTTTTTATCCGTCACTCTCTATCGGGTTTCGGACCTTGTGTGTAACCGACCACCGAATACAGAATCACCTGTACCGCCATGAGGAACAGTATGAGCTCAGTCGTACACTCAACGTTGACCCTGTCTAGTCGTGTGTACCGGGTTAACAAAGTCAGCTGAGATCTCGAGACGTATTGCATTAGAGTTGTGAGACAAGGGTGTGTATCAGCCCCAGGTCTGTACAATGTTTATTTTAATAAACAGGGCAAGGCACGTAGAGCGCTCTGGTCATCCACTGCACCTGGATTCGTCTCCAGTCGGCTTGACTTGTCTTGCCACTAGATTCTGATAGACTCAGGCGAGACAGTATGGTCGACGAATTGAGCAACTCTTCCTCACTTTAATCCAATTCAACGTGCAAGCCATTCTTCATCCAACCACAATGGTAATTTAGTGATCAAATTTCAACAGGCAGAAAGAAGACTGGATTCACATTAAAAATGTTGCATGTGCTTTGAATGATGTCGCGAACCACCCCAAATCACAGGTCAATTTTCAAGTGAATTTTACGTTCAGTACTTTGCCATTGATGCTCCGTTGCGAAGTGTTTACGGACGCAATTCGTATTCTCGCATACCGCGTTAAAAACACAGCTGCGGGAGACTTGGAAGCAGACTGTCTTGCGTTGATTTCCCATATAAAGGTATGAATGCCGGTCGCTCAGAACGCATGGGCAAACCACTAAACGTAAATTTGCCAAGACATCACGAACAGCCAAAAAATGCTGGGGTTGACTGCAACGTCCGGTAAAGAATATGCAACTAACTGTGATTTTACTTTATTTTTTGCAATTACTTTCTGAACTAGAAGTAAACTTCTATGTCCAGCTGACAGGTGTAAGGATTTAACCGCTGTCAAGGCACCGGGAATGTAAGCGCAAGCGCGTTAACCCAGTGGTCACAAAGATCTCTTAACTCCATATTGGAGGAGTAGCAGTAAACAGTAAAAGATACACACGACGTTTGTTTTATTAGTTTTATTAACTGCACCATAGCGGAGGTGATTGTAAACATTAGGCGATCAAAATGATTGGATGTAAACATAAAGTAAACAAAAACAATAGTTATCAACATTGACAGGATCAATCAACTTTTGAAAATTAATGTGAATCGTAAGCCATTTGCGCAGGTCAACAGTTGTTCTTACCTATATCAATTAACAACAGACGATGAAATGTGAGAGGCTGAAATAATTAAGAGATTGTAGACAAGATTAACATGCAACAATAATTTGTTTACATCAGCATGGGCGAATGGATAAGAGCGCTCGTTCTTAAACATCCGGTGTGCTGATGCTGAGGTAGGAGGTTCACCCCTACACCGGACAATTAGACTAAAATGTTGACTTCTTGTACTTGATTTAAGGACATAAATTACAAGTACGTCTGAAGCCCGAATCGCGAGGGACACTGGTAATAAGGAGCAGTCAATCAACGCACAACATTCAGTCCATTGATACTAAAAGTAGCATTTATGGAATACGCTTGAGTTCAAGCGAGCGAGCGCAACAACAGCAACAACAAAAATATGCAACAATGTGAAATATATTCTTATATCAAATGCATTTAAATTACCAATTAAAATTAATAGCGATTAAGTGCTATGTATATTATATATTATGGTTTGGACTTCCGATCCAAGATCTAAAAGTCTGGCGAAGGTGATCATGTCTGTGCACAGCCTTACGTCTCGTGTGCTGCCACTCCTTTCTTTCTGACGTTGATGTATTTCAAATAGAGTTATTATGGTCAAAATGAAAGGCAACCAATAGAAATAAATATTATACAAGTGTATGCACCAACAACAAATAGCAGTTCTAATTATCTCCTTGCATTATCTACGGGAGGAGACTGGAGCACTTATGGAGATAGCCATGTGTAATGAAAGCGATTCTTTACAAATCAAAAGACGTAGAGGTATGCGGCGGGCAGGGCTCTCTTCTGGTGCCAGGAGGGTAGTGTCGTACATGAAGATCTTCAGTGGCGATATCCTGCATACAGGGTCTCCGTGGCGAAATGGTTAAGCCACCTATGTCACGCTCCGAAGGTTGTGGGTGTCGGATGTATGGTAGTTGATGGCACAATCCCAAAGAGAGGAAAGGATACAAAGTTCCTTTTCCCCAATGTGATCCTGTCCGTTTAATTATGTTAACCTTTAATGGCTCAGTTGCTTGAATCCATAAATAGAGTCTCAGAGAACCAAGGAATACCTCTAGGAAAGCAATTACAAGTATTTCCCTCTTTTATTCCCAAAAATCCCTTTTGGTGGTTCCTTGCCTCTCCTCTCTCAGTTAACCTATTTTATCTAAGGGTTGTTTTGATTGAAAACAATTTCACTACGACAAGAAAAAAACACAATAAATAACATGACCTCATTTTTATGATTTAATAAACATAAACCTGTCGATTGATCATTGCATTCAAAACAACAAAACATGTCATCTCATCCAATACAAGGTCATTTACATTTTTTTTTAACTGTCTATCATTGAAGTGATACCTCTTCTACTGGCCTTGGGAAAATCTGGAAAAAGAGAACTGGGTATAATCCGGGTTCTCCACTTCCAGGTTTGGGGATCCCTTGGTAATCTTCAATGGTGTTATGTTACTGATTCTTATTGTTGTTCTTGTCCAGGTTTGAGCAAAATAGTGGCTCTAATTTTCCCTTTTCAGGTTCCAGATTATTACATCTATGTTACCTTAGTTCATGGGTAGAGGGAAATATTGCAGGTAGTATTTTTCCTCACTATATCAGCTGCCTCACTCAGTCAGGCTGCTACATTCAGCCAAGCTGTTACATTCACAAAGTGCTGCATTCACAAAGTGCTGCATTCACCTTGTGCTGCCTTCAACATAGTCAGGTTTGGATCTAGCTGTTCCCTTATTCTAAGAGAATGACTTTCCAACGCGATGTCACAGAGTTCTGGATCCAAGCCTCGGATTTTCCTCCAAGTTCTCTGGCTGCTTATAACAGGTAACTGATTTCTCACACTTTTCTATGTAGCGGTTTGTAAAATGTGGTCATGCTGTGAGACACAGTGGCCTTCCTCCCACGTGATGGGCTGGTGATCAAACAGACAGTTTTGCGGTCAGCATGCTTATCTATTAGCGTTTTCCTCCGGTTGTGACGTCACCATGAGTCGATGAAAATTTAGGATTTCGAAGGGTGAAACAAACCATCCCTGTTACGGTGAATTCTTGGATTGTTGTACGGGAAGTATTTACAGCACGTTCATTCATTCATTCAGTAGCATGTCCTTTGCAGAACCTTGCTCACATAATGAGCTTCCGGAAAAACTCTCGATCATAAGTAAGATGTCCCGCGTTCGATACATCCATCTGGAGATCATCCGCCACATCCTGCACCCATCTTTTCTTTGGCCTTCCTCTTCCTCTCTTCCCAGGCATATACCCTTCCATTATTACCTCTCTCCAAACTTTCGTGACGTTTCAAGTGACCAATCTCACTGCTAATCTCACAAACTAATCTCAGTGCTAGATTGAAGAATATTTTTCAGATCCAGTTTTCCAGGGCCATCAGTAGTGTAATAGGTACCTTTGCCACCACTTTTTGGAGGATCACCATTTTTGAAGAGCAAACTTCTACTGATTCCTGTGCAGCCCTAAAGGCAGTGCAGCTGATCCATACCATCTTTTGAAGAATCCTGAAGTGGAGCCAAGCATCTGGACCAAGCCATCAAGAACACCGGAGCTGAATTTATACAGGTTAAGCTATTTTCACTTGATTTGTATATGTGTCCTGCTTAGTATTCCAGAGTCAACAGGCACCCTTCCATCAATATGTTTGCTCGCCCTCATCATTAGTGGGAGGTTGGTGGGCTACTTTTGTGGTTATTGCATCATCACCCAAAAGTATGTTCCGTTCAATTAGCATTTCGAAATTGACTTAGAGTTTAAGTAAATTTTCGACTGCTAGCAAGAACTTTGTCTTGTTTTGTAACCTAGTCCAATATTTGTTGTTCTTTAACGTCATTAATGTTATCTATTATTCGTGATTAATTTTTCCACAGGGGTTATGTCATTTAGCTAACATTTCTTTTTTAT
>JACEFZ010023193.1:152500-410694 GCA_014155875.1 Cepaea nemoralis | reverse complement strand
GGCGACGCCTTTATTTTTCTGCCCTTCATCGTGTGTGCCCCCCCCTGGAAGAAAGAACCTGGGGGGAAAGGGAAAAAAAAGGGAGAAAGAATGGCGATTTGGGTGGCGCCGATGGCCCATATATATTTTCATTTTTATGGCCGTCGGAATAAAAAGGGATATATTAAATATATGGATTACAAATTTAAAATGTAATCCGGTGTGCCTTGTGTGTTTTTGTTTTGTGTCTGTGTTTTGCTGCATCAATTGTTTTTTCAATGTGCCTAACCTGGCAATTGAATTATTCACGCCCCCAATGAATTTGATGAAATATCCCCACCCCACACCCCCACCCATATTGGAATGAAATGCCCCCCCCCACCCCCCCCCCCCCCCATTCCCCCACTACCCCCCATCCCCCTGTCAATTTATGATGATTGTTATGGTCCAATTATCCAATCCTGCCCACCCCCAATTTCTGATTTTGTTGAGCTTCAATCAAAAGATTGAATGATGATTGGTGACCATTGAAAAATGATTGGTTTAGATTATGAGGAACACTTTAGATGAATGATCCCCCCCAATGTAATTGAAAATGAAATTGTGTAAAACCACCCAACTGGGATATTTTGTCCCCACCATCATTGAGTTTTTATTATATGACAAGTACCATCACTATAATTGAACCCAACAATGATGAGTTGATTTGACAGTTCCCAATGATCAACCATTTCTATCAAACCCCACCCCCTCCCCCACCCAATGATCCCAATGAAAAGCCTAGGATTGGGATCGCCCCAAATGACCATTCATTGACAATGATGTATAGTTCCCCCAATTGACACCATCGATCTGATTCTCAAATTGACTTGAATGAAACAACCTAGCAATTCCCAGTCCCCCCCCCCCCACCAACCCCAGATTGTCCATTGAAAATGAATGATTGAGGTTTTTATTCGCCTCCACGGTTTTCTGGCGGAACTTTATTTTTTGTTCACGGACTTTAACTTTTTTAAAGTGTCGACTTTTTTTTATTGTTTTTTTTTTTTTTTTACCTTTTTTTGTTTTTTGCCACTGAAATCTATGTTAATAATTCCTGTCTTTGTTCTTGTTCTTTTTAGTTTGCTTGTAGTTGTTGCCAACCTTTCTGGGTTTTTTGTTTTTGTGTTGTGGTTTTATGTTCTGTATAGTTGAAAAAAAAATGTTTTGTTTTGAAACTGAGAAGGGGTGCCCCGCGTGTATTTCCCCCCTCTATTGCTGTCCTTTGCTCGCGCTTCTCCCTCTGGGTGTTCCTGCAGCGTTCTTGTGGGTTTCTTGGTTTGTCCCGCTTTCTTTCCCGTTTTTTTGGCTTGATCCCTCGTATTCGGTCTCCCCACCTTAAGTTCGTATTTCGTTTGGTGCCAGTTGAATTGTTTATCCCACGTTTGTTCTGGGCTTCTTAACTCTCGGCAGAGTTTTTACCCTCCCGCCCCCCCCCCCTCCCCCCCCCTCCCCCTGCCCCCCCCCCCTTCCCCCCCCAGGGTCCACGCCCCCCACGGCCCCTGTCCCCCCACTTCGCTCCATCTGTCTCGTACCCTTTTCCTGCCATCGCCCCCTCTTTCCTCCCTCAGCCTCCCCTGCCCCCCCCTATACCTGGTCCCTTTCCCCGCTTCCCCTTACCTATTCCCCTGCCTTCCTCTTTTGCCCCTCTCCCCCCTTCCTCTGCTCCCTTCTCCCCTCTCACAACCCGCCCCCAGTTTGACCACACCCCCCCTCCCCCCCGCCCTTCTTGATTTTCTCTCCTTCCGGCTCTTGTCGCCGCCCCTCGTGCTCAGGGGCCTCTCCCTCCCCCCCCATCCTCCCCCCCCCCCCCACCCTCACTCTTCCCCCCCCCCCCTCCATCCCCTCCCTCGCCTCGCTCCCCCGCTTCCTCTTCTCCCTCTCTCTCAGTCATTCGCCAGTGTCAGGGATTTCTCCCCTCCCCTCCCCAGGCCTCCACTTGCCTACCCTCGCCCCCCGGCCCCGGGCCCATTATTTAATGTTCACTCGAAGCCTGCTTTCTTGTAACTTATAGAAATGTGGGCCCCCCCCTTACCAGTGTGATTCTTCGTTGAAGAGAGAGCAGGATGCTTTTACTTGTGAATTTAAGGGGCTTAGTGGAGCATCAGGTCACCATTAGTGTTTACATTTTTTTTTCTCCAGGCTCTATTGCTCATGGCACCCACCCCAGGCCCATTTTGGCAGTTGGGAGAAACACCATTTCCGGTCCACCATCTCGGTTCTCCTAAATTTTAAAATGGGTGTGTTAACATTAGTGGTTGTTTAGAGATTATCCCCCTATTAGAGTGGATCTAAAATTACCTAATAAAGAGGAGGAAGAATTGTATCTGGTTATGTTTTTTTGTGTTATGATGGGAGGCGTTACAGTTTTTGGTCTAAGTTTCGACAGGGGGGGGGGAAAGCATTTGTTGGATCATAATATTTTTTTTATACTATGTTTTATTTTATTTATTTACAAATAAAATAATTTTTAAAAAAAGCTAAACTATTCATGTTTAACCTCTTTTTGTGTCTTTTGTGGTTGTGTTTTTAACCGGAAATCCTAAATCGGCAATTTCCCCTGTGCCCAGGGCTTTGCTATTCCCAAATTGTCTGATTCTTGGTTTGGTTTTAGTTCTGTTGCTGTTTGTTTTTTTGTGTTTTTCTGTTGTTATTTTGTGTTTGTTTTAGTGTACTCAGGAAATGTTAACATACATATTAAACCAGACTTACCATAATACAAAGGCTGCTTAAAATAATTTTAAAAAACGCAATCGTGATTATTATTTCCTATATTTAAAGGTATATTGTCTTTTGTATTGTTGAGTGGTTGATTCATTGTTATTGTTTCCTCTCCTTCCAACTTTATTTTCAGATCTGACGGACACAAGGATCACCAGACTGCATTGCCCGCTCATTTCCATTTCATTGTCAATTTGCTTTCATTTTCCCCCAAGATTCAAATTTATTCATCCATTATTCACTTTCCCCATGTGTTTTTCTTCCTGAGGAAATATTCCAAGAATGAAAGACATTAAGGGGCCGCTATTCTTGTCAAGCAAGGATGCAGGATACCGACCGGAACTCCTGTGAGATCAATTTCTCTTTTGTTTCTTGCCATCAGCAAATTCGATGGAAAGAGAAGAGAGGAAAAGGGAAAATTTAATTACGTTGTAGACGGTGGGACGGGCGGGTTTGCGGGTACTTTGGCTGTTCTGGGGGCTGGTGGGCGTGTAAAGAGAAAGACATCGGTCGTTTGTTCGATGTTTTCTTGTTTTGTTTTTTTTTCTTTCTGATGTCCCCCCCCCCGCTCTCCACATCTTTGTCATGTTAACTGGCCTGTGAATTAGTATGACTTAGTTGGATTTAAGCTTTGATTGATTTGTGGCTGTTTGATTGGGCCGCGGCGTCGCGTCGGCCTCACTGTTTGTGGGGTGTTCGAATGGTGCATTGGTGTGGGGTCATTTTGTTGGTGGGCAATTATTATATTTTTTGCTTAGATATATATAAATATAATTTTTAAATTTATTTGTTATAAATTAATTATTTTTATTTAATTAAATATTATAAAATTTAACTTGATGCATAAAAATTTTATATAAAAGTTTTTTCTTAGTATTTACAATGTGAATTATTCAATATAGATTTGATGTTAGAAGTTTTTAATTGTTTGTTTTATTAAGTTTAATACTGCTTTTTTGATGGTGATTTTCTCGATTGAATGTGGAGTTAGTTCATTTTTTATTGCTAGTAAATTAGGAAAATGAGTGAGTTTGTTAATAAGAAAATCATTGAATCTTTTTCCGACTTTGCGTTTTATAAAACATTCGGGCTTTTTAGTGAGCTTCAGGGATGTGAACAAAAAAATTGTTTGCCTTGGTTTTGTGACCTCATCAAGAGAAAGAGGAAAGACAGATGTGCAGAAGATCGTGAAACTACGATAAGAAGATATTAGATCATTTTAGTCTTAGGTCCTTCTTCTTATCTTGCGGTGTTTTCTTAAATTTTCTATAATTCAGGCCCTAAATTTAGAAGACCAGTGCCGTTCTGGATTAAAAAAATTTGTTATATAAATTATAAGGTTGGGAAAGAACTCAGGATGGGAATATTTAGATTGTGTTGTTGATAATTTTTATTTTTGAGAATCATTTTTCTCAGAGGATAGAAGGAGGAAGGAAGAGAAGAAAAATATGAAAATTAAAAAAAAAACTAAAAATAGAATATTTCGCGAGGGTTTTTTTTTTTTTTTTTTTTGTTTTTTTTTGTTTTTTGTTTTTGTTTGCTTTTTTGTTTAATATTATCGAGGGGGGAGTGATTAATGTTTGTTTTTTGGTTTGTTCTGAATTTTTTTTTTTGAAATTTTGTGGGAAATGATGGATGGAATTGAATGTATATGGGAATGCGGATGATTGTCGGTGGGATGGTGGATTAGAAGATGATTTTGATGTTGGCTCGGATGAAAGGAAATTGAATCTGGAATAGATTTGAATTGTGGGATGTGATTTGATTTTTTTTGAAAGTTGAAAAAATGTAGATGATGATGATGAATGGATTTGGTGAGATTGATCGATGTGTGATTTGATGAAAATATCTGGTTGGGTCGATTGGTTGGTTGTCCGATTTCTTCGATTTTCTGACGGAAAACACAACAACCTCATATTCAACTCGTCCCTGCCAGCCCACTCCATTTCGCCTTGCCTCATACTTCCCTTCCAAGCAAGATTACAATCTGCTTTCATCTCCCTTGTCTAACTGCAACCCCCCACCCCACTCCCCCCATTTCTCTTTCCCTACTCTTCTCCCTTTTTCAAATAAATATTTCACATACATGACCAAATTGACCCTGTACCAAAGTTTTTCTTTTGGAAAGTTGTGTTTTTGTAATATGGGGTTCACCATGGATCCTATACCACAGTTTGGTTCTCGAGGCTCAAAGATGGCTTGTGTTGTTGTGTTTTATTTGTCTTTGATGACAAGTTTTCATTAATATTATAAAATAAAATATTTTTTTAGATGTAAATTATAATTTTTTAAACAAAACTTAATAAAACATTTTTTTTGAAAAAAACATTCTTATAATTTTATAAAAAACCAAATGATGACTCACGATGGATTGCTTTGGCATGTGAGGGGACGTTAGCGTAGTTCGTTCTTGTTGTTTTGTCTTTTGTGGATGAAAAGCAGAGCTAACGCCGACCTGATTGAAGGGTGTTTTTTTTGATTTTGTCAGGGAGTGTTTCTAGTTGTTTATGGTTTTGTTATTGGAAGATAACATGATTTTCTTGAAGATTACGAGAAATTTAATAAGATGAGAGACTTAGGAGTGTTGGAAAGTGCAGATAAAGTAGAGGAAGAGGTCGGTGGTTTTTTTGGTTTTTTAAATTTAATTTTGCAATTTATTTATTATAATATTAGTTGTTTGTTTTGTTTTTTTTTTTTATTTTATATTTTTTATTTTTTTTTTTTCTTTTTTTTTTTTTGAAATGGATAGCACTCTCAAGACCAGAGGGACTTGTTTTGTAACCTCACAGAATTTTTAACTGACCGTTTTTTTGTTTTTTTTTTTTTTTTTTTTTTTTGGTTTTTTGTTTTGGATTTGCCCGTTTCCTACTAGTTGCTTATCTAGTTGGAGGAGTTGGAGATGAGAGGAGAGTGAGGGCCTTTCAGAAAGACTCTTTCTTTCTATTTCATTTCTCCTCATTTCTCCTTTTTTTCATTATTCCTGAGGTTTTGGTTTTCTTTTAACTTCTAGTGGGTGAGTTGATGAGTCAAACAGATGTTGTTGTTTGTTGTTTGGCTGTTCTGTTTTTGTTGTTGTGTTTCTTTTGTGGTTTGTTGGTGTTTGGTGTCCTGTTGTGTGTGTGGTCGTGGGTTGCGTCTTGTGTTTGTCTTTTATTTCTGTTCTTTTGTGTGGTCTTTGTGTTAGTTGTGTGGTGGTTGTTTAGTCATGATGTTGTGATGTCAAGATACCGACATTTACAGCCACACGGGCATTTAATGCCCAATTTAATTTTTTAACCTGTTCCGGCGTGTCTTTCGTGCGCGCGTGAGCCGTTTTTTTTTTTTTCCCGTCTGTCGCTCGTTCTGTCACAAAACCACCTTCACCAGCAATTCCACTCAAGTTCAGCGTCCCATTTCAGGGAAGAGTGTTCCCATTATCTAATCAGTACCAGTATGCCGTTCTGATTTTTTTTATGTTTTGTTTTCCGTTCCTTCTCTGACCTTTTATCATTACTTCTTTTCTCGGGACTTCCTTCATTCTGGTGGCGTGCGGTTTTTCGTTTTTTTGGTCTGGGCTCGTGCGACTGCGACAGTGTTGAATGTGCGTATCTAAGAAATAAAGAAATCTCTATCTACCATTTTCTACTGATAGTTTCTTAGGTATTTTAAATCAGATTGTTGGAAGTGTTAACACATTAAGTTTAGTTAATTTTCTTTTTTGTCCTTCATTGGCGGACGCCTTTGTAGGATGAGGGGAAATAAGGATCGAAGGGGATAAGTTGAAAAAAAGGAAAGGAAGGAAATGGGTTTAGCGAAATTTTTTTGGTGTGTTGTGTTGTGCTGGATTAAACAAAAATGAATTGACCTATTGGTTAGCATGATTTCACTAACAGTGTGCAAGCGGGGGGGGGCTGAATCTTCTAATGTGGTGTTGTTTATTCCTTCGCGTTGTCGCCAAAATCCCTGGATGCTGACTGCGCCGCTCGCTTGGTGTTTCTCTTCTTTTCTTTTTCTCCTGACGCGCATGACAAACAAATCAAATGATAGATGGGGGAGGAAGGACTGTGTGGTCGCTTGGTCCAAATTGGATGACTTTGGTGTTGTTTTTGTTCTTGATCCATTGTATGTTTCCGGGTTCCTTTCATTTACATTTTTGTTGTTTTTGTACTGCGGATCCACGCGTGTGTGGGGTACTTCTGTTCTTTGTTATGCCTCTTGTTTTTTGTTTTTTCGTTTTTGTCTTATACAGATCATCCATAGACCCCTTGCTATTTTTTTGAAAACTGCTGTCTTGGGACCTTTTGTTTAGCCATTGTTATTATTGCAAGTTTCTAATTTTACATATATATTTGAACTGCTATACGCCAAAGGATGAGTTAAATTCGTTCGTTTCAGCCAGCGACTTCTCCATTATCCGGTTCGTCTACGGAGCCGTTATTTTATTTATTATTACAGTAGTTTTTACTATGGCAAAACCCTTTTAATCTTTTATATTTATAAAAGCAATCTCCGTTGTGTTGATGTTATGTTCTTGTTTGCTTGTTTTCCTTTTTTTATTTTTTTATGCGTTCGACGATAACCGGTTCCATCCGATTTAGTGTTGGGTATGAATGCTGAAATTGAATTGAAATTTCTATGAAATGTTGTGAAAAAATTTTGTGATGAATGAAGTGTAGATTTTGAAATTATATTTCTGAATAATGTTGAATTGAATGAAATTTTGACTTGCTGAAATGTGATCAATGTGGAAAATTGAAAATATGAGTATTTTGTATTGAAATTATTGAATTGGTGTATTGAAATTTGAAGTTGAATTGAATGAGATGAAATTTTGTTTGATTATGGAATAAAATGTAGTGCATGAATAAAAACAGTTTTTCTACCACCCGTCTTTTTCTATTTTTTTTTCATTCCCTGTGCTCCCTTTTTGTGTCGTGCTTCAAACGTGTTTTTTTGTACATAGTTTTTTTTTTTCAGTTTTTTTTATTTTTTTTTTTTTTTTTGTCTTTTTTTTTTTACTTCTTTTCCCACTCCTCCCTCCCCCTCCCCTAAATACGTACCGGTTACTTTTGTAAATATAGTTGCATTTGGATGGTGATGATGAAAAAATTCTCCGTTCCACCGAACCCCACATAAAACGATAGGGAAAAAGCGAAGAAAAAATGGACGTTTGCACGTCGTGGGGAACTACACTTAGAGAAATTCGTCTATCACCGGCCACCACTTCATCATCCACATAGTGCACCTATGCCGTTGCCTGGCGGTTAGGGTCGTTTCTTTTATTTTGTCGGCTTCTCTACATTAGATCTTTTTCCTCGGTCTTTTGGTTTTTCTGGATTATAAATCTGCCTGCTGATTTTTATTCCTACATTTTTTCTTTTTTTTGTTTGTTTTTTTTTTTTGTTGTTTTTTTTTTGCTGTGTTTGTTTTTGCCCACCTTGGCAATAATAACTGTAAAACATATACTGAAATATGTTACAATTCATCTTGTTTAGAGTGGTGTAAGGACGTTACTCTACATAGTCAATTAAGTTCACATTAACGTTTTTTTGAAGTCCATGCTCCTAGGTAGTTCCCTTCCTTGGTTGTAAGGTACTTTCTACTTTTTTAGGAATTGGTGGGGGAAGAACAGGGCACGAACGATGGGAAAGGGTAAAGGGGTGGGAAATTATTATCTCAGGAAGGGTAAATAGTTTAGATAGTAATTATGGGGGAAGGGTGAGGAAGTGGGGGGGTGTTGTAAGTTTGGGACGAGAATTGGAAAGAAGGGCGGGATAAGTATCAAAGAAAAAAAGAACAAAAGAGAGAATGTTGGGAGGGAGGGGGAATGGGAAGAGAATCAATTACAGATAATTGGAAGGACCGTTTTCCGAACCCGAAACTCATCAGAAAACCTACTATTGTTAGATGTTAACGAGTTAGGAATGGGAATTGCCGGATCGGAATGCGCGAAAACCTTCCCTGTCTTCCTGGGAGCGAGGCACAGATGAGGCAGTGCAAGCAACAAGAAACCGGCGTTAAAGGACGAACGAAACGTAAGTCGGAAGAACGAAGGGGGGGGGTAAGGCGGGGGGGGGAGGGTGGCAGGGGGCAGGGAGGTGTGAACGACCGGGTGGTGGGGGGGGTTGGCTAGGTGAAAGACAGGCAACACAAGAGATAGTGTCCAGTATGTCAAACTTGAGAGTAAGTGGAGATTTGTACAAATATTTAGCTGATTATAGATTGTTTTACTTAATTGAATTGAGTAATGAATATTATGGTGAAGCATTTTGTATTAAATGGGTGTATAATTAAAGGATTAAAGTTAGAAGAAAGGAAAGAATATGAAGTATTATGGTTGGTTGCAAGTTAGGTATTGTGCATGTTATTTATTTTGGAAAATATAGGAATGAAACGTAAATGTAAAATAAACACTGGCTGGATTTTACTAAGTTTTAAAAAAAGTGATGGTTCTTTATTGTGTTGTGGGAGTCGTGTTTTTGGTTTTAGTTGTGTGTTATCTTGTGTGTTTTGACGTCGATTTTTTATGTTGGCGTTGAATTAAGTTATTCTGTAGTTGTGATGTGAAATGTAGAGTTAAGCTTAGGAAGAAATGATGAGAATGGTAAAAGAGAAACAAAGAAATAGTTAAGCAGAAAGGGGAATGGTATAAGTGTAATTTTGGAATAAAACTAATTTGCTATAGAAGATTTGAAGCGATCTATTTGGTTAAAGGCTAAGGTTGAAGAGAAGAAATTGACGTGGTGAGGAGCTAGGAGATGAAAGTTGGGGGTTTGGAGAAGGTGTAGTATGAAGAAAAGAATTTTGGATGTACTGAAAGGAGGTGGCGATAATGATGGCACAATGGACTTTTTCAATTGGCTTTGCGTATATGTTATGTTTCCTTGCACGTAAAATTTGCAAAAAACTAGGTTGTGAGGATTGTACTGATGAATTTAGGTGCGGCAAAAGGTTCAGTGAAAATGGATCTAAAGACATTGGACAGTGCAAATAAATAGCAAATGCCGTTGTGTTTTTTTTCGGGGGTTGGGGGTTAAATTAAATTTTGTGGGAGTTGGGTCTTTCGTCCATGGGTACGGGTGTTTTATGGTAAAACGTCTAAGCAGCTAAAAAGTATTAGCTTTTTGATTCTAGCAAATCAAATACTACACCGTTTATTTTTGGTGCTTTTAAAAATTGTGTTGCGAGTTAAATGTCATTTGGCTTCGTTCTGGTCGTTATTGGGATTCGGGTGCGGTGATTTCCTGATAATGGTTTGTTTGCTGATTTTGTGTGAGTCGATTCTTTTTGACCCCAAAAAAATAAGTGGGCGCATGGCTAGTGTACATAATTTACCGTTGACGACGTACCCATTGTGTTGCTTAGATGCAAAAACGTTTTGGTGTAATGTGGGGACGCTTCGTTGTGTACCGTATGCAGAAAGAGGTGTAGTTTGTGTGGGCTTTTTCTTTCTTTTGTACTAGTTGTTTGGAAGGAGCGCCGCAGTAGCCTCAGAAGCTGTTTGTTAGCGAACTGTCAAGCGGGAAAGTGTTTCCGTTGTTCGTTTTTTGGTGTCTTTCGCCTTAATTGAAATGGGATAAATGAAGACTTTATGACTAAGTGTAGGGGGGGTAAGCAAGACGATATTTTTAGATGTGTATTCTGACTGAGGTGTGTTTATTTACACATAGACTACTATTTTGGGAGGGTTGGGTCTATTTGTGTTGGGGTGTTTTAGTAGAACCACCGAGTTAAGGGTGTATGTCAACAAAGGGACTGAACTTAAAAAATACAGTTCGTAAAATCTGTTGAAAAAATACTCATTACCATATTATTTTGCTGAGACAGAGTTTTACATTATGGATCACTATACTAAGAGTAGTGTACAGGATCATTTTTGTGCAATTGCCTCGTTTCAGCGTTACCAAGCAATTAAGTTATTTATACACTGTTAGGTACCTTGTGTTAATGTATCTGGTTTGAAGGTAATGGTTGTTGAATGTTTATGTGTTTTTTTTTGTCCATTGGGTTTTTCTATAAGGTCTGTGCTTGATGTTGTTCTTTCGTTTAGTATTGGTCTTGTTTGCTAGACGGTTTTTGTCTACTTGCTGGGTTTCTGAATTTGATCTGGGAGGATGCCTGCCTATTGCATAGTGCATTGACGATTGGCCACAGGACACTAAGAGGGCAGAATTTCAAGACTTTTGTTGGTGTGCAATGATCTTTATTGAAAAAAAAAACAAAAATGTCATAAATATATAATCCACTAATATTTTGATGCTGACTTGAAGCACTAAAGGGGTGTCTCGGGTGAGAGAACAGTTATGGACGGTGGTGTGATGAGCGGTTGTGGATATGCAGCGATTTCGTCAATGTGTTGGGTGGTAGGAGCTTCAGAGTCGTTGTTGATTTGTTGGAGAGATGTAGTTGGGACGATGGCAGTCATGTGAGTGGTGTGGGTGTGAGACTATTCTATTGTTGTGATTTGTATTCGTTTTCTTGCATTGATTGTTTGTTTAGGGATTTTTACTGTGTGGTAAATATGGTGCGGTGGGTCGGGAGGTGTACAAATGTATTTTTTTGGTCGATAGTTGGGTCAGAGTTCAAATGTAGGTTTTTGTAGAGGAAGTTAGAAAATTACGTACTGATAGTACCATGTTGTAGTGGGAATTGCAGTCTTTCCTATTTTTGCTTTTCTTCGGTTGAGGTCGTTGGGATCTTTTACTTCTTTGCTGTTTTGTGTATTTTAGGAGCTGTTTTCGTCGTTTGTTGATCGTTGTTGCTTATCCTATTCTTTGCTGGTTTTACGTGTTAGAACAATCCAAGTCACTTGCTGGTACTCTCGCGTGCTTTTTTTTGTTTCTTGTTTGTTTTTGTATTTCCTTTAGGTGTGTTTGCACCTTCACTCTTATTTTATTTTGTGTTTTTTTTGTTATTTTTTTTGTGCCCTAGACGCATCTTTCATTATGCTTTGGTATTCTTGCATACACTTCGTGTCTCTGTTTCACCTCTCCACCCTCTCAAACACGTTTGTTGGCGCTGTTCTTAGTCATTATTTTACCGGTTTTTCTTTTCCTATTCTGCTTTAATCGGATTCAGTCTTGATCTCGAATAGTCTGTGATTAAGTTTTTTCTCATTGACAACTCCGTCCTTCTTGTAGGGTATTTTTTACCCTTGGGACTTTTTTATCCGTACAGACGTACCGTCTTTACTTTTTTAGTCTTTTGTTTCTTATTGGTTTCTTCTATTGTACCTTGTCCCGTATTGTTTATTTTGATTGTCACCTTACTGTCTTGCTTTTTGTGGTACTCATCTAAAGAATGCTGTTCTGCTGCAGGTTCCACTTGCTCAATGTTTTGTTGTTATTTTTTATTTGAATATGTTTCATCTATCTATTCCTGCAGTCTGCACCATTCTGTTTTGTGTTTTTTTTTTTTTTTTTGTCATGGTTCTCGTTGCAATTGTCTTTTTCTGACTTTTCTTTACGGAGTTGTTACTTGAAAGCCTCTTGTAGCACATTATTCCATTAAACCTTGTGCCTTTAATTTCCCTAAATTTTGTGTTGCCTCTGAGCTGCTCTTTCTGTTCTTCGATTGTTCCGTTCTTCATCAGATTCACCCCCACCCAACCAAATCATCACTCCATGTTGCACACATTTCTGTGACTATTGCCAATTCTACTTTCATTTACACCCTCCCACACCCCATACACTTCCCTGACCAACCAAACACACATCCCAACCACTCCCCGCCCCACATCCCCACACCCACACCAAAACCAACCCCCCACCAAACCAACCCCCCAAACACCCAAATAAACCAAACACACACCGAGCATGTTCCCAATTCACTATAGTTCCCATCCAACCAGTCCTAAACTAATTCTGTGTCCTTAATACCCACATACGGTAATGACCACTTTTTCGCATAACTTCCATTGTTTGTTGTTTTGGTTTTTATTCTCTTTTGTGGTTTTTTTTTTGTGTAATTGTATCCTCTGTCGACATTTTTTGGGTTGGTTTTGTCTATTTCCTTTTGATCTCCGTTTTGATCCTGTTTGTTGTATTGTTGTTTTCGCCAATCTTCCAACGGTTTCCTGTGTATTTTTGTTTCCGTAGTTTTTTTGGTTGGGATCTTTTTTTTGGTGGTGTTCTTTTGGTGTTTTGGTCTTTTATGTGTGTTTTTTTTTTATTTTTTTCTTCATCATGACGTCGAAACTGAACCATGGGTTAGTGTTCGAAATAATTCCCTAGACGTCAATTTCTTTCAGATATGTAGCTTCCGTCCTCCCCCCCTACTTCAGTGTCACATGCATTCAACTGTTACAGGTCTACCGTGTACCACCATACAGTGTCCTATTTAGGTTTTCTCTGATTGATCTCTTTTTTCCTTACTTATCCTCTCTGACTTTCTCCCTTTTTGTTGTTGTGGTTTGGCCCCTTACCACATTCCCTTTCCCTTCATGTTCCCTTCGTGCTGCGACAACAACCTGTTACCTACATGCCTTACTCCAATTTTAAAATCCTCAATGCCCCTTTACTATCATCTTGTTTTTTCTCTTTGATGGTTTTTACTTGTCTAGATCTGCATCGCCTGTGATTAAGGCCCTCTCCGACATGACTGTCCATTTAATTCCTGCCTGACCTACCGCATTCCTCCTTCTTACGCGTCAGTCCACCCCTACCTAATCCTTCCTAAAGCCATTCTCACATCCATCAGCCTACACTCCTATTACTCACCTATTGTATTGTGTTTGATTGTATTTATGTGTTTTCTTTTCGTTTTCTTACTACTCCTCCTCTCGACTCCTTCCGCCTCCTTCCTAAGAATCCTATCTCTTCCTCCCTTCCTCCTCCATAATCCTCCTCTTAATCCTCCCTCCCTACCTCACTCCTCGCGTTACCTACTTCTCGCATCATCCCTCCTTCCTCACTCCTTCTCCTCTGACCCTCTACCTCCTACCTCCTCCTCCTTCCGCCACATCCTCATCCTCCCTCTTTCTCCTCCTACCTACGATCATTCCTCCTCATCCACCTCCTTCTTGACTCCCTTGAAGCACTCTACCTTTTTCCGCTGTTCCTCCTTTATCCCTCACACTACTCCCTCGTCCTTCCGTTTACCTCCCTCCTCCTCCCACACCCTCCTCCTCCCCAACCCCTCATGCCACCCGCCTCTGCGTGCACTCACGTCATCCATCCGTTCTCAGTCTCCCGCCTTCTTCTCCCGTTCCCACTCCCTACTTCCTCTCCTTACACCCCTCCTCCTCCCCCTCTCCCTCTTCATTTCCCCATCCTGTGTCCTCTTCTTCATCTTCTCCCTCTCATTCGTTTCATCCTCCTCCCCTCCTCCTCCTCCTCCCTCTCCCTCTACTCCGCCACCTCCTTTCATCCATATTTCGTCCTATTCCTCCTATCCTCCTCCTTCACTCCTCCTCCCCCCCTTCCTGTATTCCTCCCTACCCGCCGCCTCCCTCCTCCTTACTCTCTCCGCATTATACGTTCCTCCATCCGACTCCCCCTCCTCCTTTCCTCCACCCTCTTCCTCCTCCCCCCTCCTACTCATTTTTCTTCTTCTGCTGCTGCTGCCGCCGCTCCATTTACCCAAGTTAATTATTGGGGGAAGATGTAAAGATCTCTCAAGTGCTCTGTCTAATGCTTTTTGTAAGTTGGTCTTCGTTTATCTAAGGTTGTTCTAACCGCAACCAATAAATGATTAGACAGACAGACAGACAGACAGACAGACAGACAGACAGACAGACAGACAGACAGACAGAGAGGGAGGAACAGACAGACAGACAGACAGACAGACAGACAGACAGACAGACAGACAGACAGACAGACAGACAGACAGACAGACAGACAGATAGTCGGGAACGGGAACTTATATGAATTAAATGAGATGCTCCCCATCAGGGACTGGGCGAAGCCGGGCCGGGTCAGACAGACAGACAAACAGACAGATAGACAAACATACAGATAGATAGTCGGGAACGGGAACGGGAGCTTATATGACTACTTATATGAATTAAATTAGATTCTCCACACCAGGCGCTAGGCGATGCCGGGCAGGGTCAGACAGACAGACAGACAGACAGGCAGGCAGGCAGGCAGACAGACAGTCGGGAACGGGAATGGGAGCTTATATGACTACTTATATGAATTAAATGAGATGCCCCCCACCAGAGACTGGGCGAAGCCGGGCCGGGTCTGCTAGTTTGATATATAATACAACATACCTACTATCATATTAACAACTTTTAAGCCATAACTGTGACACATCCATACTTCCCATTTTCCACCACCCATTTTTGTTCAGTTTAAACCAACTTTTTGTTTGGTCCAAACCACCTTTTTTTGTTCAGCATTAAATCTGTTAATCTTCGTATTTACATCTTATTCATGTTTCTTTTAACTTCTCCATTTCTCCGTCTTCTTTCGCTCTTTATCCCCCACTAGGGTATATTCCTTCAATCAATTCACCACAGAGCTTTCTATCTTTAGTAATCCCATGCAGCTCCGTCCATATTCTCCCCTTATAATTAATGTCAGCTCTACTTCTCTTCCCCGTGTGGTGTTTTGTGTCTTCCTCTATTTCTTTTGCTTTGTCGATTCCAAACAAAGGCATTGCTCGTAATACTATTCTCAGGTTATCTCAATGTATGTTCTATCCCATTTTATAAAGGAAAATATGATGAATTGATTAAACTGTTGGAAGATATCAATATTCATGGGAAAGATCTCAGAATAATAAAGAATATTTACTGGAACCAAGTAGCAGCAATTAAAATGGAAAATGGAAAATATCATGAATAAGTAAAGCTAGTAGTACGACAGGATGTGTCTTGTCACCGGATCTCTTCTCCCTCTATAGGGAACTAATAATGAGAGAGATCAAAGGGAAGCCAGGAATACTATCTGGAGGTTATACTGTAATCAAACTACGCTACGCAGATGACACTGTATTGGTGGTTGATAATGCAAAAGATCTACAATAATTGTTGGACTTTGTAGTGACAGAGACTGCAAAGAAATGACTCCTTGAATATCAAGAACACAGTAACAATGGTGGCATCAAAGTAAAAGGTAACACCAGCATGTGAAATGACAATAGAAAGGAGCATTCTTAAATAAGAGGAAAATATTTAATACTCAGGGACATTTATAACATCAGATGTAAGATGCACCACATAGATTAAGAACAGAATAGGACAAGCGAAAGCTGCATTTCAGAAAATGAAAGGTATCTTATGTAATGAGTCACTATCATTGCGTGTAAGAAATAGAGTGCTGAAAAACCACATTTAGAACCTGTTTTTAGAACTGTATGGCAGTGAATCTGGGAATGTCAATGAACAAATTATGAAGAACTTAACGTGCAAGCAACGGAGCTGTGGTTCCTGAGACGAAAGTTGCGAATTCCTCGGACTGTCAGCGTAACTAACAACGATTGCCTGAAAGAGGCTAATAAACTAGAACAGTATATACACCAATAAGAAAGAGACAAAATACTTTCTTTGGTCTTGAGATGAAAAGCGAGACATTGGAGAACATCGTGACAACTGGAAAGATCAATGGGAAGAGAAGTAGAGGCAGACCAATAGAAATGATGAAGGTTTGATTGAGACGGTGGCATGGAGGAATATCATCAGCAGAGTTGATCCAGAACACCAAAGACAGAGATATGTGGAGAGACATTAACATCTACACCAGCTGGCAGGGCACTTGATGATGATGTCAGACAAACTGATATACAACAGACAACAGCAGAAATATGGCTTCTGAGAAAGATACAAAGAATGTCACGGAGGCACAGAAAACTAACCAGGCAGACAATCAAGAACCAGATGAAAAATTTAAAGATGTTTTGAAAGAGGTTAAGACACAAAGATAACTAATCATGCATATTAGAAAAAGGCAGTCGCTTTGCTGGCTACATACGGAAAACAGTAAACAAACAAACTGGAGCATGTTGTGACAACTGGAAGGACTTGTGGAAAGACAAACAGGGGAAGACAGCTAGAGAAGATTCTGACAGCCTGATAGAGTGACACGAAAAGGTGTCCTCACGGTTTTGATAGATGCTGTTGAGACCGCGAGCTATAGAGAAGCATTATCGCCTACTCCATTCGCCAAGGTATTTGATAATGATAATCTTGGCTTTACGTTTACGTTCTAGGGTTTTGCGCTACTTCCATTGACAAAGACACCGTCTTAACGAACGTCGACTGACAAAGACACAATCATATCGAACTTAGATTCATAAAGACACAGTCATAACAAACTTTGATTGACAAAGACATAGTTATAAAGAACTTTAACTGACAAAGACACTATCATAACAAACTTTGATTGACAAGGACACCGTCATAACTGATTGACAAGGACACAGTTATAACGAACTTATGAGATATATCTGTGATCGTGTATATCGGGTCATAGAACATATACCCCATCATTGCCTGGAGAGACTGGGACTGACCAGAGGATCTTACTGACACTCAATTCTCCGTAGAAAGGCCAGACAGACACATAATCATATTGCAACTTTACCATTAGTAATGGGACACTTAGCTTATTGTTGAAGATGAGAACGGAGCGTGTACGTGAATGTCCCTACTGCTGTAGTGTCGATTCGGGACTCAACTCAGCTCAACAATTCAATTTCGATTGACGAAGAGACTACATTAATGAACTTCGACGACAAAGAAACCATCATAACACACTTCGGTTGACAAAGATACCATTATAACAAATTTCGATTGACAAAGACAACATCATAACGAACTTCGATTGACAAAGACAACATCATAACGAACTTAGATTGACAAAGACAACATCATAACGAACTTCGATTGACAAAGACAACATCATAACGAACTTAGAGTGACAAAGACAACATCATAACGAACTTCAATTGACAAAGACAACATCATAACGAACTTCGATTGACAAAGACAACATCATAACGAACTTAGATTGACAAAGACAACATCATAACGAACTTAGATTGACAAAGACAACATCATAACGAACTTAGATTGACAAAGACAACATCATAACGAACTTCGATTGACAAAGACAACATCATAACGAACTTAGATTGACAAAGACAACATCATAACGAACTTAGATTGACAAAGACAACATCATAACAAACTTCGATTGACAAAGACAACATCATAACGAACTTAGATTGACAATGACAACATCATAACGAACTTCAATTGACAGAGACAACATCATAACGAACTTCGATTGACAAAGACAACATCATAACGAACTTAGATTGACAAAGACAACATCATAACGAACTTCAATTGACAAAGACAACATCATAACGAACTTCAATTGACAAAGACAACATCATAACGAACTTCGATTGACAAAGACAGCATCATAACGAACTTCAATTGACAAAGACAACATCATAACGAACTTCAATTGACAAAGACAACATCATAACGAACTTCAATTGACAAAGACAACATCATAACGAACTTAGATTGACAAAGACAACATCATAACGAATTTCAGTTGACAAAAGACAACATCATAACGAACTTTAACTGACAAAGACATCATCATAACAATCTTCGATTGACAAAGACAACATCATAACGAACTTAGATTGACAAAGACAACATCATAACGAACTTCAATTGACAAAGACAACATCATAGCGAACTTCGATTGACAAAGACACCATCATAACTAAACTCCTAAACAATGCCTGACCAATTCCGCTTGCCCCATTTTCCCAGTCCGAAGATATGCAGTCTTTGAGCTTGGAAATGTGCCATAATTGTGCTTAGCTGGCCGAGCTTCGCAGTACACATACCCCCCAGCTTTGATGTTTGTCATAATTTCAGCTCTCACATGTGAGGGATTGAGCCAAAATTTAACGATCACATTTCTAGAAATTCCTAATCGTTACAAGATGGGACATGTTCAAATCTCAACAGGGACCCCACAAATCCAGGGCGGATATTTGACACTAGCGATGGACATATTTTCATGGGTTCCCATCAACAATGGCGGCCGTGAAGTCTAAAGACGTTGAGTTCTTGTTGGGCTTAAGTTTTCCGCAGGCAATTATTTGTTCTTCGCTCAGCAAAGAAAATTGTCTGCATTGTCTTAACGGTTTTCGGCCAGGAAATCGGATTTTTACCTGTCCCACGCTGGTCCCTTATCACCAATTTTCCAACATGCAGGACGAGTTCTAGTAAATAAATATGGCGGCAAGCGAGCAGACGACAAGAACTTTGAGTTCCGGCCGCCAGAATCAAATTTGACCATGCCGATTAAGGGAACAAGGTAAATTGACTTTGTACTTTTTGGGAACAAACTGGTACTCTTTGCTTCTGTTTGTTGTGATTCTGGGCTTAAGACATGGCGTCTAAATATTGCGAACATGGAGTGACGGCGCGTAGCATGGAGTTTGTTTGTTTGTGTATGCATTGAAGAATAGGTATGTATATGAACGAAATTATAAGAAGGCGTGGAATTATAAATCTTAGCAAGAGTGATCGAATCAGTTTAAACAGAAGCCACAAACAATACGATTTATCGCCTGGCATATTTCGCTGCATCTTGTCTGGTTCATACTGCATCATATATATCTAAAGGCTTGCGAACGCGGTTCGTGAGCCGGGTACCAGGCGTTCGAAGCTCAGCTGCGACCGATTTATGCAGCAGACCGTGTCGCGTTGTGCTATAAAGTGCTGGTATGGGAGGCGGTCGTTCAGAAAGCAGTGGCAAACTACTGAACGTAACACTTGCCTAGTACATCAACAGCAGCTGAAAAATGCTGGTGTTGACTGCAACGTCCCGTAAGGGATACGCAACAAAAATATATGCATCATATGAAGTGTGTAAATTAATAATATTTATGCTGAACTTCAATTCAATCACAGACACGCACACACACACACAGACACATACACACACACTCACACACACACACACACGTACACACACGCGCGTGTAGATTATGATGTTCGTGAAAATACAAAGTATAAATATGAGACGTGTAGTTGATACTACCCAAGTAGTGTAAAGTATTTATTTGTTAATATACCTCTAGCGTGTCTGTTTGCTTCTAACCTGTAATCTCTCTAAATCGTATGACTTCCATAACTTGTATGATTTGCTGCTAAACTGTATGACTTCTCGCTAAACTGTATGACTTCTCCCTAAACTGTATGACTTCTCGCTAAACTGTATGACTTGTCGATAAACTGTGTGACTTCTCGCTAAACTGTATGACTTGTCGCTAAACTGTATGACTTCTCGCTAGGCTGCCTCGTGTCTCAACGAGGCGTTATTTCCGTCCTGTTTGGCACGACAACTCTGGTGGTGAACTTTCTGCTTGCTAACCCGATATTTTGGCAAAAGAGTTTACTGGCTTAATTGCCTGACAGGCTTTCTGGGCATTTCAAGTATTTACGTCTTTCTCCTGCCTGTTTTCATTTAAACTACTGTGCAACTGTCGTTAACACTTTAAGTCTTGTCTTTCCACGACCATGACAATAACCAGAAGAAAAAACAAGAAAACGCCCAGTGCTTGCTTGCTTGCTTGTGTTCGCTGGCGGTGAACTCCAGCGTGAAGTCCTGTATGTCGGATGAATGCACCCTGTTGTCCAACATCAGTGTGATGTCATACAGGACCTGAGGTTTGCGTGAGTATCCGTTGTCCCATGTCTGGCCTATTGGTGTGCAGACTGGTGGTTCCTCGCCGTACAGGCAGACACTCTCCGACTTCGGAGGAATCGGCGATCCTACTGACTTTAGCCAGGATGCCGAAGGGACCTGTTGCCCAGGACGATCGACGAGGACGTGTCAATAGGTCTTGGCCAGTATATAACCCGGCCCTGGTGCCTTGGAAACACCGCTGCGTCCCATGGACTCTGTTAATTCCCTCTGTCCATCGCTTACATAACCGGCCTGTTCTTCTGGTGACATTTGGTCTGTGCGTCATTGCTTGATGAGGCATACTACCAGCTGGTAGATTAGTGATGCGGCCGAACACTTGCTGTTTTGTAATTAAATCTAGCGCTGATATTACCCTCCCCCCCCCCTCCCCACCCACCCACTTTAGTTCTGATTTCATCAGAATTCCGGTGTGCTGATGTCGAGGTAGTGGGTTCAACTTGTACACCAGTCAGTTGGACTAAAATGTTGACTTCTTGTCCTTGACTTGGGGACGTAAATTACAAGTATCTCAGAAGTCGGAGTGGGTTCACCTGATGGCGAGGGACACTAGTAACAGGGAAACCCGACCCACACGCAGATATGACTCTTGTGTGGACTACACTTGAGTTCAAAGCAAGTGAAGAATTAAACATTATTATTATTATTATTATTATTATTATTATATTATTATTATTATTATTATTATTATTATTATCTGAGAGAAAAGAACTAGAATTATATCTCCCTCGTATTTTTCTTTCTTTAGGGAGGAGTTGGCTATGAGAATAGACTTGACGGAAGCTAGAGTTCAGGTTGGTATCAATTTGCTGTTTGAATCCCGATGATGAATTGTCAGTTGATTGTTCTCTTATTGTGTCTTCGTCTTGTGGCAGGTGATTTACAGAACGCTGCTCTCCTTCCGACACACAGGGACGACCCTGGATCATACGCCAGTTCTCTGGCCGTATGGGCTATCATGGCCAGGGTGTCTTGAATGTTGTGTTGGTGGTGTTCTGCCGCTTGTCCTGACACCATGTCTTCCATTACTGGTGTTTCCAAACCGCCGCGATGTCGAACATGGCCGAAGTATTTCGATTTCAGGATATATATATATATATGTTTGTGTGCGTGTGTGTGGAGGGTGTGTGTGTATGTGTGTGGGGGGTGGGCGTGTGTGTATGTGTGAGGGGTGTGTGTGTGTGTGAAGAAACCAGCCAAACAACGACCGCAAGAACACCCCACGGAGAACAGAACTCAGAAGAAGAACCAACGGCAAATTACAACATTAAAGAACTCCATTTTGCGGACGACCAAGCACTACTTGCAAAATCAGAAGCAGAACTACAAGTCCACATTAATAGTCTAAACGAAATGCCCAAGGAACATAACAGGAAAATTATCATCACGAAAACAGAGATAATGACGATAACCAAAGAAGAAAAAACAACAAAGATCTATCTACAATAACATCACCTGAAATAAGTAAAGAGTTTCGAGAACTTAGGAAATAGAATATTATCAAATGGCAAATCATAAGACGAGATCGAGAACAGATGTAAGAATAAGCAAACCAACTCAATGGACAAGTAACACCAATACTAAAGAACAAACACGTGTCAGTAGATACTGAAAAAGCACTCCACAACACAATCTTCCTATCAACTGTATGCTACCAATGCCAAAGCTGGACAGTGACAGGAAAAGAGGAAAGAAAGAAAAATTACAAGAGAAATGGGATTCCAGAGAATAATACTCAATGTATCAAGAGGAGAGAAACCTCTGAAGTCGGGGTGGGTTCACCTGATGGTGAGGGACACTGTTAATAGGGGAAGTTAATCCACACGCAACATTCAGTCCAACACTACTAGAAGTAGAGTGGGTGGACTATGCTTGTGTTCAAAGCGAGAGAGAGAGAGAGAGAGAGAGAGAGAGAGAGAGAGAGAGAGAGAGAGAGAGAGAGAGAGAGAGAATCAGAAATGAATAAATCAGGACTAAAGTGGGGGTTATAGCAGCGCTAGATTTCATTATAAAACAGCAAGTGATATGTTCGGCCACATAACTCGGCTACCAACTGACAATATACCACATCAAGCAATGATGTACAGACCAAATGGAAGCAGAAGAAAAGGCCGACTATGTAAACTATGAACAGAGGGAATGACAGTCCATGGAAATCCCGATATATGAAGCTCATACGCGGGCACTCTCCCGCTGATTATACTTCACCTCAGCACCGCAAGGTACAAGAGGAACACGATGAGATGAGATGATGAGATACTGTTGATGGGCCACTTTTTATCGATGTTCACATCTTGTAAAATGTTAGTATTTTTCTCTTCCTGATGCAGGATTTGACTGAAACAAATACTGCCATCAACACGATCAAGTCAGCTGTCTTTCAATCTTGTGGCTCGGTACACCTGACTTCGACAAGCATGTTTTCTGGTTTGCCTTCACTATCCCCTGACTGTCCTCAGTTTACTCACAAGGCAGCGGGTTTGCCTATCGCTTCGTCTGATCTCTATCTCATGACCTGTCCGAAAAGGGACCCTACCAGTAGCTGCGCTGCCGTCGGCATAGCTCAGGGGGTCATTGGAACACAGAAGTTCCTCTGCCGATACAAGATGGAGTTGTAACATGCTACGTGGAGGGTCCCAAATAGCCCTGTCACAATGTTTAAATAATCTTCTATATATAGCCCTGGCTGGGATAGGTCTTTACCTGCCAACCCTCCTCCGTTTTCCCCGGACTCACTGTCACTCTTTCGTTCGACCTAAGGACCTATTTCCTGCAATGTTCTTCTGGCTGATCCATATATATAACACAGTGATCGTTGGAATAAACTGAAACTTGATTTATTAAATCAATAAAGGACAGCACAGGAAAACATCAAGGCAGTTAACACAGATAGTTCTAAACAGACACCACACAGATAAGTTCAGGCACATAGCCTCAAGTAGCCATAGTCACAGACCCAGCTTCAAATACTGTCCGATCTGTCCATATACGTCTCACCCTGTGTGCTGGAAGCTCCTTCCTCCCCGGTACTTGGGTGTAAGTTCCACAGGCTTCTGTAGAATCAAATCCACTGGTTGTTGAGGAATTGTTCATGGACTTAACCTATATAGGTGTCTATTCATGTCCGGAACAAAATGGGTAGGCCTGATAATCATGCGTAGACACAACTTTGAAGTTGAATGCTCTCGGGCCTATGTCAATGAAAGGACCCGAGATGCCCCATTACTGCAAATTGTCATTGTTTATTAGTTTGCAAGATAATCATGCGTAGTCTCAACCAGCATTGAACTGTTCTCGGGCCTATGTCATTTCCTCAAGATATGCCCTTGCCTCTCTCTCAGAGTTAGGCACACCATGTGTGATATGGCTCATACATTGACCTGGCTTCATCAGACGTATTTGGCTCTAGCACAGAAGCTGTGTGGATACTGTCCGATTTGGTCACATCCAACACAAGAGGACCCTGGAGATGACAAACAATATTGAGCGACTGGGCGGACTCATGCATCACACAATCCTAAAGACCAATAGAGTCTCAGTTAATATATTAGACCTATAGGATCTTGACCCCATGCAGTATATATCATACCTGAATGCATGGGCCTGACCTGTCAGGTAGCCCCTGGATTGGCTACGTCCGGGCTTGAGTCGACCTCCAGCTGGGTGATGTCAGGTTGTCCACCCTAGGAACGTTTTGTCTACAAGACACACATTCCACACTCATACCAAGCCTTTATTATTATTGGGCACATTCATTTCCATGCTTTCCTCTCACTTGCAAACCATGCCTTTCTCGCAACCAAGATCTTGTGGTGTGGTGTGCCCAGCAATCGGTGTGTTTCTCCCCCCTAAGTGGGGTTATATGGCACACCGTGTATTTCCCCATTCAAAGAAGATACTACCCTCCCGGCCGCCACTCTCGACTGAGCTGTCGCCCCAATGTACCGGCATTGCCCTGCACAAGCCATAGGGTAGATAAGTTCAGGTTCTCTCAGTGAGATAGAGGAGTCCATTATCCTCCCGACATCATCCTATCGAGTGACAGACGAAAGAGATAGTCCTGTGGCTAGCATCCCCTGGCTCAAGAAGATATATTCTAGATTGGTGGACCCCATCCCCGTAGCTATCTAATGTGCCTATATTTAAAAGAGAGATACCACCAAGTAACGGTAAGCCGTAGGAATCCAGATATCACTCGTCCATCAGCTGCCAAGAACAAGCCGCGTAGCCAGATCGGCTAACGGTCACCCCCTCCCAACATGGCAAGACTGCTGTTTTGCTATATCCTCTCAGTCGTTAAGACAATAGATATTTATAGGCCAAGCTTTGCCTGGACCAACGAAAACCCATATTTACCTTTACATCACTTCAGTAGTAGGTTGCATCTCTGTCGTAATTTTTAACTCACTGGACAGGCTGCAACTATCAAACGGTAGGTGTTGGCACGGCCATCAATTGACCAGCCGCTGCACCAGTGCACATTTGACGCAAGGCGCTCCTTCGGGACTACCCGAAAGGAAAGACAAATATATACTCGCTCCATGTAAAGATTGTGGTATGAAGATAACCCAAAGAACCATCTTTCATGGAGAATTGAGCGAACAAGAGAACTGAGAGCTTCCGAAAGCCGTTTCCCCCTGTTTACCAAGAATAAAAGAATGCATAAGGACATGGGCCACTGGCGTTTCGCTACATAGGCCCCCTCTTAAGAAAGTCGAACCCTACGAACTTTCTACTGTCAGTGGTTCTGTTCGAATGACCCCACCCTCACATTCAACCATAGGATGCCGTGATAGGAAATCTGCTCCCACATTCTCCCTTCCGGGGATGTATTCGACCGTGAACTGATACGGTTGTAGGAGCAATGACCATCTCATTAACCTCGCGTTCAGTTTCTTAGAAGTTGCCAAGAACGTCAGAGGTTGATGGTCAGATTGCACTTTGAACGGTACTCCATACAGATAAGGTTGAAATTTCTGTACTGCCCACACTAGAGCTAGACATTCCCGTTCGACGGTGGAGTAATTCCGTTCGGCGGGTAACAGTTTTCGACTGGCATATGCCACCGGACACAGCACCGAAGGATTATCTCGCCCTTCCTGCAACAGAGTTGCTCCAATCCCTATGTTACTCGCGTCGGTTCTCAGAACAAACGTTTTCTCCAAATCTGGGAGTTGCAGGACTGGCCTATCCACCAAAGCCTGTTTCAGCTTCCCATAAGCCTTTTCACAGCTCGGGGTCCAGATTATAAGATCTGGCGATCCTTTCTTCAGAGTCTCGGTTAACGGCGCCGCAATTTCGTTGAACTTTGGAATAAATTTCTGGTAAAACCCACACAGAGACAAGAAAGACCTAACATCTTTTTTGGATCTAGGACGGGGTGCGAGACGGACCTTTTCAATATTCTTTTCTTCCGGTACCAGTCCCCCTGGGGTAATAGTGTGTCCCAGAAATTCCAAGGATTGATAGCCAATCATGCATTTGGCTGGACGGGCGGTTAACCCTTCCTCTTTTAACCTTTTGAAGATCTGTCCCAAGGACCTCAGGTGATCACTCAGATTGTCAGACGCGATGAGAATATCATCCATAAACGAGACCACAGAGGGATCCTTTAAAGGGTCTAATAACATTCTCATCATGCGAGTGAATACACTGGGCGCATTGCTCAGCCCAAAAGGCATCACCTTAAATTCGTAATGGCCGCTCGGAGTACTGAAAGCGAGCATGGGCCGAACCTCAGGCTTCACAGGGATCTGATAATATCCCCGACTTAAATCGATTTTGAGAAGTACTTTGCCCTATTTAATCTGGCAAATAGTTGATTTGTGTTTGGTAACGGCTCAACTTGGAATGTCGTACAACTGTTTAAATGCCTGTAATCAATACATAAGCGGTGCTCCCCGCTTGGCTTCCTCAACAAGACAACCCCGGCATTATAAGGAGAAGTCGAAGGAGTTATGATGTCATCATCCAGAAGCTTCTGGATTTCTGCTTCCAGGGCCTTCTCTTTCGAAAAGGGCACTGGATATATTTTTTGGCGAATGGGGTCTTGGGTAGTCAGAGTCATATCAAACTCGACCAACCCTGTCCGCCCTGGACGATCGGTAAGAATCTGTTGATGGGACTCCAACAAACGGATGACCAGTTCTGTTTCTTCAGTCGACAGATCAGGATTTATATGTACATCCTTATAGGTTTCCCCAGGTTGTAAAGGATACTCCCTATCCGCGTCTTCGCCCGATTCAGTTTCCATCGCGACCGCCATAGTCATGAGTGGGAGAGAAGTACCATCGGATCGTTCCTCATATTTTTTTAAGAGGTTAATGTGAAAGATTTTAGATTTCCCCCTGATCCGGATAGCATAATTGGTACGGGACACAACCCTTTCCACCGGGAAAGGCCCCTGCCAACCAATCTCGAGTTTATTGGAACCTACTGGAAGTAACAACAGAACCCGATCCCCCACCTTAAGAGACCTATCTTTCGTCCTTCTATTGTAGTAGGCCGCGTGTCTCTTCCTGGCCGCTCTCAGATTCTGAGCTGCCAAAGCCCAACCCGTCTGGAGTTTCTTCTTTAACTCTTCGACGTATTTATATGAGGATACAACTTCTTCGGAAGTTTCTTCCTCTGTCCAACATCTCAATAAGGCTTCTAAGGGACCCTTGATTGGCCTCCCGAATAGTAGAGTGGCTGGTGGCAACCCGGTCGACCCATGGGGAACCTCCCGATAGGCGAACAAGGCGGCCGAGATATACTCATCCCATCTGTCTGGTTTCTCTTGAGCCAGCTTCCGAAGCATGGTCATCAAGGTACCATTAAACCTCTCTACTTGCCCATTAGACTGAGGGTGGTACGGGCTTGTGTGAATGTGGTTAGTCTGGAAGATACGAAAGACTTCTTCCATCAGCTTACCACAGAACTGAGACCCATTGTCCGTTAGGATCTGGTTGGGAAATCCCAACCTAGTAAAGGTCTCCATCAGTGCATCAGCCACTCGCTTAGAGTCGATTGTGGCCAACGGTATCGCCTCGCCCCACATGGAACAGCAATCCACCATCGTGAGAATGTACTTATTCCTCTTCCTAGTCCGAGGAAGAGGACCAACAAGATCGATGGCAACTCTCTCGAAAGGAGAGTTCATAATGGGCATGTCTCCCAGAACTACCGGAGCTGTCCAGTGTTTTGGTGCCACACGCTGGCACTCTGGGCACGACTTGACGTACCTACGCACGTCTCCAGTCATCCCTGGCCAGTAGTAATGGCAGGAAATGCGCTGGAGAGTTGCCCCGACACCCATATGTCCACTGAATGAAATGGTGTGTCCCATATGAAGAAGCTGTTCCCGATAGGCCTTAGGAACTACCAGCTGTCCATGCTGACGTTCCTCCACTCCGGCTCTCCGGTACAGTAACCGATTCTTCATATAATACTGACCCCGTCTTGGTGGGTCAGAACTTTTGGGCAACTGGTTGAAGCAAGGTTGCAAAGTAGCATCCTGGCTTTGAGCAGCTCGTAACTCCCCAGGCAAGGGATTCACGATCAAGGCCGGCGTCTGCTCATCCTCCGATTGAGATCTGGTTTGCATCGCCCCTACGTACATGGGTTCGGTTGGAATCCCTAGAAAGACGTAGCGACAACCCAAGATCATTGGGAAGATCGGATCTAGCAGAACGGCTGCCTGTATAGTGCCGGTAACATATTTAGATTTGATGTCTACCTTCGCAATTGGAAGAGACATCGCTACCGCACTCTTTGTCGCCGTTTGAATCTCAATAGATTCCCCGGTTAGCTGCTCCGGGCTCACTAAGTGTGATGAAATTACAGCCTCAAACTGCAGACCGGTGACATAGAGACACTCAACTGGTTGTCCGTTCACAAGTACCGTTTCTACTACTGGTGGTTTTTCTGAATCATTGTTCCCAAGATCCCTCCCTTCTACTTCCTTGTGAGACCCTTCCCCGGTTTCTACAAGACAAGCAGCATAGTGAGAGTCTTTCTGTTTACGCCGGCAATCAACCGTATTGTGTGTGGGAGATTTGCAATAGGCGCACCACTTTTCACTCCACTTTCTTTTAGGAGATCCAGGTGGACTCTTACCAGAGGGTTTCTTAATAGGAACTTTCTCGAAAGGATCCTCCTTCTTGGTGTGAGCTGTTTTAGGGTTCTTCTTCTTTCCAGACCAGGTGTCTGGTGGTCGGGGATTGGGTTGTGACAGTTCCCCATTATCTCCATGAGCTAGCACATACCTTTCCGCTAATGTATTTACCAAGTCTAACTTTTCTGCCCCATTTTCAAGCAAGAAGGTTTGCAATGGCCTAGGCATCATCCTCTTCATTTGGTCCACGACCACTAATTCTTCCAAACTTTCATAGTCGTTAGCAAATCCAGCTAATGACATCCACTTCAAAAGGTAAGACTTCAGTCTGACACTGTAGGCTGCGAACATCTCTCCTGGCTCTCTCTTGGACTTTCTGAACTGCTGACGGTATGTATGGGCTGTCATCTGGAACCTTTTCAATACTGCTTTTTCCAGAGCCTCATAGTCATTCTCCATACCAGGTGGTAACCTTGAGTAGACCTCGTACGCGGTCCCCCTCAGGCCCTGCGAGATTTTCAAGTTCCATTTCCCACGTTCCAGTCCCATAGCCAAAGCCATCGACTGGAATTTTTGAAGATACTGGTCGATCTTCTCTTTGTGTTCATCGAACGGGAGTAATGGGAACTTCATTGCCTGGTATGGACCGCCACTAGAAGTTGTTGAGTCAGGGAGAACTGCGCCTCCAACTGCACCCTCGCTTTCCTTGGCCGTTTTAGCTTTCAGCTCCAACTCCCTCATACGAAACTCATGGTCTCTGACTGCCTGCTCGGCCTCCATCTTCCTAGCCTCCGCCTCAATTTCTTGGCTTCGCGCCACAGCCTGTCTGAAGTCTCTTTCCACTTCCTGCACATATTTCTGTAACTCCGCTCCATCATAGCCCATCTCACGCCCTGTAGCCTGTACGTCAGCGACATTAAACCCAGTTGATGCCATCCTAAACTCAGAGGGAAAGTGCCCAAGAAATTGTATAGAAAATGATTATCTCACATCACCAAAATATATATATTACACGACCACAACACGTCGTATGTCGGTCAGTCTGTGTCAGGAAGAGTCTAGACAATAGCCAGGCACGGTAGGCAGAACCTATTGATAGTAGACAAGAATATCTGTCCCCTATCACTAAATCAGCCAGAACTCCACCAGGATTTCAAATCTCCCGCGACGTGCCCCCAGAAATTGTAACATGCTACGTGGAGGGTCCCAAATAGCCCTGTCACAATGTTTAAATAATCTTTCTATATATAGCCCTGGCTGGGATAGGTCTTTACCTGCCAACCCTCCTCCGTTTTCCCCGGACTCACTGTCACTCTTTCGTTCGACCTAAGGACCTATTTCCTGCAATGTTCTTCTGGCTGATCCATATATATAACACAGTGATCGTTGGAATAAACTGAAACTTGATTTATTAAATCAATAAAGGACAGCACAGGAAAACATCAAGGCAGTTAACACAGATAGTTCTAAACAGACACCACACAGATAAGTTCAGGCACATAGCCTCAAGTAGCCATAGTCACAGACCCAGCTTCAAATACTGTCCGATCTGTCCATATACGTCTCACCCTGTGTGCTGGAAGCCTCCTTCCTCCCGGTACTTGGGTGTAAGTTCCACAGGCTTCTGTAGAATCAAATCCACTGGTTGTTGAGGAATTGTTCATGGACTTAACCTATATAGGTGTCTATTCATGTCCGGAACAAAATGGGTAGGCCTGATAATCATGCGTAGACACAACCAGCATTGAACTGTTCTCGGGCCTATGTCATTTCCTCAAGATATGCCCTTGCCTCTCTCTCAGAGTTAGGCACACCATGTGTGATATGGCTCATACATTGACCTGGCTTCATCAGACGTATTTGGCTCTAGCACAGAAGCTGTGTGGATACTGTCCGATTTGGTCACATCCAACACAAGAGGACCCTGGAGATGACAAACAATATTGAGCGACTGGGCGGACTCATGCATCACACAATCCTAAAGACCAATAGGGTCTCAGTTAATATATTAGACCTATAGGATCTTGACCCCATGCAGTATATATCATAC
Source organism: Cepaea nemoralis (assembly GCA_014155875.1). Lineage (NCBI taxonomy): Eukaryota > Metazoa > Mollusca > Gastropoda > Stylommatophora > Helicidae > Cepaea > Cepaea nemoralis. The sequence goes on along the minus strand of JACEFZ010023193.1, from coordinate 380,144 downwards.
CTGAATGCATGGGCCTGACCTGTCAGGTAGCCCCTGGATTGGCTACGTCCGGGCTTGAGTCGACCTCCAGCTGGGTGATGTCAGGTTGTCCACCCTAGGAACGTTTTGTCTACAAGACACACATTCCACACTCATACCAAGCCTTTATTATTATTGGGCACATTCATTTCCATGCTTTCCTCTCACTTGCAACCATGCCTTTCTCGCAACCAAGATCTTGTGGTGTGGTGTGCCCAGCAATCGGTGTGTTTCTCCCCCCTAAGTGGGGTTATATGGCACACCGTGTATTTCCCCATTCAAGAAGATACTACCCCTCCCGGCCGCCGCTCTCGACTGAGCTGTCGCCCCAATGTACCGGCATTGCCCTGCACAAGCCATAGGGTAGATAAGTTCAGGTTCTCTCAGTGAGATAGAGGAGTCCATTATCCTCCCGACATCATCCTATCGAGTGACAGACGAAAGAGATAGTCCTGTGGCTAGCATCCCCTGGCTCAAGAAGATATATTCTAGATTGGTGGACCCCATCCCCGTAGCTATCTAATGTGCCTATATTTAAAAGAGAGATACCACCAAGTAACGGTAAGCCGTAGGAATCCAGATATCACTCGTCCATCAGCTGCCAAGAACAAGCCGCGTAGCCAGATCGGCTAACGGTCACCCCCTCCCAACATGGCAAGACTGCTGTTTTGCTATATCCTCTCAGTCGTTAAGACAATAGATATTTATAGGCCAAGCTTTGCCTGGACCAACGAAAACCCATATTTACCTTTACATCACTTCAGTAGTAGGTTGCATCTCTGTCGTAATCTTTAACTCACTGGACAGGCTGCAACTAGCAAACGGTAAGTGTTGGCACGGCCATCAATTGACCAGCCGCTGCACCAGTGCACATTTGACGCAAGGCGCTCCTTCGGGACTACCCGAAAGGAAAGACAAATATATACTCGCTCCATGTAAAGATTGTGGTATGAAGATAACCCAAAGAACCATCTTTCATGGAGAATTGAGCGAACAAGAGAACTGAGAGCTTCCGAAAGCCGTTTCCCCCTGTTTACCAAGAATAAAAGAATGCATAAGGACATGGGCCACTGGCGTTTCGCTACAGGAGTGTACACTCCAGGGGGGAGAGGGGAGGGGGGGGGTGCAATTTACGTTTAACAGCCTTTTTTTTCTTCTTCAGTTAGTCGACAGTCATCACTTGGTTCTCGAAAACGTCTTACTTCTCTTAGAGCATTGAGTATATCAGCCTGGTCCACGGCTCGTCGGCTCTCCACAGTGGCCTTGCCTGCAAGCCTGTCAGCCTGCTCACCTGCACGCCCTGGCACAAACATGAAACTAATCTTTGACAGCCGTGTTGTGTTGTGATTTTCTTCTTCAGTGATTGTGAAATGATTCAGTCATTCTGCATTGCCACTGATCAATTGCTTATTTCTACATTTTTTAAATTTGCTTGTTTACTGGTGTTGTGCCACAGGTTCTTAACGCTGTTTAACTGATTAAGTGTCATTGAATGATACATCGTCTTATTCAAACTTCCCGTAACTGCCACTGGCTTATAAACCAAACTATAGTTTAAATATCACTACAGTAGTATTCCCCTTGCAACCTCATTTAATTTGATATGTAATACAACATGTCTGCTACCACATTAACAACTGCTTCCAATTTTCCGCCATCTATTTTGGTTTTGTCCAAATTGGTTTTGTTTGGTACTGAATCTGTTAATCTCTACATTACTTTGTCGAGCCGATCGACTTGCTTCTTGTGGACAGTTTTTGTTAATTACTGAGCCAAGGTATTCACAGTTTGTGACATGAAGCAAGCCAAGGTATTCACAGTTTGTGACATGAAACAAGTCAAGGTATTCACAGTTTGTGACATACAACAAGCCAAGTTATTCACAGTTTGTGACATGAAACAAGCCAAGGTATTCACAGTTTGTGACATGACACAAGCCAAGTTATTCACAGTTTGTGACATGAAGCAAGCCAAGGTATTCACAGTTTGTGACATGACACAAGCCAAGGTATTCACAGTTTGTGACATGAAACAAGCCAAGGTATTCACAGTTTGTGACATGAAACAAGCCAAGGTATTCACAGTTTGTGACATGACACAAGCCAAGTTATTCACAGTTTGTGACATGACACAAGCCAAGGTATTCACAGTTTGTGACATGGAATAAGCCAAGGTATTCACAGTTTGTGACATGACACAAGCCAAGGTATTCACAGTTTGTGACATGAAACAGTCGAGGGGAAGGAGGGGCACTTTTGACCCTTCTTAAGGTGCACAAGGCACCTGGTGCAAGACGCATTTATTTATAGAAACGTTGGCTCTCAGTGCGGGACATTTACAATTGCATAATTCTGGATGGTAATTGTTTGGTTGCCGGACTCTGTGGCTAAGGGCTTACGGACGAGATTCGTAAGCCCGCTTACCCGTGTTCGAAACACATCTGCTCGCGATTTGGCAGCAGACAGCGTTGCGCTGGGTTTAACGAGTTGGTATGGTAGCCGGTCGTTCAGAAAGCAATGGTAAACTACTGAACGTAAACTTGCCAAGATATCAACGGCAGCAGTAAAATCCTGGCGTTGACAGCGATGTCCTATAAAAAAGGTTATGCAAAAAATAATTGTTTGATTTCGAGTGCAATTTTCACGGAGACTCCTGTGGGTCTTCGCTGGGGTTAAGGAGTTCGTGCTTTGTTCGACGCTTTCATCAGGCCGCCCTGGAGAAAGAGACCGAGCCATATGGGATCAAACCAGGTGAAACGAAGTCATACCTCTTGCCTTTTAAACACGTTTTCAATATCTCCGAAGGAATTTTAATTTCTTGGCAGTTTCCTGCTACGGACGTGTAGTGTGACAGCGCCATTACATTTTGCAGGCCTAAATGAAAGGATTAATAGGTGGCCACCCTTTCACTCTGTTTCGTAGACGATGTACCTAGGCTTCGAACCCCCGCTCATAACATTATCAACAAATTCGCTGTCAGCTTCACCAACGGGCTCACGTATTGAATTCGGAGTGATGAAATGAAATTGCCATCAAACCTGTCATTTAAAGACAGAAGTCATTGTTTTAATTATCTCATGACATTTGTAGTCACTTGGTAAGTTTGCTAAAAAGCGCATACTTTCTGGCTTAGCCAAACATATCATTAACTGAACTCAACAGAAATTCGCCATCCCTTATTGTTGGCCGTGCGATTTCCACTGCTAATTTCATTCTTTACATATCTTCTTGGCGATTAACATGTTTTCTTTTCCTCACACTGTTAGGTCTATTTGACATTGTGCTTTGTCATGGGGCTTAATTTTATCGAGAGATGGATGCTCTTACACTGGTTTTCTTAAGTTGGTATGTTCAAAATTAAGAATTGATACAATAGGAAAGGTAATTACAAATGCCCTGGTAATGAAACAAACATTAATTTCAGTGATGTGTGTGGAGTCAACGTGGCAGATCTATTTGTTTTCTATTCTACATTTGTTTTCCGCAAAGTATTTGCTATTACGTTCCCCAGTTTCATGTTTTTGTTCTTGTTCTTCTTGTTCTTCTTGTTCTTCTTCTTCTTCTTCTTCTTCTTCTTCTTCTTCTTCTTCTTCTTCTTCTTCTTCTTCTTCTTCTTCTTCTTCTTCTTCTTCTTCTTAATCTTCTTCTTCTTCTTCTTCTTCTTCTTCTTCTTCTTCTTCTTCTTCTTCTTCTTCTTCTTCTTCTTCTTCTTCTTCTTCTTCTTCTTCTTCTTCTTCTTCTTCTTCTTCTTCTTCTTCTTCTTCTTCTTTCCTTCCCCCCACCCCGCCCCCCCCCCCCCGCCTCCTCATCCTCTTCTTGCTGTGCAATAATCAGCATCTTCATCTGTTGAAGGTTTGCCCTGAGCGCTACCATGTTGATTCTAAAAAAAAAATAAAAACCAGCCCATGACCACAAAAGACAACCAATCATCTAGTCTCGCGTAAATTAATTTAGTTAGTTGCATGTCCAGTACAGTACGCCACGATCAACCCCAGCATTTTTCGGCTGTTTGCGTTTTTATAGGCAATTATACGTTCAGTAGTTTGCCATTGCTTTCTAATCGACCCACGTGGATACTGATGTAAAAATCAACGCCTGCAGGCTGACTTCAAATCCGGTAGGTCGGGATTGTGAAACAGAGTTCTCTGCCTGTAGGTCACTGACCCCGCTGACCCCGCTGACCCATTCCTTAAATGATCGAGTGCCATGGGATGATTAATCGTCATTAGCGACTTCCCGTATCTGCCATCGGTTGATATACAGTAGTTTTCCTTATGCAAGCCCCTTTTATTTGATATATAATTGAATACGTCTGCTACCAAATAAACACTTTTAAGTCGTACATCTGACACTTCTCTACTTCCCATTTGTCGCCATTTATTTTTGTTAGGTCCAGACCTAATTTTTGTTTTCCAGTGAATCTGTTAAAATGACATTTTCATTCGTTCGCTTTTGAATTCAAGTGTAGCCCATACGCTTGCTTAATCCTCTAGCACAGTGGTTCTCAACCTTTTTTGGCCCATGCCCTCCTTCACCATATGTTCAGAACGTCATTCCTCCCCTTTCGTATTTTCTCCCTATAAATTCCCCCCTCCCCCTACACAGTTTACGTAACAATGGAAGCTAAATTTAATAACACATACAAGAACAAGTCTAGACGTCTACATACAAAGTGATTTTCGGGTCTACTTACGTTATAAAATGAAGTTCAGAAGGGCGAGAAATACAGGCCTGTAATGTACGGAGGGAAAAAGATAATATTAAGTAATCAGTTCTTGTATTAACGCGATCTTGGAATAATCTTAATTCCCCCCTTCGAAACCCTAATATTCCCCCCTAGGGGGGAATTTCCCAGCGGTTGAGAACCACTGCTCTAGTAGTTGCCACTATTAGAAAGTGCCCTGGACTGATGTTTGCGTGTGGATTGGCTTTCCCTATTACCAGTGTCCCTGCCCATCAGGCGAATCCACTCCGACTTCTGAGGTACTTATAACTATGTTCAAGTCAAGAACTAGAAGTCAACATATTAGTCCAGTTGAACGGTGTAGGGTTTGAACCTGCTACCTCGACATCAGCGCACGGGAAGTTTCAGTTTTAAGAGCTAATATAATGGTTATTGTGATATGACAGAAGGACATTATTCGTTCTATCGTTCAGATGTTATATACATTATTTAACACCTAATTATCTATTAATATTGTATGTTTTCAGGTATGGTTTCAGAACAGAAGAGCGAAATGGCGGAAAAAGGAAAAGGTCGGAGGTCAGACGCATACATTTAACCCTTACCCTCCAGGGTTGGGGCTCATGGCACGAGGCATGCTGGCTCCGCCTCCAGCTCCCCACCATTACCACCCTCACCACCTTCACCATCAGCATCCTGTGTCATACTCCGAGCTCCTGTTGAAAACGTACGAGAACACGATGTTGTCGCGGCACGGGATGGCGTCAGGGCTGGCACCCAGCGCCTACTACCCCCAAGCCGCGTTTACATCCTTGGGGTTTTCTCCACCTGGTGGTCTGACGTCTCTGAGGGTCATGGCGCCGTTGTCCCTACCCATTCCACCGCCTGGATCGTTTCAACATCTTCTAGCCAGTATGACTTCGTCTGTCCTCAAAGCTAGAGAAACAGCAGAAGGGTCTTCAGCATCTCCACCGTCCACTCCAGTTACCTCATGCTCTAAAACCAGCACCCCGTCGCCAAACAACGAGACAGAACCGGACAGAAGACCTCCGTCAGCCTCATTGGTGGCCAAGCCGAGCCATGAAGACGAGCTCCGGGGCTTAGTGGCTTCAGGCAAAGGAGATATTCGGAGTTCCAGTATTGCCTCTTTGCGACTCAAAGCAAAGGAACATCAGCTGCGGATCGGTAAAGATACGTGCCCCCGGGTTGTTTTTTAGAGCTAGGACATCCTTGAATTCTTTGGTGAATCAGTTCTTAGTATAACTCAGGCCACTTGCAATTGTTGACAGATTTGGCTGAAATTCGTGGGCTTATGTGTGCCAGGAATCAGAGATAATTTGTCACGAAGGAGGTCATAAACAGCAAAAGGTCAAGAGAACAAGCAGCGGCGTGGAGGACAAACCGACGCAGAAATTCATCAACTGCCAGCGCGTGACGTCAGTGACTTAACATGTTCTTTTCAGGAGGTTGCGATAAAGACCAAGCTAATTTTCTAGACAATTAAACTTTCAATATGTTCTCATTGCTTTATGAATGAGAAGTTAACGTTTTACGTCTAATTGATGTGTGTGTGTGGAATCAATCAACTACCCTGCCGTCGGATGAGAAGAAGACTAAGCCCCAGCACGAAATGCCTCTCCGCCACGCTGACTCCTTGGCAGTATTATTGACACAGTAGAGTTGTGGATACGCATGAACTGCTCAGAGCGGGAATACCCGGTCAGAATGTAGGGTAAAACTGTAGAAAGACTGAGCTGAGTTTATGATGTCACCATATCCACTATGAAGATGGAGCTGGCTGCAGTAGCTGTGCTCCAATGGCTGGCGGACACTACTTATACCGCTGCGGCTATACTAGGTGATTCACTGTCTGTCATACAGGAAGGCATTTTCACCGCGGGCCGTGATGTGGGCAATGTTAGCTGAAGGTACTTCTACGTGGTGATAATGATGAGGATGCTGATGATGATGTTGGTGGTGGTGGTGATGATGATGATGGTAGTGGTGGTGATGATAATGATCATGATGGTGGCGGTGATGATGATGATAATGGTGGTGGTAGGGGTGATGATGATGGTGGTGATGATGATGATGGTAGTGGTGATAATGATGATGATGGTAGCGGTGATATTGATGATGATGATGAAGACACAAAAATAGCAATTACTAAACAACCCGTGAGGCTAATGACCTGGTTTAAAGTTAGTTACATCCCCCTTATAAGACCGTAGTTTTATTTTTGACTATTTATGATTTACTAGACACTATTTTACCTTCAGCAAATTGCCATTGTTTTCTGAACAACCAACGATAATACCCTCGAAATCAGCGCAAAGAGGCCTGCTTCCACATCTTATGCAACTGATTTATCACCCTCAGCTCGGTGTGTCGGGGAATTGTCAAAAACGTTCACGGCCTCTAAGCTACAATGCCGACAATTCACATTTTTGGTGTAATACATTCACAGGAATACACAGGCTCACATGAAAGTGAAGAACGAAGTAGAGCACACGGTGCAACAATTGGAAGCTGTAATATGACCACACTCAAATTTGAACATGTTATGACAGTGCATAAGCCGAAGGAAGTAGCGTACTTCGTAGCATGGTTAACAGAACACAATTGTATTTCAGATGGATCTGTTACACAATAGCACAGAAGTGCATGGATATTCACAGCACGGTCAGCAAGCCTGATTCAAGAAGTCAGTAGAGAAGACCAGATGATATTCTGAATAATAATGACGGACCATCAATTCTGAGGATGGAGTTTCTGGATGTTCTAAACCATCTGAAAACTTGCAAACACAATTATACGGTAAATGATCAATGCCTTAGAAGAATATGGAATAGATTGCGTCATCAGACTGCCGAACGCAATATATGATACTAGAAAATAGAACTTATACTTTTGTAAGCATGTGAAGTGTGGACAGTGAGCAGACAAGCTGAAAAACATCTAACGGCTGTGGAAATGTGGTTTCTGAGGAGAACGCAAAGAATACCACGGACAGACAGAAAAACGAATGACCAAGTCCTACAAGAAACACATGAAAACTGTAAACTGATTACAGAAATTAGACCTTGACAGTCAAAAATTTTTTGGCCACGTTATGATAAGAAATAAACTAGAGAACTTGGTGACAATAGCTAAGACTGAGGGGGAGAGAACAAGAGGAAGACAGAGAAGTATATATCTAGATGGATTGGATACGTGGCATGGTCGAGACAATACAACACAGAGGTCATACACAGACTCTGGTGATCGAGTGAAATGCGAAACATGACCGCCCACGCTTACCGGCATGGCACATGATGATGATCTATCTATCTATCTATCTATCTATTTATCTATCTATCTATCTATACGTCTGTCAGTCTGTCTGTCGGTATGTATGTGTGTGTGGTTAAACAAAATTGTTTTGGATATTGGGCCCAAACAGTGAAAGATTTCACCACCACCACCACAACCGCCACCAACTGACAGATGAGGTATTTTACCAGAGTGGCAGGATCTGTTCGTGGGACATCTTGTGTGATGGACAGACTGGCAACCCATCCCTCCGTGCATCGAAACCTACAAAATGTTGGGGAGCTGCGTGGTCTCGAGGTATGGTGCCCGCCTAGAGTGCTGGAGAACCCTAGTTCAAGCCCCGGTGAGGACCGGGATTTTTTGCATGTGGACTTCTAGTAATATAATTTTCCCCTGGTTTCTGAGTAGTTAGATCAGACACCTGTATATATTGTTGCTCACGTAATAAATCCCTTGGCAGTTGGAAATCGAAAAAGAGTAACCTAACGGCGCTGCCCGGGTAACATTCCGAGTTATCAATCTACCCAAAGTATTTCAGGATCCTCGCCGGTGCTACGGAGCTCGTACACTGAGCTGAGTTTCTCCGGACTCAGGCTTGAGTTAGGAGTAGAACGGAGCACTTATGGGTTACACACGTGCGAGGTTGATCCGTCGACTAAACATGACTAAACTAAATAAACAAACTATAAAATGTGTTGGGGGGCTGTCAAATCACTGACACAAAGAAAGCTCACACGCCGTCTCCCTGGCACCTTGTCGTCTTGACAGGCGATAGTTTGTTACATTGTGCTACACAAGAAAAGGTATATTAGCTACAACCGGTGGCAGGTAAGACCAGGGATGGAGCTATAACTCTCCATAGCACAAAGCCTGGGCTGAATTATAGAGACCATGCGTTGTCCATGCAGCATGATCCCTCTCTCGGTATGCCTAGCTTACTCCAGAGGAAAGGTAACACCAATACATCTGGAACAAGACAAGTTGCAGAAGCTGCAGAAACAGCAAAGCAATCCTCTAACTGTTTGCCTGTTGGAGGTTCAATCCTAGACAAGTTGACGACCAAGGCTGTAGGTCTGATCTGCCCTGCCAAGATATTTAGTCTTTAGCTTGCTGTTCCTCGTACTAGGATAAGGCATGTATCCTTCCGATTGCGCTCCTCCACTCTAAGCTGTTGACACTATATGGACTGTCGGGTTTGGTGAATGCCACCCAATATTCAGTAGGAAGCTACTTCTTGGCAACCTTTATTTACATGTTGTTGTATTACTTTTGTCAGTTGTATATTTTGGACATGTACATAATAAAACAATGAGGTATTGATACAACCATGTACTTCTGAGTTCTTCATTTTCTTATTACCCATAGACCAGGACATGCTGGTGTGGTGGGAAACGAGCAGGCAGACACATTGGCTGGGTCTGTACCGTCGGGTGACGCATTACTGCATGATAAGGCAGATGTGGTCGGGGCTCTTTGATATTGTGTGTGTAATGAGGAAGAACAGATAGTTCATCACGGCATGGAGAGAATAGTGCTGCAAGGAGTGACCAGAGGACAATGGTGCTGCAGTGAGTGACCAGAGGACCTTGTTCGACATTCAGGACTCCAAGGAAGACCAGAATGACACATTATCAGACTGCTAGCCGTACCATAAGTATTGGGACTCATCGCTGGATGTTGAAGATGAGGACGGAGCACGTACGGGAATGTCCCGTGTGCTGTGATGACGGTTCTTGATTCAACGCAGCTCAATTCCCATGGAGTGACAAATTACGTCAATTTCATTCATCCTTCATGCCGATAAGCGTGGTTTGTCATGATTCACCGTCTCACTCGATCACCAGAGTCGTGGATCAGCTCAGATTTCTTGTCTCGACCATGCAACGTGGCCAAGCCATCCGGGTGTTTACTTCTCTGCTTTCCCCTTGTTCTCTTCCCCTCGATCTTGCCAGTTGTCACCAAGTTCTATAATTTATGTCTTCTCATAACGTGCCCAAAAAATTCTGTCTACGTCTAATTTCTCTAATAAGTTTACGATTTTCATTTGTTTCTGGTAGGACTTGGTCATTGGTTATTCTGTCTGTCCATGGTATTCTTTGCATTTTCCCCAGAAACCACATTTCCACAGGAAATGGAATTACTGGGAAATTGAAGAAAGTGTGAACGTGGTGTTGGAGAAGTATGTTGACGATGCTGTGGAAGGAGACAGCAACACACATTGAGAATTTGAGGGCTACATAGTATTACTAGATCGCCCACCAAATCTTTATGGAATGGGCACCTCAGATGTATGGCGTATGGCAGGGTCACATTTAAAAGTAAATAAAGGGCCATTTAACACATAAAAATGCTACATCTTTACAAAGATCGGGGGTTCTACTTTCGCTATGTATAGTGTTTAAAACACTCCAACACTGCACAGTGAGCGGCGGTCTGCTTCGACAAACAAGCACACGAATGGATGCTATTCCACGCCTTTATGGGTATTAGGTAATTGATGCCAACCCCATACATTCTTCTTCTTCTTCTTCTTCTTCTTCTTCTTCTTCTTCTTCTTCTTCTTCTTCTTCTTCTTCTTCTTCTTCTTCTTCTTCTTCTTCTTCTTCTTCTCCTCCTCCTCCCCCTCCTTCTTCTTCTTCTTCTTCTTCTTCTTCTTCTTCTTCTTCTTCTTCTTCTTCTTCTTCTTCTTCTTCTTCTTCTTCTTCTTCTTCTTCTTCTTCTTCTTCTCCTCCTCCTCCTCCTTCTTCTTTTTCTTCTTCTTCTTCTTCTTCTTCTTCTTCTTCTTCTTCTTCTTCTTCTTCTTCTTCTTCTTCTTCTTCTTTTTCTTCTTCTTCTTCTTCTTCTTCTTCTTCTTCTTCTTCTTCTTCTGCTTCTTCTTCTTCTTCTTCTTCTTCTTCTCGGATACCTAGACTTCAGCAGACACCGGTGATAGTGCATATTCCCGCCTCTCGTCATTTGTCATTTTCGTCAAGTTAGTGTTGCTTATTTAATATCTGTTGCCTAGCTTTTCTAGCTTTCCCCATACATCTTTCTCTGTCTTGCTTTACCTTTCTAGCAAAGTATTTTCCTCACATACGGATACTTTCTCTGTTGCTATGATCCAAACACTTCATTTGCCATATCTTTACGATTTATATAGTGATCTATTGACACCTGCAGCTGTCAAGACTCCAGAGTGGGCATTCCAATATATGTAGTTATGCCTGATAAACTTTCCGGCATGGCACATGATTGATTGATTGATTGATTGATGCCTGATAAACACTCATCATGATAAAAACAGGTACCGAATTTGTTTAACATTTGTCTGATTAAAGTTTAGGACAGACGTGCAGCGAGAAAGAACACTGGTCACCTCAGTTGATTAATCCATGACCTAGAATATTTGTAGACCTCACAGCTCACATGGCTAAGCAGTATCTGGAATCACTATTAAAAATGTTAGCTACATATCCTTCACAGGACGTCGCAGTCAACCCCAGCATGTTTGGCTGTTTGTGATTTCTTGGCAAGTTTACGTCCAGTAGCTGGCTTTGCTTTATGAACGACTGGCACTCATACCATTGTATGAAAAACAATGCAAAGCGGTCTGCAGCCAAATCGCCCGCAGTTGTGTTTCGAGCGCGGTATGCGGGGTTACGAATTGCGTCGATAACTCCTAGGCCACTGAGCCGGCATCACTATTAGCCCCGTTTATTAATCATTGGGTTATCATATATTAGTAATCAATTGTCGGCTCATAAAAGTCAACCACACAGAAGTACGATCGTCGCCCGTGAGATATCTCCGCGATCAACTCCGAGAATACCCGCTTCTCCATGAATACATCAAAGACCCGCAGGACGTGCGGTATCGCTCATCGCTGAACTACTACTGCCAGTTGAAAGACGCCTCTCTTTTCTTTCATTGCGTCTTTGACCCGGAACGATCGGGGAATAAATTAGTCTTTCATCAGCTTCCTCTCATTAGAAATGTGCAGGAAAGTATTCCTTGGACATATATTAGATTTGATATGATTGGTGTTTTCGGGACGCAGGAGGTAGGGAGGTGTGTATATAGTAGACAAACAAGTGAAATTATGGACAAACAGGGGTATAATACAAATCTTCTCCTCCACCTTCTTCTTCCTCATTCTTCCTCCTCTTCTTCTACTGATTTTGTTTCTGCTTCTTATGCATGTTCTACTACTATTACTACTACTACTACTACTACTACTACTACTACTACTACTACTACTACTACTACTACTACTACTACTACTACTACTACTTACTACTAACTACTACTACTACTTCTTCACCTCTCACCCCTCCTTCCTTAACGTCCACAAGAAGTAGCCATTGTGAAGGACAGAATGCTCCTGCATGACCCAGTTAGAAACAGACACAGAATATCTGACATGACCTAGTGTTGATCGGCAAGAAGAGGTTTCAGTCTATTCTGTATGTAAACGATAAGAGTTTCTTTAAAACAATATTTTCATGTTTCACTTCTTGTTTCTACGGCTTTTACTTCAGACAATAGACCAACCTATTCGTTCGCTTATTCATTTTTAGCTCAAATATTCAATCATATATTCTTTCATGCAATTATTTATTCAGTCTTTCACTCATCAATACATTCATTAATCCATTCATGCATTGTTTATTTATTTGTTATCACAGCTATTCAATCATGCATTTATTAATGTTCTTATGTATACATTCTTTCACTCATCCATCCATTTATTATTCAACGAATTCGTAGATTCATTCATGCTATGGCTTTATCACTCGTTCTTTCCCCTTCTCATTGGTTGATAACATTTGCTTGGTAATTAGTTTTTCGCCCACTCGTTCATTCAAGCAAATGTTTACTCGTGAAATCACCGAATCACGCATTCAGTTCCTCACCCACATACATATTACTGGCTCTTCTTCTTCTTCTTCTTCTTCTTCTTCTTCTTCTTCTTCTTCTTCTTCTTCTTCTTCTTCTTCTTCTTCTTCTTCTTCTTCAGCTTTCCGAGCCATTGAGGTTCTTTGCTGCAAATACAATCCGTCTCCATTCGTCTCTCTGGTGGACCTTCTCTTGCCAGTCGTTGATTCCAAGTACTTGTAGGTCTGTACATGCATTATCTCTCCACCGTCTTCTTGGTCTACCTCGGGGTCTCGGTCATTTATTTCCTGAGTGTAAGCGAGTTTTGTTTCCCTATTATCTTCCATTCTTTCTATATGCCCCAGCCATTGTAGTCTATTAGCCTTCATGATACCAGTGATTAGCGGGGACTTAAACAGATCATAAATGTCTTTGTTACTTCTTCTTTTCCACTCTCCACTTTGTGTATCCCTAATGGGTCCAAAGATGCGTCTTAAAATTTTGTTCTCAAAGGTTTGTAACAAGGCTTCGTCTCCTTTCGTTGTACTCCAGGTTTCAGAGCCATACAGCACAACTGGTCTGATCAGTGTTTTGTATATTGTGATTTTGGTGTTACGAGATAGCGCCTTTGATTTTAGTAGATGTTGTAGTGCATAGTATATCTTATTTCCAGAGTTGATTCTAGTTTGTATTTCTTCCCTTATGATGTTGGAGCAGTTGAAGATTGTACCCAGGTATTTGTATGTTTCCGTTTTTTTAAAGGTCATATTATCTATTTGTATGTGGCCAGAGTTTTTAGCCATTCCGTCTCTTGAAATTACCATATATTCTGTCTTATCTTGGTTTATAACCAGCCCCATCTGTTGGGCTTTTTCCTTTAAGTGAGTCAATATTTCCAATGTCTTTTGTTCACTTTGCCCTATAATATCTATATCATCTGCATAACCAAGCAGCTTGGATGTTCCTCCAATATCACATTCCTCCTTTATCTTCCTTACAACTTTCTCTAGAGCCAGATTGAAGAGTAGCGGCGATAGTGCATCACCCTGTTTCAAGCCAGATGTTATTTGGAAGGGGTCTGATTTCCTGCCTTTATATGTTACTATATTATAAGTATCTTCCATGCATAGTCTGGTCATGTTGATTAACTTCCTTGGTATTCCAAATTCCTGCATAGCATTCCATAGACTATTCCTATGGACACTATCATAAGCCTTTTTAAAATCCACAAAAATGTTATGGAGATTCTTTTATATTCCCAATGTTTCTCGGCTATTTGTCGTAAGATAAATATCTGATCTATTGTTGATCTGTTTTGTCTAAAACCCGCCTGGTAGTCACCTAATATGTCTTCTGAATATGGTTTTAGTCTATTTAGTAATACTGCGGATAGTATCTTATAGCTTGTGGACAGTAGTGATATTCCTCTATAATTTCCACATTGGAACTTGTCTCCTTTCTTAAAGATAGGTATCAATAATGACTCTTTCCAGTCATGGGGTAATTCTTCTGTCCTCCAGATTTTTATTATTAGTTCGTATAGCTTTAGATGTAATGCATGGCCACCTGCCTTTATAAATTCAGCAGCAATTCCATCAGTCCCAGTTGCCTTATTGTTTTTAAGTCGTGTGATTACATATAGGATTTCTTCAAATGTAGGTTCTTCAATTTGTGGTTCGCATGTTAGAACCTCTTCCTGTGGGAAAATGTTACTTGGAGCTTCACAATTTAGTAATTCAATAAAATATTCTTTCCATGTGTTGCACATTTCCTCATTGGTATTTATCATATTCCCATTTTTGTCTTTTAAACCATATGTGTTTTGTTGGTGCCCTCGTTTCATTGACTTCAGTTCTTTAAAAAATTTTCTGGATTCATTTTTCTGGTGATTAGTTTCCATATCTTTGATTATATTACTCATATATTCTCGCTTCTGCTGTCTGACTATTTTTGTAGCCTCTTTACATTCATTTCTATAATGCTCTTCCTTTTGGATGTTATTGATGTCATTTAACCATACATGTCTGGCATTCTTCTTCCTAATGACTGCTTCTTCACATTTTTGATTGAACCATCTGTTCTTTCTATGCGTGGTTAACACACCGAGACATTCTTCTGCGGTAAATTGAATTGTAGTCTTGATGTTCAACCAAGTTTGGTCAACGCTCTCCTCCGAAGGGTTTTGTAGAGTTTCAAGTTTACATTTTATTTCATCTGTAAATTTCTCATTGACTGTAATGTCTTGTAGTTTTTCTCTGTTATATGTTGGGTGTAATCTTTGTAATTTAGTATAGAAAGCTCTCTTAAGTTTTATTTTAAATTTTGCTCCAACGAGGAAGTGGTCACTGTGGCACTCAGCTCCTCAATAACTTCTGACTTGCTGTATGTTTGATGCATTTCTGTTGTTAATTAAAATGTGATCTATTTGATTATAGGTTCTCTTGTCACATGATTTCCAAGTTTGTTTGTGTATATCCTTTCTTTGTAGTCTGGTTCTGCTAATCTGCAGTCCTTTGGCTTCTGCCAGGTTGATGACTCTCCATCCATTATCATTTGAAGTTGTATGTAGGCTTTCCATACCGGTCACTTTTTTATTAGTTTGCTCTCTACCTATTTTTGCATTGAAGTCTCCCAGCACAACCAGGATGTCCTGTTTGGGGGTTTCTTCTATGACATCTTCCAGATCATTATAAAAGTCTTCTTTAATATCATCTTCTTTCTCTTCAGTAGGTGCATGTACATTAATCATCGTTACATTTTTCCATTTACCTTTTATTCGTAATTTACTAATCCTGTCATTAAAAGCTTTAAAGTTTAAAACGTTCCCCCATAACTTTTTTTTAATGACAAATCCTGTTCCTAATTCATTTTTTTTTTTTTTTGGGTGTTTCCTCCATATATTATAATCATTCCATTTTGCTCTAAAGTACCCTCTCCTGGCCACCTTATTTCTTGAATTGCTGTTATATCCATTTGATATTCAACCAGCTCCCGGGTTATGTGTGTGAACGAGACAGTGGGTGAGAGAGTGAGTGAGAAAGAGTGTGAGTGGAAGAATTAGTATGAGTGAGAGTGAGAGAGTATGCATGCGCATGTGCCTGAGTGAGTGTAAAAGTGAGTGAGTGTGTGGACATATGTGTGAGAGATTTAGTTAGAGAGTGAGTGAATCTGAGAGAGTGGGTGTGTTGTGTGTCTGCCTGTCTGTGTGATAGAGTGTGAAAGTTAGTAAGTGAGTGTGAGTTAGAGAGTCATCGAGTAAATGAGTGAGTAAGGGAGCGTGAATGAGTGAGAGAGAATTTGTAGGTATGCGTGTATTGCGCGAATGAGTGAGTGTGAGAGCGAGTGAGTGTGTAAAAGAGAGAGCGTGGGTGAATGAGAGAGTGCATGAGAAAGTGTGATGTATGTGTGTGCATGTCTGGATGTGTGTATGGGTGTATATGTGTGTATCTGTGTGTGACTCTGTGTGTATGTCTGTACGTGTGTTAAGGTGTGCGTTCATGTGTTTATATGCGTTTATATGCATGTGCGTGTGTGTATGTGTGTATGGATGAGTGTGTGTGTGCTCGTGTATGTATTGTATATCTTTGTATGTATAAGTGTGCATGCATGCAGTGTATGCGAGGGAGTGTATATTCGGGTGTTATGTGAGTACGTGTGAGTAAGTATATGGATGTGTGCAGGTGTGTGTGTTGCGTGGGTATGATGTGTGTGTGTGTGTGTATGTACATGTGTTTGAGAGACAAGAGAGAGAGAGAGAGAGAGAGAGAGAGAGAGAGAGAGAGAGAGAGAGAGAGAGAGTTGAGCGCATGCATGTCATCTAACATGCTGATCCATATGTTTGTGTGTATTCCTCATTTTTTTTCATATTATCATTTTGATGCACTTAACAGCATAAAATGAATTCTGTAAATTACTGTAAAGAAAGTGAGAGAGTTAGTGAGTGTAAGTGAGAGAGAGAGAGTGAATGAGGTGTGAGTATGTAGAGAGAGAGAGAGAGAGGAGAGAGAGAGAGAGAGAGAGGAGAGAGAGAGAGACGAGAGAGAGAGAGAGAGAGAGAGAGAGTTGAGCCCACGCATGTCATGTAACATGCTATTCCATATTTTTCATTATTCTCATCTTTCATATTACGAGGTTCGTAGAGAGAGAGAGAGAGAGAGGAGAGAGGAGGAGAGAGAGAGAGAGAGAGAGAGAGAGAGAGAGAGAGAGAGAGAAGAGAGAGAGAGCGAGAGAGAGAGCGAGAATTCAGTGCTCGCATGTCCTGTAACATGCCATTCCATATTCTTTGTGTATTTTCATCTTTAACATTATCATTTGTATGTATGACACTTGATTTTATCATGTATATATAACATTACTGTAATGTGAGTGAGAGCGCGAGAGAGAGAGAGAGAGAGAGAGAGAGAGAGAGAGAGAGAGAGAGAGAGAGAGAGAGAGAGGAGAGACGAGAGAGAGAGAGAGAGAGAGAGAGAGTTGAATTGCATCACTAATTTTTAAGTTACAAAATGTATATGTACAATTTTTCTCCATTTTCTTTACAATTTTGCGACAATGCTCACGACAATCGTCCTATATGTGTGTGTAAAGTGTGGGAGTTTGATCATAATAGTAGGTTAGGGGATCGGGGGATGTGTGTGTGGGTGGATTCGTGATGTGTGTGGGTGGGCTCAGGCCGGTTGACCACCCCACCCATCGAATATCCCCGAATCTATAAAAGTGTGGGTCTAGCGCCATGTACTCAGTACTCCTTAGTACCATATTTGTTTTTTATTATTTATATAATCGCTTGAAATTTACACAACTCCACGTAATGTGACTACAGTTTCTGAGATTCAAATTAAGTAGACATATATTACGCTTATTTCATTATAATATTTCTACAAACTGGTTATCTGTGGCGGAATTTTCCAGTAATAAGTTGAATTGAGACTATGAACTTCATAACTCAATCATTAATCATTAATTACTCACAAAAAAAGCTTGATGATCAAAACTGGGAGTTAATGTCTCCGTCCGATAGTTTATATCTTTTCTTTTTTTCTGTCTTGATACCCCCAAGAATAAGTAATGGAAAAAGGCAAACACGTTGCTATAATCATCAGATATTTTTTTCTGTCTTTAGTTTCCATGCTCCCCTTCCTCTACAACAATGATATCAGTCCTTTCTGGAGAACTGTCCGCAAATATTGTATTAATAAAACATGGCCGCCAGCGTGAAACAACGAGTACTTCCGTTTGCCCGTGTTTAGATTCGTGTCGGACCCGTACACGGAACTACTCACCACGTGCTCACGATCTCTGATTTTAACAAGGATAGTTTGTTCAATAATGAGGGGGAAACGTAAAACATGATTTTTCCATGTCTCAAGGAACTATTTGTTTGATTTCCTGTCTGCTCGGTTTCTGTGTTATTCTTCGGTTTTCTCTGTAGTTCTAACAGAATATGTTGTAGTCATGTGTGATGTTCACAATCTTGTGGGTTCGATTAATAAAGCAAGAAAAGGTAAAGTGAAACTAATCAGCTTTAGAGAACACAGATTCACAAATTTTAACGGTCATTCTCTCACTTGTGATGTGGTTAAGCCGCCTCTCTCGCACTCTGAAGGTCGTGGGTTCGTACCCCAATCTGCATTGTTCAGATAACGAGTGAATGTTTCTTTTTTCTCCGGAAACTCCAGGGGGTCATGGCTGGAGCTACAGATTTCGTGCTTTGTGAGATGCTTCGGCAAGCGGGTGGTCGTTCTACGGACAGACACCAATCTAGATGGGGTACACCCCGGTGCAATTAAGCCGACAATCTCGACTTTAGAACTTAGTCCTTCACGTCCCCAACATGGAGGATAAGCGGTTGAGCCGTTAAGACAATGTTTCAACGGCTTCGGGCGGAAGAGCGCAATTGAGAGGGTACAAGCCTTATCCTGGTGCGAGGAAATGCAACCTAAAGACAAAGTGTCATGGCAGAGCAGACCAGGCCCTAAGCCTTGGTTGGCAGCTGGTATAAGATCGAAGCTCCGACACGCGGACCGTTAGAGTACTGCTTTGCTGATCCGGCAGCTTCTGCAGCTTGTCTTGTTCCAGATGTATTGCTGTTATCTTTCCTCTGGAGTGAACTGGACAGGCCGAGGAATGGATCATACTGCATGGGCAACACATGGTCTCTATATTTTAGCACAGGTTTTGTGCTATGGGGAAATAAACGGTGTCTGCGAAGAATACTTGGTATTAAGTGGCAAGACAAAATCACACATACTGAAGTATTGGAAAGATCAGGTTGTGTGACGATATATTTCGTGCTCAATCTTCGTAGACTTAGATATATAGGACACGTTAGGAGGATGGATGATAGGTAGAATACCACTAGGACATCTTTTTGGGTGAATTACAGGAGGGTAGGAGATCTCAGGATCGGCCTCTGCTACGATACAAAGATGTGTGTAAGCGGGACATGATTGTTACAGGCATTGATAATGCATGTTGGGAGCAAGTCGCCGCTGAACCTGTTGCATGGAGGGCAAACATCAGAAATGGAATAAGGACAAAGGAGAAAATTATTGCAGATAAGTCACACACAAGGCGTGTGAGACGTAAGATGGTGCATGATGGTGAAAATGACCATGTGTTCACATGCATCCACTGTGGACGAACATTTACTGCGCGAATTGGCCTTATCAGTCACATTCGCCACCGCCATGGGTTGTAGTTATAAAGCCTTTTTGAAGTAACAAACTATCATCTGTCAAGACGGCAAGGTGTCAATAGAATAGACAATGTTAAGGCCTCTGAAGTGTTTATGCTTGTGGCTGCGGTTTGCTTACGCAACTTCTTCATGTTGGGCTGCTAGTACATGGTTCCGTCGGCCCTGCTACTGAGTTGAGTGCGTGGAGCGACACTGTGAGCTGTGAATTTCGTGTGGAGTGCTTATAGTCTGTTTGCGGTTGTTTGTAGCGTGAACTGCATGTTCAGAAAAATGGCGGGCGGCCTATTGCTGAGCTAACTGGGTTGCCTTATGCAGTAATGTATCAATCAATCATGTGCCATGCCGGAAAGCGTGGGCGGTCATGACTCGCCATTTCACTCGATCACCAGAGTCGTGGATCAGCTCAGTGTCTCGTCCATGCCATGTGGCCAAGCCATCCAGGTATTTTCCTCTCGGTCTTCCTCTGTCTTCGATCTTGCCAGTTGTCACTAAGTTCTCCAATGCATTTCTTCTCATAACATGTCCAAAAAATAATGACTGTCTACGAATAATTTCTCTAATCAATTTACGATTTTCATTTGAATCCTGTAGTACTTGATCATTGGTTTTTCTCTCTGTCCATAGTATTCTTTGCATTTTCCTCAGAAACTACATTTCTGCAGCCATCAGATGTTTTTCAGCTTGACTGCACATTGTCCAAGTTTCACATCCATATAAAAGAACAGGCTCTATGTATTCCCCCCCCCCCCGCCCCAACACTCTTTTTCTCGTTTCAATTGACATCTTTTTATTGGTCAGAATGTTTTTCATCTTGCTAAGGCTACTTTCGCCATGGCGATTCTTGTTCTAATCTCTTCAAGGCATCTCCCATCAGGATGTTATGACTGTTCCGAGATAATTGTACCGATTCAATTGCTTGAAGAATATTCCCATATTACTTATATATTACATTGTGGTTACTTCGTTCTTCCTAGTGACGACCATAAGCCTGTGTCTTCCTTACGATTTAATTCTAACCCCAGTTGCTCACTGTGTACAACAACCTGCATCTACTAATTGTTGCAGATCCTAGTGCATTGTTTGTAATTAATACTGTATCATCTGCATTTGTAATGTTATTGATGTTTCGTCCTCCAATGGCTGATTCCATTTATATCTTCTACATTTCTGAAAATATTTTCACTGTATAGGGAAAAAAGATCTTGAGACATTACACATAACACCTCTCGTAATAGGTTGATATTTTCCCACTTCATTATCAATCCTTATGCCAGCTTGTTGTTTCCAATATATTTTTTTTAATAAGTCTAATGTCTTTCCCATCAATTTGTAGATCTGCAAGCATATCCACGATGTTGACATGTCTAACTCTATCAAAAGCCTTTGTGTAGTCAATAAAGCAAAGATATAGATCTTTGTTTTCTTCTATCATCATCATCATCATCATCATCATCATCATCATCATCATCATCATCATCATCATCATCATCATCATCATCATCATCATCATCATCATCATCTTCCACTTCTGCCGTCAAGCGTCGTGGGGAGGAATAATTTGCGTTCCAGCGCCCGGTGGACGGCACTGGATAGTGTCATTCCGTGTGGTTGTACAATGTCTCTGATGTCGTCAATCCATTTTCTTCTTGGACGTCCTCGTGGTCTCGTCGCAGATGATCTTTGATGTAAGGCCAGTGATGGTAGTTGCTGATGTTGCATTCTAACGACATGGCCAAACCACTTGATCTTCTGTCTTTCAATAAATGTGGCACAAGGTGTTGATCCCACAGTCTGTCTGATAGTAGCATTTCTTACTCGGTCTCGGATTGTTAAGTTGGCAGCTCTCCTCAGGCATCTCATTTCGCAGGTGTTGATTTTGCGAAGGTGTAATTTGGATAAAGTCCAGGTTTGAGATTGATAGCATAGGGTTGGTGTGAATATGCTGTTTATTATCTGTCGTTTTGCGGACATGGGTATGTTTGGATGCTTCAGTAAGGGTGATAGTTGATATGTAAGTGCACTAGCTTTTTGACATCTGATTTCAATTTCTCTGTCCAATCTGCCATCTTCTGTGATCATACTTCCAAGGTATTTGAATTCTTTAACTTGTTTCAGAGGTGTGTTATTTATCTGTATACTTAGTGGGCCTGGCGATCTGCTAACTTGCATTACTTCGGTTTTGGCTGTGTTTATACTCATATTGTATCTGCTGCAGGTTGAACTCAGATTAGTAATATGATTTTGTAGTCTGCCCTCATCGCTGTAAAACAGGCACTGATCGTCTGCAAATAGAAGTTCATTTATTCCCTGTGGGTCAGTTGTTTCATCTGGAGTAAAGAGTTCTAAATTTTCTGAATCTGTTCTGTCGAGACTTGCTTCTTTGGAAATTCTGTCCATGTAGATATTGAATAGCAGGGGAGAGAGCACACATCCCTGCCTCACTCCTGTATTGACTGTGAACATATCTGATATACCTTCCTGTGTTCTTACTGCACTTTGGCTCGAGTGGTACATGGCTATGATGTTTTCTAGCAGTTGCCCTTCTATCCCATAGTCTTCAAGAATGGTCCATAATTTGTATCTGTCTACTCTATCGAAAGCCTTTTCCTGATCCACAAACACAATATTCTGCTGGTCACTATATTCGATAGTTTTTTCTCAAATTTGTCTAAGTGTAAATAATGCATCAGTGCAACTTTTACCTCTCCGAAAGCTTAACTGTTGTTCAGCTATTGGTCTAGCTCTTTGTTCCAAAAGTTTTGCATACATTTTCCCTATATGGCTCAGGAGTGATATACCTTTGTATGTTTCGCACTCTGTCATATTGCCTTTCTTTTTCCATATTGGTACTATTATTGCCTGTTGCCAATCATCTGGGACTTTTCTTTCTTCCCATGCTATGTTAGAAAGTCTTGTTAGCCATTTAACTCCTGTTTCCCCACAGGTCTGAATAGCTTATGTGGTTATGTACTTCTTTAGCAAGTTCAATAACTGTTCGCAGAATATACACAGAATTTACTGCAACCTTTCCTTCTACAAACCAACATTGTTCTTCACCTATTTCAGGTTTTATTTTCTTTCCCACTCTTTGCATGATAATTCGTAGCAAAATCTTCGTGATCTGACTCATTATACTAACTGTTCGATGTTGATCGCATTCCAAAGCTCATGATTTCTTCGGGATTGCAATAAATATATAATTACATAATTCAGGAGGTATATCTCCAGTATCGTATATTGCGTTCAGCAGTCTGGTGACTTGGTCTATTCCATATTCTTCTAAGGTATTGATCATTTCTATTGTAATGTTATCGGTACCCGGGGTCTTGCCAGTTTTCATATGATTAAGAGTATTCTGAACTTCCATCTTAAAAAATTATGGTCCTTCATTATTATTCTGCTGATCATATTGTTCTTCTCTTGTATCACCATTAAAGTCTTTCACATAATCTGACCACGCATGTAAAATCTGATCATTTTCTATTATGATTTTGCCATCTTTGGTTTTTAGGCAACCCGTTGATGTGTATGTTCTTTTGTTAGTGATGTCATTAATTCTTGTGTGCATTAATTTGGTATTCCGGGTGTTATGTTGGTTTTCAATTTCCTTGCAGTTTTCCTCAAGTTATGTTTCTTTTGCTTCTTTGCATAGCTTCCTAATTTTCCTGTGAATCTGTTCATATTTTTCCTTGTTATTTTTGTTATTTCTTCTTACATCCATGAGTTTTAAGATGTCTTCCGTTACCCATTTCTTGCGTCTACTATCTTTATTTTGGGGATGAGTGTTTCTGCAGCTTGGTTGACCGATTTTTTAAATATTTCCCATTGGTGGTCACTGACGTCTTGAAATAATATTTCCATATCGGACAATGCACGAATCTGTTCTTTACCTCAACGTTGAATTTATCTTTTATTTCCTCACTCTTCGGTGCCTGTAGATCAAATTGTGTGTTTCTTGGTGAATATTTGACTTTCTTTAATTTTATATGTAAATTGCTTCAGATTAATCTATGGTCGCTGTAGCAGTCTGCGCTTGGTATAGTTTTTTGCGACTTTTAAAGCATTTTGAAATCTTCTGTTGATGAGAATGTAATCAATCTGATTTCTGATCTTATGATCAGGACTCCTCCATGTCCATAATCTCCTTGGGTGCTGCTGATACCAGGTGTTTCCAATAATCATATAATGCTCTTTTGCCCACTGAACAAGTCTGCAACCTATTTCATTCTGTTCCCCTAGTCCATACTTGCCTACTGTGCATCCGCCTTGTTGATTTCTAACTTTGGCATTCAAGTCACTATTTACTTTAGAATTCTTGCATTTGTTGAAGGCTTTCTCTAAATTATTATAAAATTCACCAATGTTGTCATCACTACTGTCTGCTGTTGGTGCATAAACATGTATGAAGTTGGCATCAAAAGGACTTCCACTCAACTTCACCAGTAACACTCTGTCTGATACAGTCCAATATCCTTTGATCGATTTTGCTCTCTGTATCTATTATACTTGCTACTCCTCGCTGTTGTTTCTCTCCACCAGTGCCATGTAGTGTTGGAGGCATGAGTCAATGATTTATAATTGGATGAAAAAATTGTGGCAGACAAATAAAGAGAGTCACCGAGACGCCCATGAATACCAAGGTTACTGTATGACGTCATAGGGACTATGGTTACCATAGGCAGTGAAGTTTGACATCTTGACTGAATGTTGCATGTAGAAATTGAACTGGATTGTAACACCGAAGTTTCAACAACAATAGCTAATTTAAAAGGCTATGGACAAACTATATGAGACTCCCGCAACGTCAGGAAATAAGGGCACAATCTGAATGGCAAGGAACAATCGGGAATGAACGCAAGCAGAAGAAATTAGAAGAATTGAGCGCACCATAACTGACCGAGCGATCAGCAATTAAACGTCATGGCGTCACACCAGACATAGGTCAACGTAACTCAGATAAACGTAATATAGGTACAGAACGATGGCCCAAGGGCAAGTTCATTGTCATTTATTTATGAAATAGGATAGCACAGGATTCGGCAGTGGAAATAATATATTTCTCAATAATTATTTATTATAATCTTGGCCAATCCTCCCATCAACATGGGAATGGTCATATAATCATTTTTTGATAATCTGTCCGACCGGGCAACACTATTAAAGTTTATTTGGACGTGGATTGCCAGCGTTTCTACCATCATTGTCGTTGACGTTTAAGTTCTGGCTCCCGTTGAGCTGCTACAATGTTTTGTGTGGACAACGAGCGCGATTTGAAGAGAGAAGCATTCTTGTAGAAATAATAAGATACAAGCAGTATAGCAACCAGAATAGATTATTCTATATTCCTCAGATGTCATAATGCCCATTCCTGTCCATCTGGTCTCACATATACCTAACAGGGTAATGTTTAATCTTCTCATTTTATTCTTAATGTCATCACATTTTCCATCCCCAGTCATAGTTCTTACATTCCAAGTTCCTACTTTTAATGTTGACATTCTTTTACACTCAGTCGCCTGATGACGGTCTGGAGTCATTTCAGACTACAAAAAACTTGATGCCACAATACAGCATTGCTTGATCACAAGATCTCCATTTTGCTTAATAAAGTGTGCAATCAAACTACCCTTTGTCGAACTGCAACCAGCACGGATTTGTGGGTCGCACTATGTTTGCCTTCCGCTCGGACCCGACTCAAGCTTCCCACCGTCATTGATTTTAATACAATTTAAAAAGAAGCAGACAAAAACAAGAAAAAATTGCTCTCTTAAAAGCCAGTCAGGTCTTAAGTAGACAAAAGAAAATTCCATCCCAACTGGTCTTTTTTTTTGTTTGTTTAATGAGGGACATTTGTTTTAAGGGGCCAGTTTCGAGGGCGTACCGTGTGATGGAGGGTTCTTAGTGGTCTTCTAAACGATGTTGGTAAACTATTAGAATTTAACCAAAGTGGCGAATAGTTAATGGCGAACGTGGAGAGAGGAAGTGGGGGTGGGGGGGCGGGGGGTGGGGGGGGGGGTGGAGAGACAGGACACGAGGGACTCAAGACTGATAGACTGATAGGAGAGACCAAGAGGTTTACAGAATGGACGTGAAACGAGACGCAGACGTGGGAAAAATGGTATGTGTTGCCGTGCGGTCCTCGTACAAAGGGAGATAATGCTCTTCAAACACTCATAGCCTGGTTTTGATCGCCGGAAGATTTTCATAATGAGTCTCCAATCACTGCAAGAAGATTACATGAAATGAACATGGCCCAAAGATGTTTTCAGAATTTGATAGCTCAACCACAAAAATTATATTATCGCCTTCATTTCAGCTGGAATCACTTGATGTGATCGGAAGCACGAGTTGTCTTCGCCTGCTTAAATGCTTTCAAAGCTTATTGATGCTTCCCACGGAGCAGTTTTTACACAAATATTGGGACTTTGAAAAATGGGGGTGAGTTTAAAATGGGAAATTTGTTTTGAAAAAGCCCCCGGGATTATTCAAAGGAAGCTTTCCATTTTGTTTTTAAAGTAATGATTTATAATATGAAACGAAATAGAAATTAATTTGGTTATCAGTGGGATTACGGTTTTAATTTAGCGTGTCCAGTTTGTTATTGTTGTTGCTGATATTCTTTATCACTCCTCCTCCTCCTCCTCCTTCTTCTTCTTCTTCTTCTTCCTCTTCTTCTTCTTCTTCTTCTTCTTCTTCTTCTTCTTCTTCTTCTTCTTCTTCTTCGGTAACGTAAAAATGTAAGACGGGCCTACGTGCCCAATTTGTAACCCTTTTAAAATAAAGTTTAATTCAACTCAATTCTTCTTCTTCTTCTTCTTCTTCTTCTTCTTCTTCTTCTTCTTCTTCTTCTTCTTCTTCTTCTTTCTTCTTCTTCTCCTTCCTTCCTTCCTTCCTTCCTTTCTTCCTTCCTTCCTTCCTTCCCTCCTTCCTTCCTTCCTTCCTTCCTTCCTTCCTTCCTTCCTTCCTTCCTTCCTTCTTCTTCTTCTTCTTCTTCTTCTTCTTCTTCTTCTTCTTCTTCTTCTTCTTCTTCTTCTTCTTCTTTCTTATTATTATTCTTGTTCCCGGTCTCAATTTCCTGCACCTTCTCCTCCTCCTTCTCGTATATTTTCAAATATCAAACATTAATAATGTAAACAGACTTCACAGTTCATCATGACAACCTTCTATGTAGCTAAACTGTTTTTCTTGACACGGTTTTGGTATCGTCCACATACACTCACCCCACCTCTTGTATACAATCTGTCCTGCACACAGACAATCATGTCTTGTACTCGCCACGCAAACAATCATCGCTTGCACTCGCCACGCAAACAATCATCTCTTGCACTCGCCACACAGACAACCATCTCTTGTACTCGCCACACAGACAATCATCTGTTGCACTCGCCACACAGACAACCATCTCTTGTACTCGCCACACTCACAATCATCTGTTGCACACGCCACACTGACAACCATCTCTTGCACTCGCCACGCAAACAATCATCTCTTGCACTCGCCACGCAAACAATCATCTGTTGCACTCGCCACACAGACAACCATCTCTTGTACTCGCCACGCAAACAATCATCTCTTGCACTCACCACGCAAACAATCATCTGTTGCACTCGCCACGCAAACAATCATCTCTTGCACTCGCCACGCAAACAATCATCTGTTGCACTCGCCACACAGACAACCATCTCTTGTACTCGCCACACAGACAATCATTAGTTGCACTCGCCACACAGACACCCATCTCTTGTACTAGCCACACAGACACCCATCTCTTGTACTCGCCACACAGACACCCATCTCTTGTACTCGCCACACAGACAACCATCTCTTGTACTCGCCACACAGACAATCATCTGTTGCACTCGCCACACAGACACCCATCTCTTGTACTCGCCACACAGACAACCATCTCTTGTACTCGCCACACAGACAACCATCTCTTGTACTCGCCACACAGACAACCATCTCTTGTACTCGCCACACAGACAACCATCTCTTGTACTCGCCACACAGACAACCATCTCTTGTACTCGCCACACAGACAACCATCTCTTGTACTCGCCACACAGACAACCATCTCTTGTACTCGCCACACAGACAACCATCTTCTACCCAAAGCCGATTGTTATACAAACACACGGGACTAGCACCATTTACCCAATACCCCCCCCCTCCATAGACAAGTCGACTCCGTGGTGAAGGCATTACGGACGCAATTCGCAATCCTGCATTCGAAACACAGCTGCGGACGATTTGGCAGCAGACCGCCTTGTGTTGGTTTTCATACAATGGTATCAGCGCCGGTCGTTCAGAAAGCAATGGCAGACTATTCAACGTAAACTTGCCGAAAAACATCAGTCTAAAAATACTGAGATTGACTGCGACGTCCCGTAACGGATACGCAAGTAACTTTCATAGAAAAGGGCCCTAACTAGCACTTTACTTACATGGCCATTGATTCGTAGTACCAATTTGTACGTTATTAACTGATTGAGTGTCGAAGGATAATATATCGCCAAATGTGACTTATCATTTGAAACGTTGACAGATAGATATATCGCCCTACTAGGGTCATCGTTGTTTTTTTTTAAATTACATGGTACTTTAATGCCAAGTGTATGGACATTTACATTATAATACTTGTTCATTTTTTTTTATATAAATAAACTAAAAAGAAACAAAGATATAAATAAATGAACGAGGCAGTCCGAAAAGGAATGTATGATCTTCAGGGCTCAGGACAGAAGACTGGATCATTTCGCCTAAGAGACCGCAGATTCATAGCTAAAGCTCCTTCAGGTCTGTGTTTGGCCATTCGTAGAAGTACTGTTGTTCTTTCCTATGGGGGTGGGGGGGGGGGGGGTACGGAGTGTCAGGCATTTGCAGTACCTTTGGTAAGGATGACTGTCACGCTCTTTTCAGGGCACATCCCACACTGGTCCAAGCCTGACATCCAGCTCACGTCCTATGGCTCCTAGCAGCTGTCAGCATGCGAAAGGGGCCACCCCCCCCCCCCCCCCCGGTAACAGACTGTGACAGGCTGGCTAAACCAGGCGTGGGTAGCCGATTTGGTGCCAAACTAATCGGTTAACTAGGGTATGCCTACCCAGCATGTGGAGACAGGATTCGGCAGACTGCGCGGATGAAATCACTGACGATTCAACGGGCAAGACGGCGTTTACCTGCAAAGCGTTGAGAAACGTAATAGTCACGGCAAGACACGTAGAGCGCCCTGGTCATCCACTGCACCTGTAATCGTCTCCAGTTGTCTTGACGTGTCTTGCCACTGGACTCAGGTGGACTCAGACGAGAGAGGGAGGTCGACGAATTGCGCAACTCTTCCTCACTTTAATCCAATTCATCGCGCAAGTCATTCTTCACCCAACTTCATATTTCACCGTCATGACACCTGCGAGACTGCTGCCAAAGACCGAAATTTGCGGTGTACATCATTACGCAAGGATGCAGTCACTTGTGAAGCAACCAGGATAGCAAGAGCTGTGAAGAAAAGGCTGGACAGAAAAACCACAGCAGAAGATCCTCCTCCTGGAACATCAAGCATTCTTGCCCACATTGTAAAAGAACAATTCGAGCCAAAATAGGCCTTATCAGCCATCTTAGAACTCACGGCTCCATACGTTCAACCCCACTGGATTAAATGAATGGTCACCATCATCATTCTTGATGGACAAACAACATGATTGTTCTTTCATGTAGTCATTTGGAGGCTGTAGGTTCAAATCCCCGTGTATCTTTATTTGGTAATGTTTATATCGTCTGTTGTGTTCTTTAACATCAATTCCATCCCTTCCCTCTCTGTGGGTGCCCATCAACGGAAGTGAATGAATTTCTCATGATAACGTTCTTTTGTGCAGGTGAGTGAGCGAAGTGACAAACTAATTAAAGACATTGTCATGTTCTGTACAGTCCGTTGCAATCACGCCGAGTCTGTATTGCCTGTTTCTGTGACTTACTAGATAATTTCACGATCATTTGTTTACCTTTGCTTTCTAAGTGAGGAGTTCGGCGTTTACATCCAACTAGCCCGTCTAAAACAATCATGGTACGTCGGAAGATAAAGTTTCAGCTTAACCCTCTCAGACACGCCGACCTTCGCTGGACTATTTAGAAAACGAGATATACAAACAGATATAAAGACACAATCAATAATCGACTTTTGCATGCAAATTCCTGCATACATTCAAAATCGACTATGGCTGCATACTGATACCTACAAACACAATCGACATTTGTATACACACATGAACATACATACAAAATTTCTGCATGCACTCACTGACCTATAAATAAATTAGTTTGAGGATGGATGGATGGATGGATGGATGGATGAATGGATGGATGAATGGATGGATGGATGGATGGATGGTTGGATGGATGAATGGATGGATGGATGGATCAGCTCAGTATTCCTGTCTTGGCCATGCCACGTGGCCAAGGCATCCAAGTATTTACTTCTCTTTCTTCTTCTTGTTCTCTTCCCCTCGATCTTACCAGTTGTCACAAAGTTCTCCAATTTATTTCTTCTCATAACATGTCCAAAATCTGTTGCCTGTCTACGTCTAATTTCTCTAGTCAGTTTACGATTTTATTTGTTTCTTGTAGGACTTGGTCATTGGTTTTTCTGTCTGTCTATGGTATTCTTTGCATTCTCCTCAGAAACCATATTTCCACAGCCATCAGATGTTTTTCAGCTTGTTTGCTCATTGTCCGAGCTTCACATCCATACACAATTATAGGTTCTATGTAGAACTTTAGCTCTCTTTTTTTTTTCGTTGCAATTAACATCATTTTATTGGTCAGTATGGTTTTCATCTTGCAAAAGGCTACATTCGCCAGGGCAATTCTTGTTCTAATTTATTCAAGGCATCTCCCATCCGATGTTATGACTGTTCCGAGATAATTGTACCGATTCACTTGTTAAAGAATATTCCCATTTACGTGTATATTACATTGTGGTATTTCCTTCGTCCTAGTGACGACCATAATCTGTGTCTTCTTACAATCCAATTCTAACCCCAGTTGCTCACTGTGTGTAACGACCGCATCTACTAATTGTTGTAGATCTTGTGCATTGTCTACAATCAATACTGCATCATCTGCATATCTAATATTATTGATGTTTCGTCCCCCAATGATGATTCCATTTATATCTTCTACATTTCTGAAAATATTTTCACTGTGTAGGGAAAAAAAGATAAAGGAGGGTAAATACAAAACTTGGAACGGCACTATTTTCAAAAACCCCAGTCATTAAAATTACACCCTAAACCACAGAGGTAAGCATCTACATGGTTTGGCCACATAACATTATGGAGACAAACACAAAGTTGATTCTGCGGCGATCGTCTGATATGACGTCACATGATCGCCATGCTTATCGTCATGGTACTTGATGATGATGATGATGATGATCATGTACACTGTAGCCGCAGTGGCGCAGTGGCTAGCACGTTTGCCTGGAAAAGAAGAACTTCCCTGTATTATCTCAGTTCAAAACCTCAAATTTTCTTCTATATTATTTTTGCGAAATGGTCAATGGTTTACAACCGTATGTTGCCACGTGAAATATTATCATCATCATGTGCCATGCGGTCATGTTTCGCCATCTCACTCGATCACCAGAGTTATAGATCAGCTCAGCGTTCCTGCATCGACAATGTCACGTGGTCAAACCATCCAGGTACATACTTATCTGCCTTCCCCTTGTTCTCTTCCCCTCGATCTTGCCATTCGTCACCAATTTCTCCAATATGCACGTCTTAAAATATTTTATTTTAACATGTTTGCTCGTGTTGTACATAAATTCTGCATTGCTACGGCTTGTCTACGTCCGATTTCTTTTGAAAGTCCCCATTTTAATAATGTTACTTGGACCAAAACATACAAAACTCCCCATAAACAGTTTTAGCGCGGAAATCGATTCAGCGATCACGGCCCCACATTGACACAAATCCCTAATGTTTGAAGTCGCCCCTGCTTTCTGATCGCCAGATCATCTGTCGCTATAATTGATTTGCTTAAAACGAATTCCTATGATTGCCAGCGAACGTCTTGCCGTGTTTAGCGGCGCCCGACTCGCTGTTTAGGGATGACGGTTGCTGTAATGGCCGCCATCGGGGGAGTATCCGGCGGGATTGTTTCTGGGAGTCGTGGGCGTGGCTAGAGGTTGGGTGGTTCAAATAGAGCGGTAAATACGGGCCACCGTTGTGCTGAAATGTGGAAGTAACGAGTAGTAAAGATAAAACATCTTGCATACCCGTACCCATGCTATACTAATCAACCATCCATAGAGGAGAGGCTGTAGGGTTGTGGCTAGACGCCGTGTTCTGTCATATGTTCATGAGTTTGAATACGCATCGGGTAGGATTTTCAATATTGACCTCGACCCCTAAATTGATCTAGGTTCAAATGGGTACCAAGAAATATATTGGGAAGTCATGGAGGTCTGTATGATAGTGACCACATCAACCACCGAGTGTCCATTGGTATAGAAAACATATGAGTCTAACATTATATGCTCAATATCTTGATGTGTGCCAAAGGAAGTAAGTAAGCAAACAAAGAATCCTTCTACAAAGAGGATTCTTTGTTTGCTTGCTTGATTTCTTACTTGCTTCCCTACCTACCTACTACCTACCTACCTACCTACCAACCAACCAACCACATAGCCTACCTACCTACCTACTTACCTACTAACTGACTTATTTACATACTTACTGACATACATACTAACTAAATTATTTACTTACTTACTTACCTACCTACCTACTATCTTACTTACTTATTTACTAGCTTATTTATTTACTTATTTAAATACTAACGTGCTTACTTTTATTACTTACTAACCTACCTGCTTACTTTATCCGGCAGCTTCATAACACGCGACTTACCACATGAGTATTTATAGCCCTTACTTCATAACTTGCGACATACCACATGAGTATTTATATCCCTTACTTCATGGGTGGGGGTGGGAGAGTGGGTAGGTGGGTGGGTGGGTGTGTGGGTGTGTGTGGGTGGCTTTTATGATTTCTTGCCAAGTTTACTTTCAGTAGTTTGCCATTGTTTTTGAACGACAGGCACTCATACCATTGTTTGACAACCAATGAAAAGCAGTCTGTTGCTAAATCTCAAGCAGCTGTGTTTCGAATACGGTATTACGTAATGCGGGATTACGAATTGCCTCCGTGACCCCTTCGCCACAGAGCTCTCACATATAGACAGTCGTTAGCAATTAGGCGATTCCAGCCTGTTGTATGCAAACATAAAGAGTGAAATTACCGCAGGGATAACAGACGCTCCACATTAGAACAATGCCCGTGACTATGTGTTTTAAGTGTTTCAGCTAAAGTAGTATTCATTTATTCTCTTCATATGTGATATATAACTCTGTAGTATGCACCTGATGAGATGCATCCAAATATGCCAAGGTCTCCATGGCCAAAGGCTTGCGAACGCGGTTCGTGAGCCGCTTACCAGGCATTCGAAACGCAGCCGCGACCGATTTGTGCAGCAGACCGTATCGTGTTGGGTTATAACGTGTTGGTATGCGAGCCGGTCGTTCAGAAAGCAATGGCAAACTACTGAACGTAAAAACTTGCCTAGTACATCAACAGCAGCTGAAAATGCTGGTGTTGACTGCAACGTCTTGTAAGGGATATGCAACATTTAAATAAAAATGTATTCATTTATTCACTTCAAATGTGATGTATAACTGTGCAGTATGCACCTGATGAGATGCAACAAAATATGCCAGGCAATAAATCGTGCAATATATTGCTTGTGGCTTCTGTGCTTAAAGACCAGGATGGCGTGGCCGCGTGACGTAGTCGGGACAAGAACGCAGGCCTAATTTAGGACACGTGAGTATGTGAGATGATAAACGATGTGTGAATCCGATAACTTAACCCATCAACCACCTAGCCTTCCAAAGATGCTACGCCTCTGACAAAACTCAGCAAAGAACCACCACCCAGTCTTTCAAAAACAGCTACGCCTCTGACGAACCCAACAGACTCCCGCCCACGGGCAATCATTCAAAGGGAGAGAACACAACTAATCATCACATTACGCTCAACAAATCCACGGAGCTGTCTGGGCGATCAAGCTCCGATATGCATCTCGCTCTGTTTGTATCTAATGACTAAAAGACAGGCCCACAACAGCGGCTCAAGTGTGGGTCGGTGTGGGGCAGTTCCCACGGAGGGATCGCGAGATGCGGGTCGTTTAATGAAAGGTTGAATCTGCCCGTTTTCAGCCCAGGGAACACAACTTCTGCTGTTTGAAACTTCACTCTGTGCCGATTAACTGGGGTAGGTGTCGGTGCTGTTACTAGGCGCGTACATCGGGTAGCGGATGGTGGAACTGTCACTAAATATAGAGGTTAGGAGTGAACATTTGATAAGCGATCGTGCCCCAACACAGGTGGTGATCACTGAGCTAGTCCATAGTGGGTAAATGGAACATCTGACTGGAAGTGAAGAAGTAATGTCAATGAAACATCTGAGTGTTGTAATCGTATTACACGAGTGAAAGTAAGAAAGTAACAGCAATTGTATTATAAAGTGCACGGAAGAGTATGGACAACGGACAATTTTATTTCAGGACATAAACTGGCACTTAAGCAATATCCCACGTAGAGGGCGTGAGGATCGAGAATTTTGTGCATGCGAAATGGCAATTATAAAATATTTGCGCCACTATCGACTTGCACCGTGGAAGAACAGTGAGACGTTATTCGTTTTATTTGTGGTCAGAGGGTGTAAAAATTTGTGGATATATGGAGGAATGAAGGTTCAGTATGAAGACAGTTTGAGTCAGAGAGGAGTGTATGAATGGGTCGAAAGATTTCAAAATGAAAGACTCAGAAATCTGCTAAGAAAGTCACGATAGAGTATCTTTTGTGATGTGAGGAACCCTAGTTTGGTGAATATCCAGGAAAGGGGTGAAACTATGACTAGTGCTCGATACAATGACATGCTGGTGAACACACTGGAACCCACGATACCATCAAAACACCCAAGACTTGTCTCAAACAGGAGCACTTGTTGCTGCACGACATCGCCATTCCTCATACGGCTTCCCAAACACTTGCTACACTGAAACATCCAGCATACAGTCCCGATTTGGCGCCATCGAACGTTCACTTGTTTCATCACATTACTTGTTTGGGCCGTTGCAAGAACATTTGTAGTTAACAACGAGGTAATGGAGGCGGTGCAAAGTTGGTTTAAGGCCACACCCAAATACATTTGGCATCAGCAAGCTAGTTGACAGGTGAACCAAGTGTGTTACCAGTCAGGGGAATTATGTTGAGAAATAACACACACATAACTTCTGATTTCCACTAGTTTCAAAAAACTTGTCCGTAAAATTTTATTACTTAATAACTTCGCCTCGTGAGTAAGTACAGATCAGCGTACAGGAATTTTTTTTTTTCTTTTTAATCATGTTTTTTTTTTTTTTGTATTTATCATGTTTTTTTTTTTTTTTCGCATATCCTTTACAGGACATCGCTGTCAACATCAGCATCTTTCAGTTGATTGTTGATTTCTTGGCAAGATTACGCTCAGTAGTTTTCCATTGCTTTCTGAGCGACCGGCTCACATACCCGTAAGTTACCGACGCGGAGAGAACCGCTACCAATTCTCGCGCACGTCACGTTACTCACGAGAGTATACGGGATTACGGAGAAAGTCGTGTAACCCCTAGACCAGGGAGACCGGCTTATCGTCATGTACCATGCCAAGATGCATGTATGATCATGTTTATAAATGTTACACGACCATGGTAGTCGACCTCCAGATGGGCGTGTCGGATGTGAGACATCTTGTACAGAGGTTTCCGGAAGGTTGTTGTGGGAGTGAGTTTCTGCAAAGGACATCCTACTGAACGAAGGAATGATCACGTGTAGCAACTGCGCACGACCACGGCAGTCTCAGATCAATCAGCACTGTTCTTTTGTGCCGATGATGCCCCATGGTCAAGCCATCCAGGTATTTGCTTTTTATGTCGTTTATTCTCTTGCAGTCAGTCACCTGCTGGCCAGTCTGGGGTCTCCAGTGGTGCATGACCCGCCCTACCCAGTGTCCGTATATATGGAGCAATGGATTATCAGAGATTGTCTTAGTTGTAGTATCATGATATTCTAGGGAATGTACAACGGTGGTTTCTCTTGCTTTCTACTGGCTTGCATATTGCTTAACCTGCTAGCCATGATCTAAAGCAGTGGTTCTCAATCTTTTTTTGGCCCATGCCCCCCTTTACAATAGTTTCAGAACATCATTCTCCCCTTTCATATTTCCTCCCTAAAAATCCCCCCTCCGCCCCTGCACAGTATACGTAATAATGGAAGCTAAATTTAATAGCACATACTAAAACAAGTCTAGACGTCTACATAAAACGGGATTTGACTTACGTTATAAATTTTTTTTTTTTTTAAGTCGCTCAAAAGTCAATAGGGTCGACTTCATTGCTCCAGGTTTTTATCCCATATCAACTCGGTCTCTTTCCGCAGTGCGGAAAGCGTCACTCAAAGCACGAACTCCGTAGCTCTAGTAACGACCCACAGGAGTCTCTGAAAAATTTAACTCGTGAATTGAATGACTCTGCCCGGAATCAAACCCACAACCTTTGGAGCCCTAGTTAAACAGCTTGACTACTTCGCCACGAAGACTCTCTAGTTATACTAGACGTTATAAAATGAATTTCAGAAGAGTGAGATGTAGAGAACCGTAAAGTATGAAGGGAAAACCAATATCAAGTAATCAGTTCTTGTATTAAAGCGATCTTGAAATAATCTTAATCCCCCCCCCCCCCCCCCCCCCCCCGGAAACCCAAAAATCCCCCCCCCCCCCCCCCCCCATGGGGGAATTACCCACCGGTTGAGAAGCACTGGTCTAAAAAGTCAGTACATACATGAACACAAGAATCACTACATACATGAACACAAGAATCACCACATAAATCAACACAAGAACCACCACACAATTGAACACAAAAGATTTTATTGACAAACAGAACAAACTACACGTCAGAAAACAATATACAGCGTGTCAACATATCTTCACACTTGTTAAATCATTGTAAACATATATACAATCTGAAATAGTAAACATGGGGCAAGCCCGACATCATAAACAATATCCGAAGCTAACTTCTCTGTGGTACAAACACTCAAACGCTCAAAGCAACTGGGCAGACACTGAATATACATCTTCTCAAAACTTCATGGCTCAGGTATATCATTATATAGAACAAGGAATTTTGTAAACTGTATAAGATTAATGCAAAAAAGAAATAAATATAAAGATTATGTGAATATGAGAAACTTCTTGTCTTGAAAACATTGTTTGATTTATCGCGTTTTTAAAACATCTGAAATAAAAGTCAAGTGGTGACATTTACATGGGAAATTTTGTTACACCCAAGGGATTTAACTCTGCAGCAGAAGTAAGGTTGATTATTTCTTTTCTTTCTTCGCTGCCAGCTCTGGCAAACTACTGAACATAAATATTTTCTACTAAATCACACACAGCCAAGAAATGTTGGGTGGACTGCTACACCCTACAAAGGACATGCAACTATTTTTTGTTTATTCATGGCTGACTATTTCTTTCTGTCTTCACCGTTTTATTCTTGCTGAGGTGTGAGTAAGAACAAGATAGATTTTTCTATTCTGGCATAAATCTACACTACCTATTCCCCTTAACTCGTAGATTTTAAATAAATACATATTGTGGCCAAATTACTTGTGTTCATGTTTCCAACGTAAATTGTGACTATAGTTTCAGCTGTCATGGACACTTAGCAGACAAATGACGGATTATGTGGAAGTGGTGGAGATGTGGTTTTATAGAAGCATGATGAGGACACCGTGGACGGATAGACATAGCAATGAAGATATCTTGTATGAAGTTAACTCACAAAGATAGACAGAGCAATGAAGATATCTTGTATGAAGTTAGCTCACAAAGAGACCTCGTTGCTTGCATCAGAAGAAGTCTGTCTACATTCTTTAGCCCATCACAATGGAAAAGTTGGAGAGGAGGAGAGGCATGGAAGACAGAGAGAGAAGATACTAGACAGTTTAACATCACGGCATGGGGGAACATCAGTGTCAGAATTGATTGGCAGTACACGAGACAGAAGGCTGTGGACAGACATGATCACCAATGCCACACAGCATGAACTATAAGAAGAAGGGGTTTCTACTCCAAAACAAACAACACCCCGAAATAGTCAGAACACTAATCCTGTATCTTAAAGGACTTAATCCAGATCACAGTCTTAGCAGACAAATGCATTAACCAATATACCACTGCAGTTCCTTTATTGCCAATACCAAGGCCAAATTGGCATCACACGGCATAAAGGGGTCAAGTTCACAGCAACTGAGTTGTTGAGGGATTGGTTCAGTCACTGAGGGGTTGGCTGTGTCAATGAGGGATTGGCTGAGTCACAAAGGGACTGGTTAAGTCACTGAAGAACTGGCTGAGTCACAGAGGAATTGGCTGAGTCACTGAGTGACTGGCTGCATCAATGAGGGATTGGCTGAGTTGCTGAGGGATTGGTCAATTCACTCAGGGATTGGCTGAGCTGTTGAGGGATTGGTCAATTCACAGAGGGATTTGCTGAGTCACTGAGGGATTTGCTGAGTTGCTAAGGGATTGGTAAATTCTATCAGGGATTGGCTGAGTCACTGAAGGACTGACTGAGTTTCTGAGGGATTGGTCAATTAACTCAGGGATTGGCTGAGTCACTGAGGGATTGGCTGAGTCACTGAGGGATTGCCTGAGTCACATGTGTGACTGAGTCACTGAAGGATTGGCTGAGTCAATGAGGGATTGGCTGAGTTGTTGAGGGGTTGGCTGAGTTGTTGAGGGTTTGGCTGAGTTGTTAAGGGACTGGCTGAATTTGTTGAGAGATTGGCTGAGTCAATGAGGGATTGGCTGAGTCATAGAGGGACTGGCTAAGTCACTGAGAGATTGGCTGAATTGTTGAGGGACTGGCTGAGTCACTGAGGGATTGGCTGAGTTGTTGAGGGATTGGTTTAGTTGTTGAGGGATTGGTTGAATCCTCATGATGTTCCTCAGATATGAAGCTCCGGTACTCTAAGGTAGCAATGGAGCAGCCAAGGCTTCCTTCTTAATCAAGATAGAGTGTTTGTGTTATTCATGCCAAACTGGCCAAACACCAAGGTCTTTCGTCTATGCCAGACGTTGCAAAAAAGGTTGCAAAAGGTTAGAGGGGGAAAAAAATCAAATACTTAGTTAAGCTGACTATTTCAGCTATCAATGCCAACTGACAGTATACCACAACAAGCAATAATGTACAGACCAAATGGAACCAGAATAAGAGGCCAACCATGTAAGATGAGTGAAGGAAATAAGTCTATGGGAATCTCGATATGAAACATATAAACAGGCACTCTCCAGCTGTTTATGCTTCACCTCGACAATGCAAAGTACAAGAGGAATGAGATGAGATGAGATGAATGCCAACTACAAGCATGTATGCCAGAAAGGATTATCCAATGATGCAACTTAGCAACATTAAACAACAATGACTTTTAAAGGTCACTATTACAGAAGAACTTGCCAGGGTTTTCAAAAACATAAAACTAAAAGTTAATATTTAGGATGTTGTTATTTTACATGCAAAACTATTAATTAAGTAGCTTTACAATGACAAGGTGTTAGAGACTGGAACCTTTGTAAATAATTGAAATATGTTCGCTGGAATCAACATTTCTCTGGTATTAACGTCTGAATAACTCAACATATTTAAATATAAGCACTGAATCAGGTCACAAAATACACTGTAAAAACCAAAACAAAACAAAATTATTTACTACATACAGATGACTCAGACACAATAGTTTGGCACTTTCATACAAAGAAACAAAATGAATAAATTTACAGATACTTATTGGCTGCAACAGAGGGGGAACTGAAGGCAAGAAGAAAGAAGGAGATATCTGTGACAATATCATCTGCAGCTAAAAGGTTGAATTCTGGTATGGCCTCAGCTTTCAAATGTCTGTCCCCTCTCTCGTATCCCTGATGCAGCGATGCAGGAGGGGCTTGCATATCTCAGTGACCCCAAGAACTACTGGGCAAGTAGTTTCTAGAAAGTCACAGGCCAATGGCAAGGAACCTGGATAAGACAGATTTAAAAACCGCTTGCCTTGTCGGTAGGCTGTGGACATTCAAAGTCTTAGGAATGCATGCTTCAAATAATGCATCTCCAATGGATGCACTGGGCCACAGGACTGAAGACACAGTGCAACAAAGTTCATTTTAAGACTCATCTTAAATGTGATGACTGTTGCAGAGATCTGCCAGTGCAAACAGGCTGTATACAGTAGTTCATTGGTATATTATCAAATTACCTTGCCGACTGGCATGGGCATATTCATGCTTCTCCACTTCCTGTGATCTCCAACAGCCTTATGAACAGAATAAGAACACAGGAAAACTAGTATTCCTGGAGACAAGTGATCAGACAGTTTCATAACCAAGCCACAAACTGAGGCAACTTGATTGAATGAATCATCTGTTCTATGACTATCTACTCCTATACTCTTCTTCACCCTCCTGTCCATGTGTGCCAATCAATACCTATAAATGTATTCACTGAGATTACCTTCGTGCCCTTGTGCAATATACCCTTATATCCATGACAAAGAAATATGTCCTCATGAGTGACAATTTAATCAACAGCTTAACATGCCCATGTCCCAGCATGCCAGAAACCAACATGGCGGAAGCCTAGTGCTTGACACAACAAATATGGCAGAACTTCAGTACAGGAAACCACACATGTGGTGTGTTCTCTCTTTTGTTGTAAACCCGATAAAGATGACAGAAATATCATTGAAATGTTATATGTTAGTATTAACAACAACAAAAACAAAACCAACACAAAAATTATGTAACAGGACCCTGCTGTGGATATATAAAGTGTTGGAACCGCAACATTCTCCTGGCCTTAGTACATTGAGGAGTAAGTAGCCAGTCCTTCTCTCCCGTAGCAAACAATGACAGCTGGCACCAAGCCCTTGTCCACACCGTGCTCACGACACTGTCAATGTAATCACACCAACACACCCGCTATGTAAACATTAACCTTCTGCTTATTATATTCTCACTCAGGAGGACAATTTATTTTATATACTTCTACAATGTAATCAACTAGAATAAAGACTACTGAGACTGGGGTTATGAATAACTGACACCTGACAAAATACACACGGATACTTGACATTGCAGGAATGTACATCTTCTATAAATAGCATATTACTGGAAACATCAAAATGATGTATTGCATAACTGGACACAAAAATGCAACCAATAAAGTTAACAAACATCACATATACTGAAGCAAACATACCTTCACAAGAGACAAGCACATTCACATGTCTGATATTTTCCAAATATTATTTTCTAACAAGAAAGGCATCAAAATATACATGTTACATGGTGGGAAAAGCTTAAAAAATAATTTAAATAAAAAAACATTATTAGAAGAGATTAAATAAATGCAGGAAACAAGGTGGAGATGTGAAACAAGGAAACACTTGGTTATAGAACATTTAAATTGTGTACCCGGCCATAAACTAAACCCATGTTAGGGGTCTAAACCTAGAGGATATAGATCTGGTTATCAGAGGTTAGAAAAACATGGAATTTGTGGCTACTGGAACCTACAGAGTAAAGAGAAAACATGCAAGGTGTGACAATTGGAACCTACAGAGAATAGAGAAAACATGAAAGGTGTGACAATTGAAACCTACAGAATTTAGAGAAAACATGCAAGGTGTGACAACTGGAACCTACAGAGAATAGAGAAAACATGAAAGGTGTGACAATTGAAACCTACAGAATTTAGAGAAAACATGCAAGGTGTGACAACTGGAACCTACAGAGAATAGAGAAAACATGAAAGGTGTGACAATTGGAACATTCAGAGAATAGAGAAAACATGAAAGGTGTGACAATTGGAACCTACAGAATTTAGAGAAAACATGAAAGGTGTGACAATTGGAACCTACAGAGAATAGAGAAAACATGAAAGGTGTGACAATTGGAACCTACAGAATTTAGAGAAAACATGAAAGGTGTGACAATTGGAACCTACAGAGAATAGAGAAAACATGAAAGGTGTGACAATTGGAACCTACAGAATTTAGAGAAAACATGCAAGGTGTGACAACTGGAACCTACAGAGAATAGAGAAAACATGAAAGGTGTGACAATTGGAACCTACAGAGAATAGAGAAAACATGAAAGGTGTGACAATTGGAACCTACAGAGAATAGAGAAAACATGAAAGGTGTGACAATTGGAACCTACAGAATTTAGAGAAAACATGAAAGGTGTGACAATTGGAACCTACAGAGAATAGAGAAAACATCAAAGGTGTGACAAATGGAACCTACAGAATATAGATTAATAGAAGGTTTACCTTCTAGCAAGCCGGCAGGGGATCATCACACTGCTCGAAGAAAAACTAAGAAATATAAACGGACTGAAGCACATAAGCGGGCACTCTCTCACTGTTTATACTTCACCTCGACACCGCAAGGTACAAGAGGAACATGATGAGATGAGGAGGTTTACATTTCAGTTCATATTGCAAGACCTTTGCAGAATGCTGTAATCAACTCCATGTTGATTTTCCTGGCAATTTATGTTCAGTAGCTTGCCATTACTTTCTGAGCAAGAAGTCAGTGTTGAAGACTAACTGACCAGTGTAGGCAATGAACCCACTACCCCAACATCAGCCTAAGGAAAATGTAAGAGTGAGCGCTTTTAACCTTTCGGTCACGAGAGAAAATGTATGAATGGAAGCTCTGCTTATTACAGCTGGGAGACAATGCATTAATGATAGGTCTGTTGATCAGATGTGGCTATGGGAGCTAACAGACACAAGATGGAAAGTCATGACTATTTCAGCACCTACAGAAAATAGATTAATTGAAGGTCTGGTAACCAGAGCTTATAGAAAATAGATTAAAATAATGTTTGTCTATCAGTACCCGGAGAAAAAGAATTAACGGAACATACTGCCTTATAAGAATCAACAGATATTAGAAGGCAAGGTTATCCACTATGCCATTAAACTTCAGATCCAATTATCAATTTATTATCTACAGCTTACAATCTGACCTACAAGTGACCATTTTCTGGTCCTCAAAGAACCACACTCTAACATACAAGAGATAACAAAGTGATAACACAAGGGACCACGCTAGAGGACACGAGGGACCACGCTAGAGGACACGAGGGACCACACTACAGGACATGAGGGACCACACTATAGGACACAAGGGACCACAATCTGATATGGAAAAACCTATAATTTGTACACACAAAAGACCATAATGTGATATATAAGGGACCACAATGTGATATATCATGGACAACAATGTGATATATCAGGGACAACAATCTGATATATCAGGGACCACAATGTGATAAATAAGGGACAATGTGATATATGACAGACCATAATGTGACATATCAGGGACCACGATGTAATATATCAGGGACCACAATGTGATAAATAAGGGATCACAATGTGATATATGAGGGACCACAATGGGATATTTAAGGGACCACCATGTGATGTGCAAATGACCACAATGTGATATATCAGGGACCTCAATGTGATGTGCCAAGGACCAGTGTGATATATATATATATATATATATATATGGGACCCCTGTGAGATATATAAGGGACCATAATGTGATATAAAATGGACTACACTGTGATGTGCAATGGACCTGTGTGATATATAATGGACCCCAGTGAGATATATAACGGACCCCCGTGAGATAAATAAGGGCCCCAGTGAGGTATACAAGGGACCACAATGTGATATATAAGGGACCATGATATGGCACATGGGTGTCAACAACCTTGGATATAATTAAAGAACTCCTTTGCATGCCATGGACATATTGTGAAATTCAAAGCAAGGTGGTCTGCTTTCAAATCACCTACAGCCAATTCCAAACTACACCAGAAGTCCAAGGTCACGACAAAGAAGCTGACAGAAAGACTGAAGGGACCATAATTTGATATATAAGAGATATGGGTCTGATATGAAAGGCCACAGGGTCCCAATCTGGCACAGTAGGGGCTATTACTGGTATAAAAGGGGCCACAATCCGATATACATTGGATGAAAAACATCTGGCACACAAGGGGCCACAATCCGATATACGTTGGATGAAAAACATCCGGCACACAAGGGGTCACAATCCGATATACATTGGATGAAAAAACATCTGGCACACAAAGGGGGCCACAAATCTGATATACATTGGATGAAAAAACATCTTGGCACAGCAAGGGGCCACAATCCGATATACATTGGATGAAAAAACATCTGGCACCAAGGGGTCACAAATCCGATATACATTGGGATGAAAAACATCTGGCACACAAGGGGCCACAATCCGATATACATTGGATGAAAAAACATCTGGCACACAAGGGGGTCACAATCCGATATACATTGATGAAAAACATCTGGCACACAAGGGGCCAACAATCCATATACATTGGATGAAAAACATCTGCACACAAGGGGCCACAATCCATATACATTGGATGAAAAACATCTGGCACACAAGGGGCCACAATCCGATATACATTGGATGAAAAACATCTGGCACACAAGGGGTCACAATCCGATATACATTGGATGAAAAACATCTGGCACAACAGGGGCCCACAATCCGATATACATTGGATGAAAAACATCTGGCACAGCAAGGGGCCACAATCCGATATACATTGGATGAAAAAACATCTGGCACACAAGGGGGGCCACAATCCGATATACATTGGATGAAAAACATGCTGGCACACAAGGGGCCACAATCCGATATTAACATTGTGATGAAAAACAATCGGCACAACAAGGGGCCACAATCCGATATACAGTGGATGAAAAA
Source organism: Cepaea nemoralis (assembly GCA_014155875.1). Taxonomy (NCBI): domain Eukaryota; kingdom Metazoa; phylum Mollusca; class Gastropoda; order Stylommatophora; family Helicidae; genus Cepaea; species Cepaea nemoralis. The sequence goes on along the minus strand of JACEFZ010023193.1, from coordinate 335,595 downwards.
CATCTGGCACACAAGGGGCCACAATCCGATATACATTGGATGAAAAACATCTGGCACATAAGGGGCCACAATCCGATATACATTGGATGAAAAAACATCTGGCACACAAAGGGGTCACAATCTGATATACATTGGATGAAAAACATCTGGCACACAAGGGGGCCACAATCCGATATACATTGATGAAAAACATCTGGCACACAAGGGGTCACATCTGATATACATTGGGATGAAAAACAGTCTGGCACACAAGGGGTCACAATCTGATATACATTGGGATGAAAAAACATCTGGCACACAAGGGGCCACAAATCTGATATACATTGGATGAAAAACATCTGGCACACAGGGGGCCACAATCCGATATACATTGGGATGAAAAACTCTGGCACCAAGGGGCCACAATCCGATATACATTGGATGAAAAACATCTGGCACACAAGGGGCCACAATCTGATATACATTGGATGAAAAACATCTGGCACACAAGGGGTACAATCTGATATACATTGGATGAAAAAAACATCTGGCACACAAGGGGCCACAATCCGATATACATTGGATGAAAAACATCTGGCACACAAGGGGCCACAATCCGATATACATTGGATGAAAAACATCTGGCACACAAGGGGCCACAATCCGATATACATTGGATGAAAAACATCTGGCACACAAGGGGCCACAATCCGATATACATTGGATGAAAAACATCTGGCACACAAGGGGCCACAATCTGATATACATTGGATGAAAAACATCTGGCACACAAGGGGTCACAATCTGATATACATTGGATGAAAAACATCTGGCACACAAGGGGTCACAATCTGATATACATTGGATGAAAAACATCTGGCACACAAGGGGCCACAATCTGATATACATTGGATGAAAAACATCTGGCACACAAGGGGCCACAATCCTGATATACATTGGATGAAAAACATCTGGCACACAAGGGGCCACAATCTGATATACATTGGATGAAAAACATCTGGCACACAAGGGGCCACAATCCGATATACATTGGATGAAAAACATCTGGCACACAAGGGGCCACAATCTGATATACATTGGATGAAAAACATCTGGCACACAAGGGGTCCACAATCCGATATACATTGGATGAAAAACATCTGGCACACAAGGGGCCACAATCTGATATACATTGGATGAAAAACATCTGGCACACAAGGGTCACAATCCGATATACATTGGATGAAAAACATCTGGCACACAAGGGGCCACAATCCTGATATACATTGGATGAAAAAAATCTGCACCCCCCCATTACATTACTCTGGCACACAGGGGCCACAATCTGATATACATTGGATGAAAAACATCTGGCACACAAGGGGCCACAATCTGATATACATTGGATGAAAAACATCTGGCACACAAGGGGCCACAATCTGATATACATTGGATGAAAAAACATCTGGCACACAAGGGGCCACAATCCTGATATACATTGGATGAAAAACATCTGGCACACAAGGGGCACAATCCTGATATACATTGGATGAAAAACATCTGGCCACACAAGGGGCCACAATCTGATATACATTGGATGAAAAACATCTGGCACACAAGGGGCCACAATCCTGATATACATTGGATGAAAAACATCTGGCACACAAGGGGTCACAATCTGATATACATTGGATGAAAACATCTGGCACACAAGGGGCTCACAATCCGATATACATTGGATGAAAAACATCTGGCACACAAGGGGCCACAATCTGATATACATTGGATGAAAAACATCTGGCACACAAGGGGTCACAATCTGATATACATTGGATGAAAAACATCTGGCACACAAGGGGCCACAATCTGATATACATTGGATGAAAAACATCTGGCACACAAGGGGCCACAATCTGATATACATTGGATGAAAAACATCTGGCACACAAGGGGTCACAATCTGATATACATTGGATGAAAAACATCTGGCACACAAGGGGCCACAATCTGATATACATTGGATGAAAAACATCTGGCACACAAGGGGCCACAATCTGATATACATTGGATGAAAAACATCTGGCACACAAGGGGCCACAATCTGATATACATTGGATGAAAAACATCTGGCACACAAGGGGCCACAATCTGATATACATTGGATGAAAAACATCTGGCACACAAGGGGTCACAATCTGATATACATTGGATGAAAAACATCTGGCACACAAGGGGCCACAATCTGATATACATTGGATGAAAAACATCTGGCACACAAGGGGTCACAATCTGATATACATTGGATGAAAAACATCTGGCACACAAGGGGTCACAATCTGATATACATTGGATGAAAAACATCTGGCACACAAGGGGCCACAATCTGATATACATTGGATGAAAAACATCTGGCACACAAGGGGCCACAATCCGATATACATTGGATGAAAAACATCTGGCACACAAGGGGCCACAATCTGATATACATTGGATGAAAAACATCTGGCACACAAGGGGCCACAATCCGATATACATTGGATGAAAAACATCTGGCACACAAGGGGCCACAATCCGATATACATTGGATGAAAAACATCTGGCACACAAGGGGTCACAATCCGATATACATTGGATGAAAAACATCTGGCACACAAGGGGCCACAATCCGATATACATTGGATGAAAAACATCTGGCACACAAGGGGCCACAATCCGATATACATTGGATAAAAACATCTGGCACACAAGGGGCCACAATCTGATATACATTGGATGAAAAACATCTGGCACACAAGGGCCACAATCTGATATACATTGGATGAAAAACATCTGGCACACAAGGGGCCACAATCCGATATACATTGGATGAAAAACATCTGGCACACAAGGGGTCACAATCTGATATACATTGGATGAAAAAACATCTGGCACACAAGGGGCCACAATCTGATATACATTGGATGAAAAACATCTGGCACACAAGGGGCCACAATCCGATATACATTGGATGAAAAACATCTGGCACACAAGGGGCCACAATCCGATATACATTGGATGAAAAACATCTGGCACACAAGGGGCCACAATCCGATATACATTGGATGAAAAACATCTGGCACACAAGGGGCCACAATCCGATATACATTGGATGAAAAACATCTGGCACACAAGGGGCCACAATCCGATATACATTGGATGAAAAACATCTGGCACACAAGGGGCCACAATCTGATATACATTGGATGAAAAACATCTGGCACACAAGGGGCCACAATCCGATATACATTGGATGAAAAACATCTGGCACACAAGGGGCCACAATCTGATATACATTGGATGAAAAACATCTGGCACACAAGGGGCCACAATCTGATATACATTGGATGAAAAACATCTGGCACACAAGGGGCCACAATCTGATATACATTGGATGAAAAACATCTGGCACACAAGGGGCCACAATCTGATATACATTGGATGAAAAACATCTGGCACACAAGGGGCCACAATCTGATATACATTGGATGAAAAACATCTGGCACACAAGGGGCCACAATCTGATATACATTGGATGAAAAACATCTGGCACACAAGGGGTCACAATCCGATATACATTGGATGAAAAACATCTGGCACACAAGGGGTCACAATCTGATATACATTGGATGAAAAACATCTGGCACACAAGGGGTCACAATCCGATATACATTGGATGAAAAACATCTGGCACACAAGGGGTCACAATCTGATATACATTGGATGAAAAACATCTGGCACACAAGGGGTCACAATCCGATATACATTGGATGAAAAACATCTGGCACACAAGGGGCCACAATCCGATATACATTGGATGAAAAACATCTGGCACACAAGGGGCCACAATCCGATATACATTGGATGAAAAACATCTGGCACACAAGGGGCCACAATCCGATATACATTGGATGAAAAACATCTGGCACACAAGGGGCCACAATCTGATATACATTGGATGAAAAACATCTGGCACACAAGGGGTCACAATCTGATATACATTGGATGAAAAACATCTGGCACACAAGGGGCCACAATCCGATATACATTGGATGAAAAACATCTGGCACACAAGGGGCCACAATCCGATATACATTGGATGAAAAACATCTGGCACACAAGGGGCCACAATCCGATATACATTGGATGAAAAACATCTGGCACACAAGGGGCCACAATCCGATATACATTGGATGAAAAACATCTGGCACACAAGGGGCCACAATCTGATATACATTGGATGAAAAACATCTGGCACACAAGGGGTCACAATCTGATATACATTGGATGAAAAACATCTGGCACACAAGGGGTCACAATCTGATATACATTGGATGAAAAACATCTGGCACACAAGGGGCCACAATCTGATATACATTGGATGAAAAACATCTGGCACACAAGGGGCCACAATCTGATATACATTGGATGAAAAACATCTGGCACACAAGGGGCCACAATCTGATATACATTGGATGAAAAACATCTGGCACACAAGGGGCCACAATCCGATATACATTGGATGAAAAACATCTGGCACACAAGGGGTCACAATCTGATATACATTGGATGAAAAACATCTGGCACACAAGGGGTCACAATCCGATATACATTGGATGAAAAACATCTGGCACACAAGGGGCCACAATCTGATATACATTGGATGAAAAACATCTGGCACACAAGGGGTCACAATCCGATATACATTGGATGAAAAACATCTGGCACACAAGGGGCCACAATCCGATATACATTGGATGAAAAACATCTGGCACACAAGGGGCCACAATCTGATATACATTGGATGAAAAACATCTGGCACACAAGGGGCCACAATCTGATATACATTGGATGAAAAACATCTGGCACACAAGGGGCCACAATCTGATATACATTGGATGAAAAACATCTGGCACACAAGGGGCCACAATCTGATATACATTGGATGAAAAACATCTGGCACACAAGGGGCCACAATCTGATATACATTGGATGAAAAACATCTGGCACACAAGGGGTCACAATCTGATATACATTGGATGAAAAACATCTGGCACACAAGGGGCCACAATCTGATATACATTGGATGAAAAACATCTGGCACACAAGGGGCCACAATCCGATATACATTGGATGAAAAACATCTGGCACACAAGGGGTCACAATCTGATATACATTGGATGAAAAACATCTGGCACACAAGGGGCCACAATCCGATATACATTGGATGAAAAACATCTGGCACACAAGGGGCCACAATCCGATATACATTGGATGAAAAACATCTGGCACACAAGGGGCCACAATCTGATATACATTGGATGAAAAACATCTGGCACACAAGGGGCCACAATCCGATATACATTGGATGAAAAACATCTGGCACACAAGGGGCCACAATCTGATATACATTGGATGAAGAGCGACTCCGGTTTCAAGATGGCGACGGACGGTCGTGTTGTTTTGTGTTCGTTAACTTTTTCGCGTAAGGGATGGATTTATTCATTTCTTGCGTGTAATTGGTGTGCCAGGATGTAAAACCAGGAGTTTCTACTCAAGATCTGCGCGGGTGCTACGGAGTTCGTGCATCGAGCGAAGCCATCCTTGAGTGAATTTTCAGCAGCGTGTGTGGTTCTCAATCAAAAGTCTGTGTTTACGTTTTTTCAACATGGCGGAACAACGTGTGTTTTCCGAACGATCAGCAGTCAACATACCGAAGCGGCGTGGTAGCCGCGCAGGGAAAAAGAAGCCAGGTAAGCGCGGTGGCTTGAGGCGTTTTAGACTCAAGTGTCACCGTCTAGGACTCAGGAACATCCGTATTCTATATTGGAACTGTGCCAGTGTAAAACAACGGGGCTCTATTTTAGAAACCCTAGTTTACAGGAACGACATTGTAGCACTCCAGGAGACGAGACTGGGCGATCAGCTACTCCGAATTGCCGGCTTCAAATGTTTCTATAACAGACGACATCTGGGAACGGCGATTCTCGTTCGCGACAGCATGGTGGCGTCAGAGCTAGACATGTCCAGTTGGAACAGTGACGATATACAAATACAGGCGTTGAGAGTTCATTCCAGTATACCATTCGTGTTGGTTAATGTTTATGCCCGCAATGCGAGTGTGGACGCCCAGAAGTGGCAGTGCTTAAGTGGCATATTAGGCCACGAGAGAAATGTTATTTTCTGTGGTGACTTCAACGCTAAAGGCAGATCATGGGGAAACACTTCCTCCAATACACAAGGGGAGGAGCTCGAGACTGCACTGGAAACCATCGACCTGGTTTGTATCAACAGTGGTTGTGTCACCAGGACAGCAAGCCGTCCAGGCGATGAGGACAGTGCTATTGATCTGGCGCTAGTTTCACCTTCACTCACTACAGTGTGTAGATGGGGTGTCCTAGGACACCATGGCAGCGACCACCACCCATGCAGCATATTGGTGGAGAAAGGCAGAACCAGGCAGCACAAGCTAAAGGTAAAGACGTTCCAGTATGACAGTACAGGGCAAGATGTGGTGAGTAAAATAAGACGTGACAAGCGCAGAACGTTTCAGGGCAGGAAGAAAAGGAAAAAAAGCTGGGAGCAGCCACCGTGGTGGAGTTTCGAGGTGGAGAAGGCTTGGGTGGATAAGCGTAGTGCTGTAAGGAGATGGCAAAATGCCAAGAAGAACAGAGCTGGTCATCCTAGTCCCTGCTTGCACTTAGAAAGAGAGATGCACACAAAAGTAAGCTATTTCAAAAAACTGGTCACGGTGGTTAAAAGCGAAAAATGGGCAGAGGTGTGTCAAAGAGTAAGCACAGACAAGTCACTGAAATTGTTCTGGCGACTACATAAAAGCATGAGTGGTGTAGTCAAGAATAAGAGCATTTCTGACTTCCAAGGTGCTGACCTCATCTGGCAGAGGACTGACGAGGACAAGGGCAAAGCCCTCTTTGAACGCTACCTTGAGCAGAGCAACCAGACAGACATGGGAGGCCGGAATCTGGCCAAGGAGGTCACCTCAGACAGATGCAAGGCCCAGAACACTTCGGATGAAGACACAGTGACAGTGCAAGAAATCAAGGCTGTGCTTCGACGATCAAAAAACAGTGCTCCAGGTCCTGATGGCATAAGATACGACGACATAAATAGGTGTACCGACAATGAGCTAGAGAAACTAGCAGACATGTACAACAACAGTATAGGGAGTGCTAGCATCAAGGAGGAATGGTTACACAGCTATCTGATTCCCTTGCCGAAGCCTGACAAAGACCACAAGAAAATTCAGGGATATCGAATTATAACCATGCAGAATACAATAGGCAAGCTGCTGGAGAAGGTAATTGCCAGGAAAATATCAAGCCAACTAGAGAGGCAAGGTGTTTTCCCACCTACCCTGGGTGGGTACCGTCCAAAAAGAGAAACCTGGACCAATGCAGCAGTCTTTGCCCACGATGTCTATGAAGGTTTCCACTCAGGCACTGAAACCGTTGCTGCAGCGATTGATCTTGAGGACGCATACAACAGAGTACCACTGGATTTTTTAATGTTTCAGCTTCTTGAACTAAACGTAAGTCCATTCCTCCTTAGTTGGATCGCTGCAGCTCTCTTCCAACGGAAAGTAGTTTTTAGATGTGGCAGTTGGACTTCGGAACCAACAACAATATATCCTGGCCTACCACAGGGATCACCATTATCTCCGGTACTGTTCAACGCCTACACAGTGAGAATCACCAGTGAGCAGATCACTGGACCTGGCAGGACATTGTCATATGCCGATGATGTTTTAGTGTATCGTCAGGGTAAGGATAGAGAGGAGGTTGCTGTGGAACTACAAACCGAACTCAATCGCATAAGTACTTGGTGTGATGAAGCTGGGGCAATGGTCAACCCAACAAAGGCAACAGTGACTTGGTTCTCGTTGAATAATCATATTGTCAACAATCCAACACCAACTGTAATGCTGTGTTCAGAGACGGTGGAAAGAACGCAGGCAATGAATTACCTGGGGATACGGTTTGATCGAAGCCTTGCTTATAATGTGCACATAGACCAGGTGATAACAAAGGCCAAGCGGGGTTTGGCAGCGATGCGGGTGATGGCGGCAGCAAACTGTGAGCAGCGCCATCTATGTCTTCTGTACGAGGGGCTGGTCATGTCTGTTTTGGAGTATGCAATGGCAATCCTGACTGTCAGCCATAAGCAGATAGAAAGGATGGAAAGGATACAGAATGAAGCTATGCGCATTATTCTTGGATGTACAAGAGATACAGCATGCAGGGCGATGCGCTACCTTCTTGATTTTCCAACCATTGAAGAGAGAATGCAAGTTTGCAGGGCACGTGCCTACCTCAGAATTAACGCAAACACACAGCATCCACTGCATAGTGAAATTAGGAAGGTGAAGGGCAGCAGGTTAAAAAGAGGACGGTCGTGGATGGGTCAAGCCGAGGACATTCTTCAACAGGTGTGTTCACTTGAGGACTTAGAACCTGGCGAGGAGTGGGTGCAAGTGCCAACAGACTTCTGCACATCCTTTTCAGTTTGCATCCAACTAGATAGAAAATGCAGACAAGAAAATCCGGCTGCTGTTGAGGCTGAAGTACAAGCGTTGATTTTCGAGAATTCGCTAGACAGTGACGCGGTCATCTACACAGATGGGTCGGTCGTCCGACATGTGAGAAGCTCATGGGCCTTTACAGCTCGGGCCGGAGGGAGAATTGTGAAGGAGGACTCTGGTGCTTTCACTGAAACCACAAGTAGCCTGACCATGGAAGTCATGGCAGTAAGTAAAGCAATAACATGGCTCGAGACACAGACATTCACTAGGGCTTGTTTCCTTAGCGACTCAATGAACATGATCAAGAGGATAGAGGAGGGGTCGATCCGAAGAGAATGGTTGCTGCCTCTGAAGCGGTCTCGGCTGGCAAAGATTAGTTTCATCTTCGTGCCAGGGCATGCGGGAGTACAAGGAAATGAGCGGGCTGACAAGCTCGCAGGTGAGGCTACTGTTGAGGGCGGACGCGCCATGGACCAGGCTGACATTCTGAATGCTCTACGAGAAGTGAGACTTTTGCAAGAACCAAGTGATGACTGTGAATCTACAACAATGGCCAGACTGCGAGAGCAGCAAATTAAAAGAGGGGTGGCCAAACAAGAACACTACGCAGGAAGCCAAAGAAGATTGATAAACCAACACAGAACTGGCGTCGTTAGCCGCTACACGCTGCGGGATTTGCTGAGGAGGGGATCCGAGCACTTATGGACTGAATGGTCCGATGTGCAACGAGGATGATCTGTCGACTAACTAACTAACTAACTATACATTGGATGAAAAACATCTGGCACACAAGGGGTCACAATCCGATATACATTGGATGAAAAACATCTGGCACACAAGGGGCCACAATCTGATATACATTGGATGAAAAACATCTGGCACACAAGGGGTCACAATCCGATATACATTGGATGAAAAACATCTGCACACAAGGGGTCACAATCTGATATACATTGGATGAAAAACATCTGGCACACAAGGGGTCACAATCTGATATACATTGGATGAAAAAACATCTGGCACACAAGGGGTCACAATCTGATATACATTGGATGAAAAACATCTGGCACACAAGGGGCCACAATCTGATATACATTGGATGAAAAACATCTGGCACACAAGGGGTCACAATCTGATATACATTGGATGAAAAACATCTGGCACACAAGGGGCCACAATCTGATATACATTGGATGAAAAACATCTGGCACACAAGGGGCCACAATCTGATATACATTGGATGAAAAACATCTGGCACACAAGGGGTCACAATCTGATATACATTGGATGAAAAACATCTGGCACACAAGGGGCCACAATCTGATATACATTGGATGAAAAACATCTGGCACACAAGGGGCCACAATCTGATATACATTGGATGAAAAACATCTGGCACACAAGGGGCCACAATCTGATATACATTGGATGAAAAACATCTGGCACACAAGGGGCCACAATCCGATATACATTGGATGAAAAACATCTGGCACACAAGGGGTCACAATCTGATATACATTGGATGAAAAACATCTGGCACACAAGGGGCCACAATCTGATATACATTGGATGAAAAACATCTGGCACACAAGGGTCACAATCCGATATACATTGGATGAAAAACATCTGGCACACAAGGGGTCACAATCTGATATACATTGGATGAAAAACATCTGGCACACAAGGGGCCACAATCCGATATACATTGGATGAAAAACATCTGGCACACAAGGGGCCACAATCCGATATACATTGGATGAAAAACATCTGGCACACAAGGGGCCACAATCTGATATACATTGGATGAAAAACATCTGGCACACAAGGGGCCACAATCCGATATACATTGGATGAAAAACATCTGGCACACAAGGGGCCACAATCCGATATACATTGGATGAAAAACATCTGGCACACAAGGGGTCACAATCCGATATACATTGGATGAAAAACATCTGGCACACAAGGGGCCACAATCCGATATACATTGGATGAAAAACATCTGGCACACAAGGGGCCACAATCCGATATACATTGGATGAAAAACATCTGGCACACAAGGGGCCACAATCTGATATACATTGGATGAAAAACATCTGGCACACAAGGGGCCACAATCTGATATACATTGGATGAAAAACATCTGGCACACAAGGGGCCACAATCCGATATACATTGGATGAAAAACATCTGGCACACAAGGGGTCACAATCTGATATACATTGGATGAAAAACATCTGGCACACAAGGGGCCACAATCTGATATACATTGGATGAAAAACATCTGGCACACAAGGGGCCACAATCCGATATACATTGGATGAAAAACATCTGGCACACAAGGGCCACAATCCGATATACATTGGATGAAAAACATCTGGCACACAAGGGGCCACAATCCGATATACATTGGATGAAAAACATCTGGCACACAAGGGGCCACAATCCGATATACATTGGATGAAAAACATCTGGCACACAAGGGGCCACAATCCGATATACATTGGATGAAAAACATCTGGCACACAAGGGGCCACAATCTGATATACATTGGATGAAAAAACATCTGGCACACAAGGGGCCACAATCCGATATACATTGGATGAAAAACATCTGGCACACAAGGGGCCACAATCTGATATCATTGGATGAAAAACATCTGGCACACAAGGGGCCACAATCTGATATACATTGGATGAAAAACATCTGGCACACAAGGGGCCACAATCTGATATACTTGGATGAAAAAACATCTGGCACACAAGGGGCCACAATCTGATATACATTGGATGAAAAACATCTGGCACACAAGGGGTCACAATCTGATATACATTGGATGAAAAACATCTGGCACACAAGGGGTCACAATCTGATATACATTGGATGAAAAACATCTGGCACACAAGGGGTCACATCCGATATACATTGGATGAAAAACATCTGGCACACAAGGGGTCACAATCTGATATACATTGGATGAAAAACATCTGGCACACAAGGGGTCACAATCCGATATACATTGGATGAAAAACATCTGGCACACAAGGGGCCACAATCCGATATACATTGGATGAAAAACATCTGGCACACAAGGGGCCACAATCCGATATACATTGGATGAAAAACATCTGGCACACAAGGGGCCACAATCCGATATACATTGGATGAAAAACATCTGGCACACAAGGGGTCACAATCTGATATACATTGGATGAAAAACATCTGGCACACAAGGGGTCACAATCCGATATACATTGGATGAAAAACATCTGGCACACAAGGGGCCACAATCCGATATACATTGGATGAAAACATCTGGCACACAAGGGGCCACAATCCGATATACATTGGATGAAAACATCTGGCACACAAGGGGCCACAATCCGATATACATTGGATGAAAAACATCTGGCACACAAGGGGTCACAATCCGATATACATTGGATGAAAAACATCTGGCACACAAGGGGTCACAATCCGATATACATTGGATGAAAAACATCTGGCACACAAGGGTCCACAATCTGATATACATTGGATGAAAAACATCTGGCACACAAGGGGTCACAATCTGATATACATTGGATGAAAAACATCTGGCACACAAGGGGTCACAATCTGATATACATTGGATGAAAAACATCTGGCACACAAGGGGTCACAATCTGATATACATTGGATGAAAAACATCTGGCACACAAGGGGTCACAATCCGATATACATTGGATGAAAAACATCTGGCACACAAGGGGTCACAATCCGATATACATTGGATGAAAAACATCTGGCACACAAGGGGCCACAATCCGATATACATTGGATGAAAAACATCTGGCACACAAGGGGCCACAATCCGATATACATTGGATGAAAAACATCTGGCACACAAGGGGTCACAATCCGATATACATTGGATGAAAAACATCTGGCACACAAGGGGTCACAATCCGATATACATTGGATGAAAAACATCTGGCACACAAGGGGTCACAATCCGATATACATTGGATGAAAAACATCTGGCACACAAGGGGTCACAATCTGATATACATTGGATGAAAAACATCTGGCACACAAGGGGCCACAATCCGATATACATTGGATGAAAAACATCTGGCACACAAGGGTCACAATCCGATATACATTGGATGAAAACATCTGGCACACAAGGGGTCACAATCCGATATACATTGGATGAAAAACATCTGGCACACAAGGGGTCACAATCTGATATACATTGGATGAAAAACATCTGGCACACAAGGGGTTCACAATCCGATATACATTGGATGAAAAACATCTGGCACACAAGGGTCACCAATCCGATATACATTGGATGAAAAACATCTGGCACACAAGGGGTCACAATCTGATATACATTGGATGAAAAACATCTGGCACACAAGGGGTCACAATCTGATATACATTGGATGAAAAACATCTGGCACACAAGGGGTCACAATCCGATATACATTGGATGAAAAACATCTGGCACACAAGGGGTCACAATCTGATATACATTGGATGAAAAACATCTGGCACACAAGGGGTCACAATCCGATATACATTGGATGAAAAACATCTGGCACACAAGGGGTCACAATCCGATATACATTGGATGAAAAACATCTGCACACAAGGGGTCACAATCCGATATACATTGGATGAAAAACATCTGGCACACAAGGGGTCACAATCTGATATACATTGGATGAAAAACATCTGGCACACAAGGGGTCACAATCTGATATACATTGGATGAAAAACCATCTGGCACACAAGGGGTCCCAATCTGATATACATTGGATGAAAAACATCTGGCACACAAGGGGTCACAATCTGATATACATTGGATGAAAAACATCTGGCACACAAGGGGTCACAATCTGATATACATTGGATGAAAAACATCTGGCACACAAGGGGTCACAATCTGATATACATTGGATGAAAAACATCTGGCACACAAGGGTCACAATCTGATTATACATTGGATGAAAAACATCTGGCACACAAGGGGTCACAATCCGATATACATTGGATGAAAAACATCTGGCACACAAGGGGTCACAATCCGATATACCATTGGATGAAAAACATCTGGCACACAAGGGTCACAATCTGATATACATTGGATGAAAAACATTCTGGCACACAAGGGGTCACAATCTGATATACATTGGATGAAAAACATCTGGCACACAAGGGGTCACAATCTGATATACATTGGATGAAAAACATCTGGCACACAAGGGGTCACAATCTGATATACCATTGGATTGAAAACATCTGGCACACAAGGGTCACAATCTGATATACATTGGATGAAAACACATCTGGCACACAAGGGTCACAATCTGATATACATTGGATGAAAAACATCTGGCACACAAGGGGTCACAATCTGATATACATTGGATGAAAAACATCTGGCACACAAGGGTCACAATCTGATATAAATTGATGAAAAACATCTGGCACACAAGGGGTCACAATCTGATATACATTTGGATGAAAAAACATCTGGCACACAAGGGGATCACAATCTGATATACATTGGATGAAAAACATCGGCACACAAGGGGTCACATCTGATATACATTGGATGAAAAACATCTGGCACACAAGGGATCACAATCTGATATACATTGGATGAAAAACATCTGGCACACAAGGGGTCACAATCTGATATACATTGTGAAAAACATCTGGCCACAATGGGTCACAATCTGATATACATTGGATGACAAACATTCTGGCACACAAGGGGTCACAATCTGAATATACATTGGATTGAAAAACATCTGGCCACACAATGGGTCACAATCTGATATACATTGGATGAAAAACATCTGGCACACAAGGGGTCACAATCTGATATACATTGGATGAAAAACATCTGGCACACAAGGGGTCACAATCCGATATTTATCAATTAATTTATTATTATATAACAAGACAAAGAAACAATCTAAAGAAAGGAATAAATCTGAATATAAATCTGTTATCTGTTGGGATATCATCCTTGCACTCCGGACAAGTCTATAGGAGCTCAGATCCTCCCCCCCAACATATGCACCAGCGTCCAGTGGCTAATAGTGCCAGTTCAGTGTTGGTTGACGAGGCCTCTTGTTCTCCGGATGTTGAAAGGTTGAGTACTGAATATACCAATCTTCTTCTTTTATACTTTAACCTCTATTTGGCTACAGGCACTCAACCAACTCTTGTAATGACCTCATATATTTAGCTACCCCATGCAGCTCCATCTAAACATATACATTTTCTAAAGTAAAACTATCTCATAGGATTTTCAAAATAGAACAGTCACAAAAATTGTATGTAATATATTAAACAAGACATATTAATATCAGAAACTACACTATACGTATACTAAACTCATCTCGTATGGTTTTCAAGAGAGAATCATCATTAAAAAATGTATGTTATAGGTATTTGAAAAAGAAATCATAATTTAAGAAAATATACTATAAGTAACCTAAACTCATCTTGTATGCTTTTGAAGATAGAACAATTTAAAGACATTTGTGTAATTTATTAAACAATGAATATTAATTTCATAAACTATACTATAAGTATAGTAAGCCCATCTCGTATGCTTTTCAACAAAGAAAAATTTAAAGAAACTGTGTAACGTATTAAACAAAATAATATTAATTTAGGAAAATATACTATAAGTATACTTAACTCATCTAGTATGGTTTTCAAGAGAGAATCATTTTTGAAAGATGTATGTAATGTACATTAAACAAGACATAATAATTTCAGAAACTATACTCTAAATATACTCATATAAAAACAAGTGTAATTAATATATTAGAAATGATTTCTCACGCAAATTGTAATAACATATAATACAATATATAAAACATACATCTAGGAACAAGATACATATACAGACAACATACGTATAGTAAGTAATAACATACATGTAATTTGAACACCGAACACACAAACAATAAATTGCACAATTTGCCTGTCACATTTTATCAGGCGCATACTGCAGAATTCACACCACATAAACTATAGCAATAAGATAAATCCTTCAGCTGAAAAATACAACACTGTAGGAATATGTGTATGTTGCATACTTCAGCTTGAGGGATTCATCTTATCGCATTGTTTTTGTGAAATCTGCAGTATGCAACAGACGAGATACAGCAAAGTATTCCAGGCAATAAACTGTGCAATCTATTTCTTGTGTCTTCGCTGCTCAAATTAACTACGGGAAAACATGGTTTTGAATACATGTAATTGACAGCGCATGTCTAATATAATCCGCATTCCTGTTTCAGTATGTCTACTAATCAATACACCTTGAGATATCACAGTCGGTGTCCAAGATCTAAAACTCGGACTTTAAGCATATGTAATGCATATGATCATAACACATATACAAAACGGAAAGTTGAACAGTAATACGCAAGCACATAAATTCACATTCTCAGAAACATATGGGTGTGCAGCAACATGGTTGCCAATACCTGGAAGGGCAAAACAATTGATGATTAGAAGCAACACATTTTGTTAACAAAACTGGTAAATATATACAAACAGGTCAAGTTAACACTGGAAACAACTATGCTGTGTGCTATACTTGGCTAAACTAGACACTGTGGATTATTTTGCTAGACTGGACAGTGTGCTGTATTTTTCTAGACTGGACAATGTGCTATACTGGAGTGTACTATATTTTGCTAGACTGGACAGTGTACTAAATTTTGTTAAATGAGAAAGTATGCTATATTTTGTTAAACTGGAAAGTGTGCTATATTTTGTTAAACTGGAAAGTGTGCTATATTTTGTTAAATTGGACAGAGTGCTATACATTGCTAGACTGGGCAGTGTACTATATTTTTCTAAACTTGACAATGTCCATTATTTTAACAATTGATCCCATATTTATCAACATGGCACATGATGGCAATGTGATCAAATAATGTCAACTGTCATTCTTATGTCTGGGCGGAGTCTCTTTCTGTCCAGATCTCATTTAAGACTCATTGTGCCTGCTGATGGTAGTGCTAACATTCTTCTATACAACCACATTTCTGAGGCTTCAGTTAACTCTCCTGTTCTTCCACAAAACTGTCCATCATTTGTAGCCATGTTACATCAGATACTAGGCAATACTCAAGAATTCTTTATCTGACTAGGTATAGCAAACAAAAACACCATCTTACACAGGATGAAAATAGTAATTTGGCAACTAAAACAGAACAACGAGTAAGAGATGAGTACTTCTAAGGGCTAGCCCTTTCCAGGACCATCATCCAAAAAGAGAAGAAGCAAGTGAACACAAATAAATACCAGCAAAAGAAGAGAACTGGAAACCAACAACTCACTTACAAGGCCTATTATAATCTTATTAAAGGCTGAATAGGGTAATTTGATATTTAATTTTCTAAATAATATTAAATTTTCAAAACAAAAGATAATCTTGAGGTCATTCTAGTAATAAATGCAGATGATAAATAACCAATCATTAGCACTCAAAATACAATAAAGACATAGAAATCACAGGACACAACAGACAACGGAAAATAAGGGAAAGCTACAGGAATACAGGATACTACATCACAGCCACGATGGCTAAAATAATCTAGCCACTTTTAGATATGGTTTATATACAATTGTTTCATTTGGCAACACAAACAGAATCAAATGAAATGAAGAGTGTGACATAAACAGTGTCTCGAGGTCAGCATGGCTGAATAGGTAAGGATGCTTGGTCTTAAACTTCCAGTGTGCTGATGCGGAAGTAGCAGGTGTGCTATATTTTGCCTAACCCTTACACCAGCCAGTTGAAACTAAAAAGCTGACTTCTAGTCTTGGACTTGGCGATTTAAACTGCAACTACCTCAGAAGACAGAGTCAGTTCAACAGGTGGTAAGGGACACTGGTAACGGAGAAAGCTGATCTACACGCAAATATCAGACCACTGCACCAGCAGCAGTACCACATGCATGGACTACACTGGAGTTCAAAGCAAGCAGCAAAACAAAACTAAAACATACACGTGTCTACAGCTTTCCTTTTTGTGTATTGTCTAGTAAAGATGTTAGTACCTTTGTGTGGTTTGTGCTGAAGCAAATTCACTCAGTGTGTCTACAGCTTTCCTTCTTGTGTATTGTCTAGTAAAGGTGTTAGTACCTTTGTGTGGTTTGTGCCGAAGCAAATTCACTCAGTGTGTCTACAGCTTTCCTTTTTGTGTATTGTCTAGTAAAGGTGTTGGTACCTTTGTGTGGTTTGTGCTGAAGCAAATTCACTCAGTGTCTACAGCTTTCCTTCTTGTGTATTGTCTAGTAAAGGTGTTAGTACCTTTCTGTGGTTTGTGCCGAAGCAAATTCACTCAGTGTGTCTACAGCTTTCCTTTTTGTGTATTGTCTAGTAAAGATGTTGGTACCTTTGTGTGGTTTGTGCTGAAGCAAATTCACTCAGTGTGTCTACAGCTTTCCTTCTTGTGTATTGTCTAGTAAAGGTGTTAGTACCTTTCTGTGGTTTGTGCCGAAGCAAATTCACTCAGTGTGTCTACAGCTTTCCTTCTTCTGTATTGTCTAGTAAAAGTGTCGGTACCTTTGTGTGGTTTGTGCCGAAGCAAATTCACTCAGTGTGCAACCTAAATCCCCCATGGTCTAATCCATAATTGTGTGTCCTAAAGTCTTGTAATGTGCGTATGTCAAGTTTTTGAGTTATATTAATAGCACCGTTTTACCTAATAACAAACCAGCTGTTGTGATACTGTTTACGGACTGTAACAGCATGAGTATGAGAGAAATGTGGAGTTAGTTGTGGAGGTGTTCGGGAGAAAGAGGAAGTATAGGATGGAAAAAGAACTCCATCAGTGTCAGTCACTATTGCTGGACACTTACTGAGCTTGCATCAGATCACACATTCTTACCTCACATCCAATGTCTAGTTACATTCACTTTGAAGGTATGTAAAAACAAGAATAGTTTACAAAGAATGGTATGCTTCTAGTTCATTACATATTGAATTTTCAAATCATATGATGTATTTAAATTCACTAAGTGTGCCACTGAAAATTGTTCCATGTGCCACAACTGGCATGCATGCCGTAGGCTGATCCAGTATGCTGTCAAATTTGAACCTCAGTTCTTCCTTTCCTGAGACTACAGGGAATGTCTACAATGATTATGTCCTGTTCTCAGACATGTCTTGCCATGTTCTATGAAATAACTGTTAATTCACCCACTGCCCTGAATATGAAAGTATTACTTCACACAATGTCCTAAGTATTGACTAGCTGGTCACATAATGACCTGCCAATAACCTAATTATTTATCATAACCATATAGCAAGACCTCTGCAGAATGTCACTCTTGTCCTAACAATCAGACCTGTTAAATATATCGTCACGTAATAATGTATGTATGGGCATACCATAGTACATACGAAATGTGAAGTAACCTTAGATGCTGCTGTCTTTGGCTTGGGGGACAGTGAATGCAGTTTCACAATTATGACATGCCAAGTTCAAACTCAGCCACATGTGATTTTGGAGCAGACTGCTTTGCATTGACTTTCACTAAGGTATGAGTGTCGGCCATTGACAAAGCTATGGCAAACTGCTGAATTTACAATTGCCTAGAAAATTACAAACAGCGAACAAATACGGGTGTTAATGACTGCAACGTCCTGTAAAGGACATGCACCTAACTAACGATGTTCAACATTTGAACTGCGTAACTATTAAATGTTCTATACGTTATTTAATCACCTAATGTCCTACAGATGAACTATTAAATCATCAGCTATGAAATTACTCAATGTCCTATGTATAAACTAACAATTAATTCATCTAATGTCCAACATATAAACTAACAATTAATTAATCTAATGTCCTACATATAAATACCAATTAATTCATCTAATGTCCTACATATAAACTACCAATTAATTCATCTAATATCCTAGGCAGAAGCTAAATATGAAATCAAGCAATGTCCTGTGTTGTCCTAACCACCGTGACATAAAATGGCCAGATTTTCACAGAACAAAAATGTTCAAGCCAATTGCATATGAAGAGATTTGCACACACAAAATTCCTGCACAGAAAGAAGCAACCCATTGTCAAGTGACAACAGTAATCACGATTCCTGGCTCAACCACTGCACACACACCATCCTGGCAGTATGTACAGCTCTCGTATGCCTAGACTTTTTCCCCTTTCACCCCCGGCAGGTTGACTCGTGTTGGAAAGATAGTCATCTGGTCATGGTTTGACATTCCCAGGCCAAGGTCACCCACCTGACTGTCATCTATAATCTGCAAGAAAGGAAACAAAATGGCAGACTATGTAAACTCACTCAATACAGAATGGCAGACTAGGTAAACTCACTCATTACAGAATGGCAGACTAGGTAAACTCATTCATTACAGAATGGCAGACTAGGTAAACTCACTCATTACAGAATGGCAGACTAGGTAAACTCATTCATAACAGAATGGCAGACTATGTAAACTCATTCATTACAGAATGGCAGACTATGTAAACTCATTCATTACAGAATGGCAGACTATAAACTCATTCATTACAGAATGGCAGACTATGTAAACACATTCATTTTTCATTTTTTTAAATATTCCGTTAGCTCACTTTGGACTCATGCGTAGTCCATACAGGTGATATTACATCTAGTGAACTGGACTGATTTTTGCGTGTGGATTAGCTTTCCCTATTACCAGTGTCCCTCGCTATCAGGCGAACCCACTCCAACTTTAGAGGTACTTGTAATTTACGTCATGAAGTCCTAGACAGGAAGTCAACACTTCAGTCTAACTGACCGGTGCAGGGGTTGAACCCGCTACCTCAACATCAGCACACCGGATATTTAAGAACGAGCGATCTTATCCATTTGGTCATGCCGATCTCTAACATATTCATTAAATAAGCTAATAAGATAAATGTTTACCGCAACAGGATATTACAAAACAATGTGAAACACGAATAAAGATATGGTAAGATTCCATTAGGATACAGCAAAAACAAACCCATCTGCTAAATCTCACTAGTAAGATATAGCAAACAGTATCAGTAGCATGGTCGAGACAGGAACACGGAGCTGATCCACGACTCTGGTGATCGAGTGAGATGGCAGAACATGACCGCCCACGCTTATTGGCATGGCACATGATGGATGGATGGATCAGTAACATGCACAAGACCCTTCTACACGCCTCAAGGAGCGTTGGGCTTATAAAGCTAGACCCATATTTGTATAAACCAATCAGCTCTTGGTGGGGTCATGGGGTCAGTGCCAAGCTGGCTGCCTTGACCTCCTAAGGCATGACCTAGTTCCTAAGTTAGGCCGAGTCGACTGGAGCCCAGGTCAGTTCAAGTTAGCTGCATATCCTTTACAGGACGTCGCAGTCAACCCCCAGCATTTTTTGGCTGTTTGTGATTTCTTGGCAAGTTTACATTCAGTAGTGTACCATCGCTTTCTGAATGACCTGCACTCATACCATTTTATAAAAGCCAATGCAAGGTGGTCTGCTACCAAATCGCCCACAACTGTGTTTTAAATGCAGTATACAGGAATATGAATTGCGCCCCCAACCCCTTTGTAGATGTAAATCCATGACCACTGGGTCAGCAAGCTACCAATACAGTATAAATACTGGACATATATATACTGCCACTACTGCCTATAGTACCTTGGGGTGTAAGGCAGGATGGTCTTGAGCCTGAGGAATTAAGGCCGCCTGGCTAGTGCAGTCGCCGCGAACTGTGCAGGTTAGACCAAACCAACCAAACAACCAACCAACAAAGGAACTACTAAATGATAAACCAACCACCCAACTATCCAACCAAGCAAGCAACCAAATAACAAAATAATAAGTAAATATACTCAATCCGTAATTTCAAGCATATTCTTTTTCCTCAATATATTAAATGAATGTAAATCCCTAAGAAAAGAGTGGGAAGTATAATATCAATATAACATCTGCCTGAAAGGCATAATAAACCCACACATTTCCCCTATCTGGAATAATAATAGACGGTATGCTTCCAAATGACAATACCAACAGCTGAACAGAGATGACCTGTTGGTGTCTTACAAGAAACACAACACCATGATGTGTCTTATAGGAATTAACAACAACCCAATGAATAGGTCTTATGTGAATTAAGTCAACCCCATGATCGCGTCTTACAGGAACTAAGTCAAACCAATGACCAACTCTTAAAGGAACTAGGTCAACCCCATGGCCATATCTTACAGGAACTAAGTCAACCCCATAGCCATGTCTTACAGGAACTAAGTCAACCCCTGACCATGTCTTACAGGAACTAAGTCAACCCCATAGCCATGTCTTACAGGAACTAAGTCAACCCCATGACCATATCTTACAGGAACTAAGTCAACCCCATGACCATGTCTTACAGGAACTAAGTCAACCCCATGACCATGTCTTACAGGAACTAAGTCAACCCCATGACCATGTCTTACAGGAACTAAGTCAACCCCATGACCATGTCTTACAGGAACTAAGTCAGCCCCCAACCATGTCTTACAGGAACTAAGTCAACCCCATGACCATGTCTTACAGGAACTAAGTCAACCCCCAACCATGTCTTACAGGAACTAAGTCAAACCCCAACCATGTCTTACAGGAACTAGGTCAACCTCCAACCATGTCTTACAGGAACTAAGTCAACCCCATGACCATATCTTACAGGAACTAAGTCAACCCCATAGCCATGTCTTACAGGTACTATATTCAACCCCCATGACCATGTCTTACAGGAACTAAGTCAACCCCATGACCATGTCTTACAGGAACTAAGTCAACCCCATGACCATGTCTTACAGGAACTAAGCCAACCCCATGACCATGTCTTACAGGAACTAAGTCAACCCCATGACTATGTCTTACAGGAACTAAGTCAACCCCATGACTATGTCTTACAGGTATTATATTCAACCCCCATGGCCATGTCTTACAGGAACTAAGTCAACCCCATGACCATGCCTTACAGGAACTATATTCAACCCCCATGGCCATGCCTTACAGGTACTATATTCAACCCACATGGCCATGCCTTACAGGAACTAAGTCAACCCCACGACCATGTCTTACAGGTACTATATTCAACCCCCATGGCCATGCCTTACAGGTACTATATTCAACCCCCATGGCCATGCCTTACAGGTACTAAATTCAACCCCCATGGCCATGCCTTACAGGTACTAAATTCAACCCCCATGGCCATGCCTTACAGGTACTATATTCAACCCCACGACCATGCCTTACAGGAACTATATTCAACCCACATGGCCATCCCTTACAGGTACTAAGTCAACCCAATGACCATGTCTTACAGGAACTAAGTCAACCCCACGACCATGTCTTACAGGAACTAAGTCAACCCCACGACCATGTCTTACAGGAACTAAGTCAACCCCACGACCATGTCTTACAGGTACTATATTCAACCCCCATGGCCATGCCTTACAGGTACTATATTCAACCCACATGGCCATGCCTTACAGGAACTAAGTCAACCCCATAGCCATGCCTTACAGGTACTATATTCAACCCACATGGCCATGCCTTACAGGAACTAAGTCAACCCCATAGCCATGTCTTACAGGTACTATATTCAACCCCCATGACCATGTCTTACAGGAACTATGTCAACCCCATAGCCATGTCTTACAGGAACTAAGTCAACCCCATGACCATGTCTTACAGGAACTAAGTCAACCCCATGACCATGTCTTACAGGAACTAAGTCAATCCCATGATCATGTCTTACAGGAACTAAGTCAACCCCATGACCATGTCTTGCAGGAACTAAGTCATCCCCATGACCATGTCTTACAGGAACTAAGCCAACCCCATGACCATGTCTTACAGGAACTAAGTCAACCCCATGACCATGTCTTACAGGAACTAAGTCAACCCCATGATCATGTCTTACAGGAACTAAGTCAACCCCATGACCATGTCTTACAGGAACTAAGTCAACCCCATGACCATGTCTTACAGGAACTAAGTCAACCTCATAGCCATGTCTTACAGGAACTAAGTCAACCCCATGACCATGTCTTACAGGAACTAAGTCAACCCCATGACCATGTCTTACAGGTACTAAATCAACCCCATGACCATGTCTTACAGGAACTAAGTCAACCCCATGATCATGTCTTACAGGAACTAAGTCAACCCCATGACCATGTCTTACAGGTACTAAATCAACCCCATGACCATGTCTTACAGGAACTAAGTCAACCCCATGATCATGTCTTACAGGAACTAAGTCAACCCCATGACCATGTCTTACAGGTACTAAATCAACCCCATGATCATGTCTTACAGGAACTAAGTCAACCCCATGATCATGTCTTACAGGAACTAAGTCAATCCCATGACCATGTCTTACAGGAACTAAGTCAACCCCATGACCATGTCTTACAGGAACTAAGTCAACCCCATAGCCATGTCTTACAGGAACTAAGTCAACCCCATAGCCATGTCTTACAGGAACTAAGTCAACCCCATAGCCATGTCTTACAGGAACTAAGTCAACCTCCAACCATGTCTTACAGGAACTAAGTCAACCCCCAACCATGTCTTACAGGAACTAAGTCAACCCCCAACCATGTCTTACAGGAACTAAGTCAACCCCAACCATATCTCACAGGAACTAAGTCAACCCCCAACCATGTCTTACAGGTACTAAATTCAACCCCATGGCCATATCTTACAGGAACTAAGTCAACCCCTTGACCATGTCTTACAGGAACTAAGTCAACCCCATGACCATGTCTTACAGGAACTAAGTCAACCCCATGACCATGTCTTACAGGAACTAAGTCAACCCCTGCCCATGTCTTACAGGAACTAAGTCAACCCCATAGCCATGTCTTACAGGAACTAAGTCAACCCCATGACCATATCTTACAGGAACTAAGCCAACCCCTTGACCATGTCTTACAGGAACTAAGTCAACCCCATGACCATGTCTTACAGGAACTAAGTCAACCCCATGACCATGTCTTACAGGAACTAAGTCAACCCCTGCCCATGTCTTACAGGAACTAAGTCAACCCCATAGCCATGTCTTACAGGAACTAAGTCAACCCCATGACCATATCTTACAGGAACTAAGTCAACCCCATGACCATGTCTTACAGGAACTAAGTCAACCCCATGACTATGTCTTACAGGAACTAAGTCAACTCCATGACCATGTCTTACAGGAACTAAGTCAACCCCATGACCATGTCTTACAGGAACTAAGTCAACCCCCAACCATGTCTTACAGGAACTAAGTCAACCCCATGACCATGTCTTACAGGAACTAAGTCAACCCCCAATCATATCTTACAGAAACTAAGTCAACCCCCAACCAGGTCTTACAGGAACTAAGTCAACCTCCAACCATGTCTTACAGGAACTATGTCAACCCCATGACCATATCTTACAGGAACTAAGTCAACCCCCAACCATGTCTTACAGGAACTAAGTCAACCCCATAGCCATGTCTTACAGGAACTAAGTCAACCCCATAGCCATGTCTTACAGGAACTAAGTCAACCCCATGATCATGTCTTACAGGAACTAAGTCAACCCCATGACCATGTCTTACAGGAACTAAGCCAACCCCATGACCATGTCTTACAGGAACTAAGTCAACCCCATGACCATGTCTTACAGGAACTAAGTCAACCCCATGACCATGTCTTACAGGAACTAAGTCAACCCCATGGCCATGTCTTACAGGAACTAAGTCAACCACATGATCATGTCTTACAGGAACTAAGTCAACCCCATAGCCATGTCTACAATACTGACAGAAACAAATTTGTCACAACATGTTCTATGAGCCAAGATGGTTGAGGTGCCTGTAAGCAAATCTAAAATAGTTATATTACAGTGACTAAACACAGATTTGTCTGTTTGTCTTCATGATCAAACACAAACTCAACAGTGACTAAAAACAGACCCATCAAAGTGTGTGACTATGAACAGATCCATCCCAGTGTGTGACTAAACAGATCCACCACCAGTATTTCATGGTGACTAAAAAACAGATCTGTCACGCTGTCATGGTGACTAAAACCAGACCCATAACAGTGTATCTAAGTGACTAAAAACAGATGTCACGGTGTGTCATGGTGAATAAAAACAGATCCATTAGTGTCATGGTGACCAAAAACAGATCTGTCACATTACAACATAGTGACTAAAAACAGATCTGTCACAGAGTGTCAGGTTGAATAAAAACAGAACTGTCAATGTGTTTTGGTGACTAAACGCAGATCTGCCACAGAGTGCCGAAGTGAACTGCAAACCTGACAGTGTACTGATGTGACTAACAATGGAAATCAAACACTGCTCTAGGTCAGTAGCCCCAAATATAATGACGTGGAGAAATGCTTATCCAGCCAAATATAATAACAGGGAGAAATGCTTATCTAGCCAAATATAAAGACAGGGAGAAATGCTTATCTAGCCAAATATAAAGACAGGGAGAAATGTTAATTTAGCCAAATATAATGACAGGGAGAAATGCTAATCTAGCCAAATATAATGATGCAGAGAAATGCTAATCTAGCCAAATATAATGACACAGAGAAATTTTATCTAGCCAAATATAATGACACAGAGAAATGCTTATCTAGCCAAATATAATGGTGCAGAGAAATGCTTATCCAGCCAAATATAATAACATGGAGAAATGCTTATCTAGCCAAATATAATGACATGGAGAAATGCTTATATTACCTAAAACCCAAAGCAGGGACCAGGGATGGAGTTATACCTCTCCATAGCACAAAGCCTGGGCTGAATTGTAGAGACCATGTGTTGCCCATGCAGCATGATCCCTCTCTCAACCTGACAGACTAGTTTACTCCAGAGAAAAGGTAACACCAATACATCTGGAACAAGACTAGCTGCAGAAGCTGCTGGATCAGCAAAGCAATATTCTAACTGTCCGCCTGTAAGAACATTGATCATAAACCAGCTGCCGACCAAGGCTTAGGGCCTGGTCTGCTCTGCTATGCCATTTAGTCTTTAGGTTGCATTTCCTTGCACCAGCATAAGGCTTTTAACTTCCCAACTGCACTAACAGTCTCTAACTGCCCATGAGTAAGTTTGTTTTCCTAACAACTCTGCCAGGGCACTGCCTTATGGTCTACTATTTACAATTTCCTACTGCTGTGGAATGTTTAACATGCACAAATTGCAGTCACAATTGCTTTTCACACCCTTATCAGAAAATGCTAGGTATCAGACATGACTACCCAAGAGATCGGAGGAGGGGAGGGGGGTGATACCATTAGATGCCAGTGGTTCTTGCCCTGGCCATGCCAGAGTGTGGGGGAATGAACAGGTTGATAAGTTGGCAGGGAATGCACCTCTTGGTGGTAGACTACCAATGGACAAGGGAGAGGTGGTCGTGCGCCTGTGGGACCAGGTGGAGAAGGCGGGGGAGCAGATTGAGAACCCGTATGTGGAAATAATGAGATTGCGGGGGATCGGCAGGGGTTCTGGAAGAATCTCAAAACTAAGAGGAGAGACCAGGAGAACTTTCAATCAGATAGTGGTGGGAACGATTAGTAGTTTGACTCTTTGCTGGCTGTTGAGCGAGGGGACGGAGCATGTATGGGAATGTCCTGAGTGCAATGTTGTCAGTTCTTAGCTCAACTCAACTCTTGAAAAAATGTCCAACCTTGATCTGAGATCGAACCGGTAACATCTGACCCTGCAATGGACTCCATAGCCTAACTGCCACAACTCCCCCTAGAAAGGCTATCTAACCTCACCCTTAATTCCTAATAGGCAATCTCTGTGTATTCACACTCCAATGCCAGAAGATGATATTTGTACCACAAGGTAGTAAAATAAGGACACTACTTGCTATGGGAACTTAAAAGAAATTACAATAATAATGAATGGAAGGGGGGTATTGAGAAACAGCAATGCCAGCAGGGATGTAGAGGTAAATGATGCAAACACAAAGGACCTTGTCTCAATGCCATCATTACATCTTAGGTGTAAGGTTAAGTTCACATGACATATTAGGTGTAAGGTCAGTTCACATGATGTATTAGGCATGAGGTCAAATTAGCATAACATATTAGGTATAAGGTCAAGTTCACATGATATATTAGGTGTAAGGTCAGTTCAAATGACATATTAGGTGTAAGGTCAGTGCACATGACATTAGGCATGAGGTCAAGTTAGCATGATGTATTAGGCATAAAGTCAGTTCACATGACGTAATAGGCATGAAGTTCACATGACATATTAAACACAAGTTCATATGATGCATTAGGCATAAGGTTAAATTCACAAGTTAAAGACCCTGTTTCACTGCTTTCTGGCGTGTTGAAGATATGATTCTAGGTCCCCATTCTTAGACCACCTGGCGCTTGATGATGATGTGGTCAGTATCCCTCCAGCCACCCTTAACTCCCCAGACAATGTTCCCCATTTTAAGAGACAATTTTTCTGATCCCAATTTTCCGAGACAATTTTTCTGATCTCTATTTTACGAGACAATGTTCCTGATCCCCCATTTTAAGGGAAAATTTTCTTATCCCAATTTTACGAGACAATTTTTTCTGATCCCCATTTTAAGACACAATTTTCTTATCCCCATTATACGAGACAATGTTCCTGATCCCCATTTTATGAGGCTTGATTGAGCCAGGACCATGTAGTCACGTACCAGACAATCCCATCATGTATGAGACTTGGCACAGTACTACCTGGCCAGAAGACAAGTGCGCTACCACGGCTCTGATGGGCTGTATGGTCGTGGACCATACTTCCTTGTCCATATGGTGCTCAATGGTGTGACCAGTACCACGCAGACTGCCTTAGAAAATTGCCTGCCACCCACATTCTAGGCAAGCCCTGAAGTGGTAGCGCAGAGGCTAGGCAGGCTTCCCTGCCAGCCCATGGTTGAGTGTTCAAATCCCCTTCACGGCAGGAATTTGTTTAGAAATTGACCCAGGCTTTCAGGTCGACCCAGCCTAAAGAAACTGGTACCAGAAAATGTTCTGGGGAGTAGAGATAGCCAGTGGCAAACTGACCACAGAACCCAGCCAGTGGCATACTGACCACATCACCCAGCCAGTGCTGATCGGTCATGCTTGTAAGTTCTCCAAGAGGTGAATGCAAAACGTGGGTGTTGATTGTCTAACATCATCACAGGGACTTAAGATGTTACTATGAAACTTGAGAATCAAGAATCAACATCACTGCCCCGAGGACATTCTCAGAAGTACTCTGTCTCATTCATCAGTATCCAACCAACATTTCCCATTGAATTGAAGTTACTGGTGCCGGACTCAATGTCCGCCTGCATTTTCCTCTACAGGCCGATGAGTGTCAACCAGACCTTCTGCTTCCCATCCCCCCACTTCCCGCATTGAATCAACCTGTCCATTTGTGGGTCCTTTGTTTGTTTTGCTGCACTTTCTGCCCAGCCCAGACAGCCTTCACCACCTTATTCCTGTTATAAACTGGCTTGCGACAGAAGCCAGTCTATCAGCCTGTTCATTTCCTTGTGATCCCGCATTCTCTGGGTAGAAAATCCACTATATGCTCTTGACCTTTTGCCTTTTCAAGCGATGCAAGCCACTCCACATGGAACATACCGGTTTCTATTTTAGGTAGTTTGAGAAGTGAAAGAATGTGAAGTGTGGGAAGTGAAAGTCACACATGCTAGGTTACAGAAGTTAGAGATTTAGGCAAAAAGCTTCTTGCCCATGTCTTTTCTAGATAGAAGAGATCTCACACTCATTTTATGAGGCAGTGTAGAATGGTTATATCAAAGAAAAAGATGACAGCACAATGTGATATCAGAATAACAAGGAACATGCTTAACCACGTTGATAAATTTAAATACCTAGGGCCAATTATAATATCAGATGGAAGATGTGTAACTGAGATTAAGAGCAAAATAGGTGAAGCAAAAGCTGCATTTCAGACAAAGAAAATTATCTGATGCAATAAGTCACTATCACTGAATGTCAGAAAGAATACTGGAGTGTTATATACAACATATTCTGATGGATGGCAGTGGATGAACACATTAGGAAGAGCCTGTTAAGCAACAGAGATGTGGTTCCTGAGATGAATGTTGTGGATACAGCCTTGGACTGCCAGAGTAACTAACGATTGCCTGTAAGAGGCTAATGAAACTAGAACAGTATATGCAACTATAAGAAAGAGATAAACAACATTCTAAGTCATATAATGAGAAGACAGGAATTGGAAAAATCATGACAACTAGAAAGATCAGTTGGAGAAGAAGTTGAGGCAGATAGAGAGAAATGATGCTAGATGGAATGAAATCAAATGGAGGAATATCATCAGCAGAGTTGATCTAGAACAAAACGACAGAGATCTGTGGAGAGACATGAACACCTACTGCAGTTGGCAGGGCACTTGATGATGTCAATACAAGAGTTGTATGTGTCTGAAAACACCCATCAACAACAGTCAACCAAACCCCAGACTAATATGCTGGTAAGTCTATCCCTTATAGCACCACAATATATGAGGGGTGCAGTAGCATCAGCTGATAACAAAAACAGGAAAAGCAAAAGAAGCATGCAACAAAAACAATCAAACTTCCAGAAAATGAATATTCTGTGGACAGATTGTGAACAGGAGGAAGTTGAAGCAAAACAAAAGCCAACAAAAACACAGCAAACACAACAAAATGCTAACAACAGCTACATGGAAACATGTATGGCTCCCTCTGAGCTGTGAAACCTTGTCAGCAGAAATTCTACTACAATTGTTAGCAGAACATCTACACCTTGATTTAAAATTGTCAGCAGAAATTCTAAAACTTGATTTAAAGTTCTCAACAGAATTTCTACTACTTGATTTAAAGTTCTCAACAGAATTTCTACTACTAGATTTAAGTTTTCAACATAAATTCTATTACTTGAATTAAAATTACCAGTAGAAATTATACTATTTGATTTAATGTTGTCTGTAGAAATTCTACTACTTTATTTACAGCCATCTGTAGAAATTCTACTACTTTATTTACAGCCATCTGTAGAAATTCTACTACTTTATTTACAGCCATCTGTAGAAATTCTACTACTTTATTTACAGTCATCTGTAGAAATTCTACTACTTTATTTACAGCCATCAGCAGAAATTCTACTACTTTATTTACAGCCATCTGTAGAAATTCTACTACTTTATTTACAGTCATCTGTAGAAATTCTACTACTTTATTTACAGTCATCAGCAGAAATTCTACTACTTTATTTACAGCCATCTGTAGAAATTCTACTACTTTATTTACAGCCATCTGTAGAAATTCTACTACTTTATTTACAGCCATCTGTAGAAATTCTACTACTTTATTTACAGCCATCTGTAGAAATTCTACTACTTTATTTACAGTCATCAGCAGAAATTCTACTACTTTATTTACAGCCATCTGTAGAAATTCTACTACTTATTTACAGCCATCTGTAGAAATTCTACTACTTTATTTACAAGCCATCTGTAGAAATTCTACTACTTTATTTACAGTCATCAGCAGAAATTCTACTACTTTATTTACAGCCATCAGCAGAAATTCTACTACTTTATTTACAGCCATCTGTAGAAATTCTACTACTTTATTTACAGCCATCAGCAGAAATTCTACTACTTTATTTACAGCCATCTGTAGAAATTCTACTACTTTATTTACAGCCATCAGCAGAAATTCTACTACTTTATTTACAGCCATCTGTAGAAATTCTACTACTTTATTTACAGTCATCTGTAGAAATTCTACTACTTTATTTACAGTCATCAGCAGAAATTCTACTACTTTATTTACAGTCATCTGTAGAAATTCTACTACTTTATTTACAGCCATCAGCAGAAATTCTACTACTTTATTTACAGCCATCTGTAGAAATTCTACTACTTTATTTACAGCCATCAGCAGAAATTCTACTACTTTATTTACAGTCATCTGTAGAAATTCTACTACTTTATTTACAGTCATCAGCAGAAATTCTACTACTTTATTTACAGTCATCAGCAGAAATTCTACTACTTTATTTACAGTCATCAGCAGAAATTCTACTACTTTATTTACAGTCATCAGCAGAAATTCTACTACTGTATGTACAGCCATCTGTAGATATTCTACTACTGTATGTACAGCCATCTGTAGAAATTCTACTACTTTATTTACAGTCATCAGCAGAAATTCTACTACTTTATTTACAGTCATCTGTAGAAATTCTACTACTTTATTTACAGTCATCAGCAGAAATTCTACTACTTTATTTACAGTCATCAGCAGACATTCTACTACTTTATTTACAGTCATCTGTAGAAATTCTACTACTTTATTTACAGCCATCAGCAGAAATTCTACTACTTTATTTACAGCCATCTGTAGAAATTCTACTACTTTATTTACAGCCATCTGTAGAAATTCTACTACTTTATTTACAGCCATCTGTAGAAATTCTACTACTTTATTTACAGTCATCTGTAGAAATTCTACTACTTTATTACAGCCATCTGTAGAAATTCTACTACTTTATTTACAGCCATCTGTAGAAATTCTACTACTTTATTTACAGTCATCAGCAGAAATTCTACTACTTTATTTACAGCCATCTGTAGAAATTCTACTACTTTATTTACAGCCATCTGTAGAAATTCTACTACTTTATTTACAGCCATCTGTAGAAATTCTACTACTTTATTTACAGCCATCAGCAGAAATTCTACTACTTTATTTACAGCCATCAGCAGAAATTCTACTACTTTATTTACAGCCATCTGTAGAAATTCTACTACTTTATTTACAGCCATCAGCAGAAATTCTACTACTTTATTTACAGTCATCAGCAGAAATTCTACTACTTTATTTACAGCCATCAGCAGAAATTCTACTACTTTATTTACAGCCATCTGTAGAAATTCTACTACTTTATTTACAGTCATCTGTAGAAATTCTACTACTTTATTTACAGCCATCAGCAGAAATTCTACTACTTTATTTACAGCCATCTGTAGAAATTCTACTACTTTATTTACAGTCATCTGTAGAAATTCTACTACTTTATTTACAGCGCATCTGTAGAAATTCTACTACTTTATTTACAGTCATCAGCAGAAAATTCTACTACTTTATTTACAGCCATCTGTAGAAATTCTACTACTTTATTTACAGTCATCAGTAGAAATTCTACTACTTTATTTACAGTCATCAGTAGAAATTTCTACTACTTTATTTACAGCCATCCTGTAGAAATTCTACGACTTATTTACAGTCATCTGTAGAAATTCTACTACTTATTTACAGCCATCTGTAGAAATTCTACTACTTTATTTACAGCCATCTGTAGAAATTCTACTACTTATTTACCAGCCATCAGCAGAAATTCTACTACTTTATTTACAGCCATCAGCAGAAATTCTACTACTTTATTTACAGCCATCTGTAGAAATTCTACTACTTATTTACAGCCATCAGCAGAAATTCTACTACTTTATTTACAGTCATCAGCAGAAATTCTACTACTTTATGTTACAGCCATCGCAGAAATGTCTACTACTTTATTTACAGCCATCTGTAGAAATTCTACTACTTTATTTACAGTCATCTGTAGAAATTCTACTACTTTATTTACAGTCATCAGCAGAAATTCTACTACTTTATTTACAGCCATCTGTAGAAATTCTACTACTGTATTTTTACAGCCATCTGTAGAAATTCTTACCTCCTTTATTTACACAGCCATCTGTAGAAATTCTACTACTTTATGTTACAGCCATCTGTAGAAATTCCTACTACTTTTTATTTACAGCCATCAGCATGAAAATTCTACTCTTTATTTACAGCCATCTGTAGAAATTCTACTACTTTATTTACAGCCATCTGTAGAAAGAAATTTCTACTACTATTTTTACAGTCCATCTGTAGAAAATTCTACTACTTTTATTACAGTCATCAGCAGAAATTCTACATACTTTATTTACAGCCATCTGTAGAAATTCTACTACTGTTATTTACAGCATCTGTAGACATTCTACTACTTTATTTACAGCCATCTGTAGAAATTCTACTACTTATTTACAGTCATCAGCAGAAATTCTACTACTTTATTTACAGCCATCAGCAGAAATTCTACTACTTTATTTACAGCCATCTGTAGAAATTCTACTACTTTATTTACAGTCATCAGCAGAAATTCTACTACTTTATTTACAGCCATCAGCAGAAATTCTACTACTTTATTTACAGCCATCTGTAGAAATTCTACTACTTTATTTACAGCCATCAGCAGAAATTCTACTACTTTATTTACAGCCATCTGTAGAAATATCTACTACTTTATTTACAGCCATCAGCAGAAATTCTACTACTTTATTTACAGCCATCTGTAGAAATTCTAACTACTTTATTTACAGTCATCAGCAGAAATTCTACTACTTTATTTACAGTCATCTGTAGAAATTCTACT
The DNA here is from genome assembly GCA_014155875.1 of Cepaea nemoralis. Classification (NCBI taxonomy): domain Eukaryota; kingdom Metazoa; phylum Mollusca; class Gastropoda; order Stylommatophora; family Helicidae; genus Cepaea; species Cepaea nemoralis. The sequence goes on along the minus strand of JACEFZ010023193.1, from coordinate 301,527 downwards.
ACTTTATTTACAGTCATCTGTAGAAATTCTACTACTTTATTTACAGTCATCTGTAGAAATTCTACTACTTTATTTACAGCCATCTGTAAAAATTCTACTACTTTATTTAGCAGTCATCAGCAGAAATTCTACTACTTTATTTACAGCCATCAGCAGAAATTCTACTACTTTATTTACAGTCATCTGTAGAAATTCTACTACTTTATTTACAGTCATCAGCAGAAATTCTACTACTTTATTTACAGTCATCAGCAGAAATTCTACTACTTTATTTACAGTCATCAGCAGAAATTCTACTACTTTATTTACAGTCATCAGCAGAAATTCTACTACTGTATGTACAGCCATCTGTAGAAATTCTACTACTGTATGTACAGCCATCTGTAGAAATTCTACTACTTTATTTACAGTCATCAGCAGAAAATTCTACTACTTTATTTACAGTCATCTGTAGAAATTCTACTACTTTATTTACAGTCATCAGCAGAAATTCTACTACTTTATTTACAGTCATCAGCAGAAATTCTACTACTTTATTTAGACAGTCATCAGCAGAAATTCTACTACTTTATTTACAGTCATCAGCAGAAATTCTACTACTTTATTTACAGTCATCTGTAGAAATTCTACTACTTATTTACAGCCATCTGTAGAAATTCTACTACTTTATTTACAGTCATCTGTAAGAAATTCATACTACTTTATTTACATTCATCAGCAGAACTTCTACTACTTTATTTACAGCCATCTGTAGAAATTTCTACTACTTTATTTACAGCCATCTGTAGAAATTCTACTACTTTATATTACTAGCCATCTGTAGAAATTCTACAATACTTTATTTACAGTCATCAGCAGAAATTCTACTACTGTATGTACAGCCATCTGTAGAAATTCTACTACTTTATTTACAGCCATCTGTAGAAATTCTACTACTTTATTTACAGCCATCTGTAGAAATTCTACTACTTTATTTACAGTCATCAGCAGAAATTCTACACTTTATTTACAGCACTGTAGAAATTCTAACTACTTTATTTACAGTCATCAGCAGAAATTCTACTACTTTATTACAGCATCAGCAGCAGAAATTCTACTACTTATTTACAGTCATCAGCAGAAATTCTACTACTTTATTACAGTCATCAGCAGAAATTCTACTACTTTATTACAGTCATCAGCAGAAATTCTAACTACTTTATTTACAGTCATCAGCAGAAATTCTACTAACTTTATTTACAGTCATCAGCAGAAATTCTACTACTTATTTACAGTCATCAGCAGAAAATTCTACATACTTTATTTACAGCCATCTGTAGAAATTCTACTACTTTATTTACAGTCATCTGTAGAAATTCTAACTACTTTATTATTACAGCCATCTGTAGAAATTCTACTACTTATTTACAGCCAATCTGTAGAAATTCTACTACTTTAGTTACAGCCATCTGTAGAAATTCTAAACTTTATTTACAGCCATCTGTAGAAATTCTACTACTTTATTTACAGCCATCTGTAGAAATTCTACTACTTTATTTACAGCCATCTGTAGAAATTCTAAACTTTATTACAGTCATCAGCAGAAATTCTACTACTTTTTTACAAGTCATCTGTAGAAATTCTACTAACTGTATTTACAGTCATCAGCAGAAATTCTACTACTTTATTTACAGCCATCTGTAAGAAATTCATACTACTTTATTTACAGTCATCAGCGGAAATTCTACTACTTTATTTACAGCACATCTGTAGAAATTCTACTATACTTTATTTACAGTCATCAGCAGAAATTCTACTACTTTATTTACAGCCATCTGTAGAAAATTCTATTCTATCTTTATTTACAGTTCATCAGCAGAAATTCTAACTACTTTATTTATACAGCCATCTGTAGAAATTCTACTACTTTATTACAGCCATCTGTAGAAATTCTACTACTTTATTTACAGTCATCAGCAGAATTCTACTACTTTATTACAGTCATCAGCAGAAATTCTAACTACTTTATTTACAGTCATCTGTAGAAATATCTACTACTTTATTTACAGCCATCTGTAGAAATTCTACTACTTAATTTACAGTCTCAGCAGAAATTCTACTACTTTATTTACAGCCATCAGCAGAAATTCTACTACTTTATTTACAGTCATCAGCAGAAATTCTACTACTTTATTACAGTCATCAGCAGAAATTCTACTACTTTATTTACAGTCATCAGCAGAAATTCTACTACTTTATTACAGTCATCAGCAGAAATTCTACTACTTTATTTACAGCCATCTGTAGAAATTCTACTACTTTATTTACAGTCATCAGCAGAAATTCTACTACTTTATTTACAGTCATCAGCAGAAATTCTACTACTTTATTTACAGTCATCAGCAGAAATTTCTACTACTTTATTTACAGCATCTGTAGAAATTCTACTACTTATTTACCAGTCATCAGCAGAAATTCTACTACTTTATTTACAGTCATCAGCAGAAATTCTACTACTTTATTTACAGTCATCAGCAGAAATTCTACTACTTTATTTACAGCTCATCGCAGAAATTCTACTACTTTATTTACAGTCATCAGCAGAAATTCTACTACTTTATTTACAGCCATCTGTAGAAATTCTACTACTTTATTTACAGCCATCTGTAGAAATTCTACTACTTTATTTACAGCCATCTGTAGAAATTCTACTACTTTATTTACAGTCATCAGCAGAAATTCTACTACTTTATTTACAGCCATCTGTAGAAATTCTACTACTTTATTTACAGTCATCAGCAGAAATTCTACTACTTTATTTACAGCCATCAGCAGAAATTCTACTACTTTATTTACAGTCATCAGCAGAAATTCTACTACTTTATTTACAGTCATCAGCAGAAATTCTACTACTTTATACAGTCATCAGCAGTCTACTACTTTATTTACAGTCATCAGAAATTCTACTACTTTATTTACAGTCATCAGCAGAAATTCTACTACTTTATTTACAGTCATCAGCAGAAATTCTACTACTTTATTTACAGTCATCAGCAGAAATTCTACTACTTTATTTACAGTCATCAGCAGAAATTCTACTACTTTATTTACAGTCATCAGCAGAAATTCTACTACTTTATTTACAGTCATCAGCAGAAATTCTACTACTTTATTTACAGCCATCTGTAGAAATTCTACTACTTTATTTACAGCCATCTGTAGAAATTCTACTACTTTATTTACAGTCATCTGTAGAAATTCTACTACTTTATTTACAGCCATCTGTAGAAATTCTACTACTTTATTTACAGTCATCAGCAGAAATTCTACTACTTTATTTACAGTCATCAGCAGAAATTCTACTACTTTATTTACAGTCATCAGCAGAAATTCTACTACTTTATTTACAGTCATCAGCAGAAATTCTACTACTTTATTTACAGTCATCAGCAGAAATTCTACTACTTTATTTACAGTCATCAGCAGAAATTCTACTACTTTATTTACAGTCATCAGCAGAAATTCTACTACTTTATTTACAGTCATCAGCAGAAATTCTACTACTTTATTTACAGCCATCTGTAGAAATTCTACTACTTTATTTACAGTCTCCTACTTATTTACAGTCTCAGCAGAAATTCTACTACTTTATTTACAGTCAGCAGCAGAAATTCTACTACTTTATTTACAGTCATCTGTAGAAATTCTCACTACTTTATTTACAGTCATAGCTGTAGAAATTCTACTACTTTATTACAGCTCATCGCAGAAATTCACTACACTTTTATTACAAGTCATCAGGCAGAAATTCTACTACTTTATTTACAGCATCTTTAGAAATTTCTACTACTTTATTTACAGGCCATCTGTAGAACTTCTACTACTTTATTTACAGCCATCTGTAGAAATTCTACTACTTATTACAGTCATCTGTAGAAATTCTACTACTTTATTTACAGCCTCTGTAGAAATTCTACTACTTTATTTACAGCCATCTGTAGAAATTCTACTACTTATTTACAGCCATCTGTAGAAATTCTACTACTTTATTACAGTCATCAGCAGAAATTCTACTACTTTATTTACAGTCATCAGCAGAAATTCTACTACTTTATTTACAGTCATCAGCAGAAATTCTACTACTTTATTTACAGTCATCAGCAGAAATTCTACTACTTTATTTACAGCCATCTGTAGAAATTCTACTACTTTATTTACAGTCATCAGCAGAAATTCTACTACTGTATGTACAGCCATCTGTAGAGAAATTCTACTACTTTATTTACAGTCATCAGCAGAAATTCTACTACTTTATTTACAGTCATCAGCAGAAATTCTACTACTTTATTTACAGTCATCAGCAGAAATTCTACTACTTTATTTACAGTCATCAGCAGAAATTCTACTACTTTAATTACAGTCCATCATGCAGAAATTCTACTACTTTATTTACAGCATCTGTAGAAATTCTACTACTTTATTTACAGCCATCTGTAGAAATTCTACTACTTTATTACAGCCATCGTAGAAATTCTACTACTTTATTTACAGCCATCTGTAGAAATTCTACTACTTTATTACAGCCATCTAGTAGAAATTCTACTACTTTATTTACAGTCATCTGTAGAAATTCTACTACTTTATTACAGCCATCTGTAGAAATTCTACTACTTTATTGTTACAGTCATCTGTAGAAATTCTACTACTTTATTTACAGTCATCTGTAGGAAATTCTACTACTACTTTATTTACAGCCTATCTGTAGAAATTCTACTACTTTAGTTACAGTCATCAGGCAGAAATTCTACTAACTTGATTATGTACAGTCATCAGCAGAAATTCTACTACTTATTTACAGTCATCAGCAGAAATTCTACTACCTTTATCTTACAGTGCATCAAGCAGAAATTTCTACTCCTTTATTTAGCAGTCATCAGCAGAAAATTCTACTACTTGTCATGTACAGCCATCTGTAGAAATTTCTACTACTGTATGTACAGCCATCTGTAGAAATTCTACTACTGTATGTACAGCCATCTGTAGAAATTCTACTACTTTATTTACAGGCATCAGCAGAAATTCTACTAAGTTATTTACAGTCATCAGCAGAAATTCTACTACTTTATTTACAGTCATCAGCAGAAATTCTACTACTTTATTTACAGTCATCAGCAGAAATTCTACTACTTATTTACAGTCATCAGCAGAAATTCTCACTACTTTATTTACAGTCATCAGCAGAAATTCTACTACTTATTTACGTCATCAGCAGAAATTCTACTACTTTATTTACAGTCATCAGCAGAAATTCTACTACTTTATTTACGGTCATCAGCAGAAAGTCTACTACTTATTTACAGAATCATCAGCAGAAATTCTACTACTTTAATTTACAGTCATCTGTAGAAATTCTACTACTTTATTTACAGTCATCTGTAGAATTCTACTACTTTATTTACAGCCATCTGTAGAAATTCTACTACTTTATTTACAGCCATCTGTAGAAATTCTACTACTTTATTTACAGTCATCAGCAGAAATTCTACTACTTTATTTACAGTCATCAGCAGAAATTCTACTACTTTATTTACAGTCATCTGTAGAAATTCTACTACTTATTTACAGTATCAGCAGAAATTCTACTACTTTATTTACAGTCATCAGCAGAAATTCTACTACTTTATTTACAGTCATCAGCAGAAATTCTACTACTTTATTTACAGTCATCTGTAGAAATTCTACTACTTTATTTACAGCCATCTGTAGAAATTCTACTACTTTATTTACAGTCATCAGCAGAAATTCTACTACTTTATTTACAGTCATCAGCAGAAATTCTACTACTTTATTTACAGTCATCAGCAGAAATTCTACTACTTTATTTACAGCCATCTGTAGAAATTCTACTACTTTATTTACAGCCATCTGTAGAAATTCTACTACTTTATTTACAGTCATCAGCAGAAATTCTACTACTTTATTTACAGTCATCAGCAGAAATTCTACTACTTTATTTACAGCCATCAGCAGAAATTCTACTACTTTATTTACAGTCATCAGCAGAAATTCTACTACTTTATTTACAGCCATCTGTAGAAATTCTACTACTTTATTTACAGCCATCTGTAGAAATTCTACTACTTTATTTACAGTCATCAGCAGAAATTCTACTACTGTATGTACAGCCATCTGTAGAAATTCTACTACTTTATTTACAGCCATCTGTAGCAAATTTCTACTACTTTATTTACAGCCATCTGTAGAAATTCTACTACTTTATTTACAGTCATCAGCAGAAATTCTAAACTTTATTTACAGCCTCTGTAGAAATATCTAAACTTTATTTACAGTCATCAGCAGAACTTCTACTACTTTAATTACAGCCATCTGTAGAAATTCTACTACTTTATTACAGCCATCTGTAGAAATTCTACTACTTTATTTCCAGCCATCTGTAGAAATTCTACTATACTTTATTTACAGCCATCTGTAGAAATTCTACTACTTTATTTACAGTCAATCTGTAGAAATTCTACATACTTTATTTACAGCCATCATGTAGAAATTCTACTATCTTTATTTACAAGTCATCTTGTTCGGGTGGGGGAGAAAAATTCTACTACTTTTATTTAACAGTCATCTGTAGAAATTCTACTACTTTTATTTACAGCCATCTGTAGAAATTCTACTACTTTATTTACAGTCATCAGCAGAAATTCTACTACTTTATTTACAGTCATCAGCAGAAATTCTACTACTTTATTTACAGTCATCAGCAGAAATTCTACTACTTTATTTACAGTCATCAGCAGAAATTCTACTACTTTATTTACAGTCATCAGCAGAAATTCTACTACTGTATGTACAGCCATCTGTAGAAATTCTACTACTGTATGTACAGCCATCTGTAGAAATTCTACTACTGTATGTACAGCCATCTGTAGAAATTCTACTACTTTATTTACAGTCATCAGCAGAAATTCTACTACTTTATTTACAGTCATCAGCAGAAATTCTACTACTTTATTTACAGTCATCAGCAGAAATTCTACTACTTTATTTACAGTCATCAGCAGAAATTCTACTACTTTATTTACAGTCATCAGCAGAAATTCTACTACTTTATTTACAGTCATCAGCAGAAATTCTACTACTTTATTTACAGTCATCAGCAGAAATTCTACTACTTTATTTACAGTCATCAGCAGAAATTCTACTACTTTATTTACAGTCATCTGTAGAAATTCTACTACTTTATTTACAGTCATCTGTAGAAATTCTACTACTTTATTTACAGCCATCTGTAGAAATTCTACTACTTTATTTACAGCCATCTGTAGAAATTCTACTACTTTATTTACAGTCATCAGCAGAAATTCTACTACTTTATTTACAGTCATCAGCAGAAATTCTACTACTTTATTTACAGTCATCTGTAGAAATTCTACTACTTTATTTACAGTCATCAGCAGAAATTCTACTACTTTATTTACAGTCATCAGCAGAAATTCTACTACTTTATTTACAGTCATCAGCAGAAATTCTACTACTTTATTTACAGTCATCTGTAGAAATTCTACTACTTTATTTACAGCCATCTGTAGAAATTCTACTACTTTATTTACAGTCATCAGCAGAAATTCTACTACTTTATTTACAGTCATCAGCAGAAATTCTACTACTTTATTTACAGTCATCAGCAGAAATTCTACTACTTTATTTACAGTCATCTGTAGAAATTCTACTACTTTATTTACAGCATCTGTAGAAATTCTACTACTTTATTTACAGTCATCAGCAGAATTCTACTACTTTATTTACAGCCATCTGTAGAAATTCTACTACTTTATTTACAGTCATCAGCAGAAATTCTACTACTTTATTTACAGTCATCAGCAGAAATTCTACTACTTTATTTACAGCCATCAGCAGAAATTCTACTACTTTATTTACAGTCATCAGCAGAAATTCTACTACTTTATTTACAGCCATCTGTAGAAATTCTACTACTTTATTTACAGCCATCTGTAGAAATTCTACTACTTTATTTACAGTCATCAGCAGAAATTCTACTACTGTATGTACAGCCATCTGTAGAAATTCTACTACTTTATTTACAGCCATCTGTAGAAATTCTACTACTTTATTTACAGCCATCTGTAGAAATTCTACTACTTTATTTACAGTCATCAGCAGAAATTCTAAACTTTATTTACAGCCATCTGTAGAAATTCTAAACTTTATTTACAGTCATCAGCAGAAATTCTACTACTTTATTTACAGCCATCTGTAGAAATTCTACTACTTTATTTACAGCCATCTGTAGAAATTCTACTACTTTATTTACAGCCATCTGTAGAAATTCTACTACTTTATTTACAGCCATCTGTAGAAATTCTACTACTTTATTTACAGTCATCTGTAGAAATTCTACTACTTTATTTACAGTCATCTGTAGAAATTCTACTACTTTATTTACAGCCATCTGTAGAAATTCTACTACTTTATTTACAGCCATCTGTAGAAATTCTACTACTTTATTTACAGCCATCTGTAGAAATTCTACTACTTTATTTACAGTCATCTGTAGAAATTCTACTACTTTATTTACAGCCATCTGTAGAAATTCTACTACTTTATTTACAGTCATCTGTAGAAATTCTACTACTTTATTTACAGCCATCTGTAGAAATTCTACTACTTTATTTACAGCCATCAGCAGAAATTCTACTACTTTATTTACAGTCATCAGCAGAAATTCTACTACTTTATTTACAGTCATCAGCAGAAATTCTACTACTTTATTTACAGCCATCTGTAGAAATTCTACTACTTTATTTACAGTCATCTGTAGAAATTCTACTACTTTATTTACAGCCATCTGTAGAAATTCTACTACTTTATTTACAGCCATCTGTAGAATTCGACTACTTTATTTACAGTCATCTGTAGAAATTCTACTACTTTATTTACAGCCATCTGAGAAATTCTACTACTTTATTTACAGCCATCTGTAGAAATTCTACTACTTTATTTACAGCCATCTGTAGAAATTCTACTACTTTATTTACAGCCATCTGTAGAAATTCTACTACTTTATTTACAGCCATCTGTAGAAATTCTACTACTGTATGTACAGCCATCTGTAGAAATTCTACTACTTTATTTACAGCCATCTGTAGAAATTCTACTACTTTATTTACAGCCATCAGCAGAAATTCTACTACTTTATTTACAGTCATCTGTAGAAATTCTACTACTTTATTTACAGCCATCTGTAGAAATTCTACTACTTTATTTACAGTCATCAGCAGAAATTCTACTACTTTATTTACAGTCATCTGTAGAAATTCTAAACTTTATTTACAGTCATCTGTAGAAATTCTACTACTTTATTTACAGCCATCTGTAGAAATTCTACTACTTTATTTACAGTCATCAGCAGAAATTCTACTACTTTATTTACAGTCATCAGCAGAAAATTCTACTACTTGTATTTACAGTCATCTGTAGAAATTCTACTACTTTATTTACAGCCATCTGTAGAAATTCTACTACTTTATTTACAGTCATCTGTAGAAATTCTACTACTTTATTTACAGCCATCTGTAGAAATTCTACTACTTTATTTACAGTCATCAGCAGAAATTCTAAACTTTATTTACAGCCATCTGTAGAAATTCTAAACTTTATTTACAGTCATCAGCAGAAATTCTACTACTTTATTTACAGCCATCTGTAGAAATTCTACTACTTTATTTACAGTCATCTGTAGAAATTCTACTACTTTATTTACAGTCATCTGTAGAAATTCTACTACTTTATTTACAGCCATCTGTAGAAATTCTACTACTTTATTTACAGTCATCTGTAGAAATTCTAAACTTTATTTACAGCCATCTGTAGAAATTCTACTACTTTATTTACAGTCATCTGTAGAAATTCTAAACTTTATTTACAGTCATCTGTAGAAATTCTACTACTTTATTTACAGTCATCAGCAGAAATTCTACTGCTAGCTTTAATTTTGTGAGCAGCCTAAATCTAGCTAACTGTAAAATCAACTGAGGTGTTCATATCCTCCTTGTAAGCCCCGAGTCAAAAATGTGTGTGCTATGGGTTTAAAATGTTTGCCCAAACACTTTCAAGCACAGCTTAGAGGAAGCACCAGAAACATGTATCCCGCTCCCAATTTTCCGGAACAACACAAAAAGCCAGGAACAGGGTATACTCACAGCTGAGGATTGAAAACATAACAAAAACAAACACAACTAGCAAGCTCCGGCATGCATTAACATCATAAGAAACATGGGTCGCTCATTACAATAACACCGGGAGAGTACTGGAAATCAAAAATGCTACCTCATGCATCTTCGTCATCCATCTAGAAACAAAAATATGGAACAGCATTCAAGAAACAACACAAGTTACTGGTGATTACGCTAGAAACAAAATGTCGGTCAGTGTTCATAAAAGGGGTTTGTGAAATTGCCTGGCTGCTGTAGAACCACTGACCCATGTCCCATTAACCCAACTACTTCTGTCCCACTGACTTCATGGTCTTCAAGTCTGTGAGTTAGTGTTGACTAGAAAGTTTAATTGTGTTTCCAGATTTGATTACACATGTGTCCATTCCACAACAAGGAAACAGATAAGTAGCTTTTATTTTCATGTAGTTGTGTATGTGTGTATTTATTGCTGATGAAGGCTTTTGCTGCAACGTCCATATTTTTTTATTTGTGATGGTGTTCTAGTAAAGTTAACAGTCTACTTCTCTCTTTTTTTTTTTGGTGATTTATTCATTTCATTGTTTTTAAATATTTTCTTTTGTGTTCAAAAGGATAAATTCCTTTTTCATTCAAAACAAAAGTTTTCCTTCAATTAACAAATAGGATTAGAGACTGAGGTCTTTGGGACAGAAGTTTGGTTAATGGGACATGGGTCTAGCACATCCGTAATGTTTATACTTGAGCCTTCGTGAGTTTGACAAATGATTCCGAAATTGTGTGATGTGCAGAAGAGTAAATAATCATAATTTACACTTTAAGAAAAAAAATACTTCTGAATTGTGTATACTACCGATAAATAAACATCCCTTGGCAGTTGGCAATCCTTCAAAGTATGTTAAAGTCAACAATTCTAAACATGCCGGTTTCGAGGCATGAAGAAGAGAAGGAGATCCTGCAGAGTCCCGCAGAGATGGTATTTTGGTGCCTGGTCAGAAAGAAGGTCTTTACACCAGCCTCACCCCAACAGAAGGTCTTTACACCAACCACACCCAACAGGAGGTCTTTACACAACCTCACCCCAACAGATGTCAGCCTTGTTCTGGTTCACACGCTCTGAATGCCAATGCACTTATTTCAGAGTTAAAGCTCAGTGACATCATAACACTGTACAAGAACAAGGGTGATCGGAGCGACTGTAACAACTATAGGGGTATCTCACTTCTGTGTATTGTTGGGAAAGTATTTGCCAGAATTGTTCTGCGCAGACTTCAAGTCCTAGGAGATCAAGTCTATCCCAAATCACAGTGTGGCATGCGACAGAACCAGTCTACCATTGATATGATATTCTCATTGCGACAAATGCAAGAAAAATGCCGTGAACAGAATCAACCAATGTTTATTGCCTTCATCAACCTCACAAAGGCATGTGATATGGTCAGTCTTGAGGGTCTGTTCAAGTCACTAAAGAAGATTGGCTTCCCACTAACTCTTCTGTCCATTGTGGAATCATTCCATACAGGCATGAAGGGTATAATCGAGTTTGATGTGCAACTTCAGAAGAGTTTGAAATCAAGAGTGGAGTTAAGCAAGGTTGCGAACTAGCTCCCACCCTCTTTGGAATATACTTTTCACTTCTACTGAAATATGCCTTTCGTGATCAGGATGGTGGTATATACATTCACTCACGCTCGCTCAGATGGCGACCTCTACAATGCTCAGAGATTGAAGGCCAAGACCAAAATTGATCAGAGAGTTGCTTTTTGCAGATGATGCTGCAATTACGACCCACTCTGAGGAAGAATTACAACGTCTACTATCTGCATTCTCCAATGCTTGTTCTGAATTTGGTTTAACAATTAGCAAAAAGAAGACACAGATTATGTCACAAGGTGCACATGGGGTACCATCAATCTTTATTGACGACGCCGAACTAGAGATAGTAGACCATTTTACATATCTAGGATCAGAGGTAAATAGCGAATTATCCTAGATCAGGAAATCAACATCAGGATTGGTAAGGCAGCAACAACAATGAACAGGTTAAGAAAAAGAGTCTGGGAGAACAGGAAGCTTACTGCCAAAATAAAAGTCCTTGTCTATCAAGCCTGTCTCCTTAGTACTCTTCTTTATGGCAGTGAAGCCTGGACAACTTACTCACACCAAGAGAAACGTTTAAACAGCTTTCATATGCGGTGTCTGCGAAGAATACTTGGTATTAAGTGGCAAGACAAAATCACAAATACTGAAGTATTGGAAAGATCAGGTTGTGTGACAGGTTTATTCCATGCTCAGTCTTCGTAGACTTAGATGGATAGGACACGTTAGGAGGATGGATGATGGTAGAATACCAAAAGACATCTTTTTTGGTGAATTACAGATGGGTAAGAGATCTCAGGGTCGGCCTCTACTATGATACAAAGATGTGTGTAAGCGGGACATGATTGATACAGGCATTCATAATGTACATTGGGAGCAAGTCGTCACTGAACATGTTGCATGGAGGGCAAATATCAGAAATGGAATAAAGACAATGGAGAAAATTATTGCAGATAAGCCACACACCGAGATGTAAGATGGTGCACAATGGTGAAAATGACCATGTGTTCACATTCATCCACCGTGGACGAACATTTACAGCACGAATTGGCCTTAAAAGTCACATTCGCTACCGCCATGGGTAATGGTTATTATGCCTTATTGAAGCACAATGTAACAAACTATCGTCTGTCAAGATGGCAAGGTGCCAATGTAATGTACTATAAAACTAAAGCAAATGAGCTTTTGTAATGCAGTCAAAATACACATGGAAAAACAAATGTTTTGAGTGGTCATCATCATACAATCTTTCGATATCTGATGAGGAACACTGAGTACCCTCAACATTGCTGTGAGATCAACAGAGGCTGACAATGCTGGACATGGACAACAATCAGTGGTCAAAGCCACAAAGAACACAGGGAACAGAGAGATGTGAAGGAACATGATCGCCTGCATCACTCAGTGTGTCACAAGACAATGATGATGATGATGATGCTCTACGTATTTCATCCTAGTCTCACTTCAATCTCCCTTTCTCTATGTGTGGGGCATATGATGCCAGCATCTACTCAGACGTCAAGTAGAGGTCAGCGTGGCCGAATGGATAACAGCACTTGCTCTTAAAACTTCTGGTGTGCTGATGCCAAAGTAGCGAGTTTACACCCTACACCGGTCAGTAGGACTTAAATTTTGACTTCTCATTCTGACTTGGGGACATAAATTACAAATACCTCAGAAGTCGGAGTGGGTTCCCCTGAGGGTGACAGACTCTGGTAATATAGAAAACTAATCCACACGCAAACATCAGGACCCTGTATATGCCTGTAGGTGCACTGGGCACACACTGCTAGACTCACATTTTATAATCAATCGACACTCAGCGGATTACGTGGTCAGTTTCACACTGGCCGACTTTATTCCCTAAAACATTTCCTGATGCCAATTGTTGGCTTGGGTTGACCTAAGAGCTCAGGTCAATTTTACAAATCTGCCCCAGTGCGGATTCAAACTCATGACCACCGGGTCAGCAGACGAGCAACTGTTTTATTAAGTCAACAAATTATTAATCCACACTCAACCAACAGTGACATCTGAGCACTTGAAGATGATTGACTAACTTATACTAATCAAATTCACTAATACAATTTCAGCAACACCAATAGCGAAAAGGTGAACCTTCAAAACTCATTGGATAAATCAAACATGCCAATCAAGTAAGTCAATACAATGTATTAAGAGCCAATAATAAAAGCTGAACCTTCAAAGCTCATTGGATAAATCAAACATGCCAATCAAGTTAGTCAATACAATGTAGAAACAGCCAATAATAAAAGCTGAACCTTCAAAACTCATTGGATAAATCAAACATGCCAATCAAGTAAGTCAATACAATGTATTAAGAGCCAATAATAAAAGCTGAACCTTCAAAGCTCATTGGATAAATCAAACATGCCAATCAAGTTAGTCAATACAATGTAGAAACAGCCAATAATAAAAGCTGAACCTTCAAAGCTCACTGGATAAATCAAACATGCCAATCAAGTTAGTCAATACAATGCAGGCACAGCCAATAATAAAGCTGAATTCTCAAAGCTTTATATAAGACAATAACATAATGCAAATGATATCAACAGAAAAATGTAGAAAAGTTAAATCTTAAAGATTGTACAGATTTTCCTGTGTTTGGCATATTACGTTTTCTTTTGTTTAAACTGTTCTTATAATCTAAGTTTGAGGAGAACAAATAATTAACCTAAGTTAGAGGACAAAACATAATTAATCTGAATGTTGTTGCTAAGTCAGTCAGTAAAGGTCTCTTTACCACACCTGAAGGTGCAATGGACGAATGTGGCTAGACACATATTTTTATAGACCAATCTGCACTGGTGGCTGATGTGGTCAGTATCAGATGAAAGCCTTTACTTCCCAAGACATTTCCAGTTACCCATGTTAGTTTTGGTCAGTCTGAGAACCAAGGTCGATTTTAAAAACGCAAATCCATCTGAATGTGGATCGACCCCCTAACCACCGGTATGACAGTTAAGTGTTTAGCCACTACGATACAGCGGTTCCCAATAAGATAGTGCTTACATTTTTTAAATGACAATGAACTGCAAAATGCTATAACCGTCGCTCTCATTTAAAGTGAAAAGAACTAAAACTAGACTGACTTTTTGCATGTGGGTTAGCTTTCCCTATTACCAGTATCCCTCTATTTCACGTGAACTCACTCTGACTTCAGAGGCACTCCATGACATGATGCCTAAACAATCTCTTTGTCTTCTTCTGTCATTCAGCTCCCAATAGAGAAGAGTCCCACAACAGACCCATAACAAGCCCTTTGTAGATCTGTTCATGGTTAATAGAATTTTGTAGCTAGAGTTGAATGAGGAACTGACATCACACTCTAGGGACATTCCCATACATGCTCCGTCTGCAACTGCAACAGACCGTACTAATGGTACCAATAGCAGCCTGATTATGTGTCCAGCTAGTATCTCCTCAGAGTTTTGAGTGACAGATCCTCTGGTCACTTCCTGCAGCACCATTCTCTCCAAACCGTGATGATCTATCTGTTCTTCTGCACTATACACATGATCCAAAAGGACCCCGATCACATCTGCCTTATCATGCACCGATACCCCACCAAGGCGTGCAGACCCAGCTCTCTATTTTTGAGTGTTGAATTGAAGCCTGCCACTTTGCCTGAAGCATGCCCATCTTCACCTTCTTTACCTGTCTCACCATACTTTGTGAGTCTATTACAGTTATGACAAGAGTGTGCTGTTTGCAGCCAATGTTTTCAAAAGGATGTGGTAGCCAACATTTGCCAACCCTCCTTCATAGTCTCTTATGACACGCATGGTTTGTTTATAGTGTTACTATTCTTTGTTTCTCGTAAGCGCCTTGGTAACATATGGGCATGCCAGAGTAATAGTTCTCTCTAAACGTATGACATAAGGTAATGTGTTTGCATATATCAGCTACCATGCTAAAGAACACTGGCTGACTGTTGATCACGTAAGGGTGCATAAACAAACAAGTCCCGTAGCAGGAACTTGCAGTGAATATGTGAAGTTTCAGGGCCATCAAAATTTCAGGCTTAAGTGCATGGAGGAAATGTGGCCAGTATTTCCCTCCCTTAGTGAGTGACAAGAGGTGACATCAAACCCTCACCCGACCGTGCTCAAGTATTTGGCAGAGTAACATCCTAAACAATATACCAACATTCCCACTACACAGGAAATATGTGGTTAACATTGTTTTATTTTCACAGAATGAGTTCATCAGCAACAGAATTCTAGCAACACCATCGTGAAACAGCACAATCACTTGTGCAAGCTGAAAGCTCAAGGCCACAGAGGGGAGACTAACAAATCCTAACGATGCTAAAAGTTCATGCTAAGCCAAGCATATACTTCTGACAGTGCAGACAGATTGTAAATGTATTGTTGTCCATTAGTTTACTTAAATAAGTTCCTACTGCCAGTTTGTAATATCCAAAGTAAACTAAAAAATCAAGTAAACAAAGCTGAAAGCACCACAAAAATGTTTTCAAAACATTTGTAAAGCAAAAACAAAAAGAAAAGCTAAAAAGAAATTGTAATTGAAAATATCAAAAAGGATATGCAATAAATAATAATATTCTCTGCATAAACTACAATTATTATAAAACTGGTGATAACTGCATCTTTCCTGGTTAGAAATATTGTACCAGATGGCAACAAAAGAGTTATCAAACAAATTATTTTAAAGGTTACTTAATCTCTTCAAATATTGAACCAATATAATGAAGCGTTTCCTAGTGTCCCTAATTTGAATACGGAATGCTGAAATCTACAAATATATTTTCTTGACATTAAATCCAACATGAATGATGTAAGAGAACAGATTTTAATGACATTTGTCAATTAAAAAAGCAAACAAGCAAACAATTCAATCTGGCACATGCAAAAAAACAAATAGGTTAAACATTTCAAATTGCAATAGCATGTTAAGAAATCTCTAAAGAAAAAATAAAAACATAAGCGTGAGAGGAAAATATACAAGAAAAGTTAGGAAAATAACAAGTACATTTAAAGCTATCCACCCGTTATATTTTTTCTAAATGCAAAAGAAAATGATTAGCATCCCACTATAATTGTAAATAATATAAATCCTAGTATGGTAGAACTGTACGAGTACGGACTCAAAACACATGCTTACATTACGGGCATCAAGAGAAGCAAGGCACTGCACTGGGTGACAGCACTCATGGAGTGAGTGGCAAGTCGTCACCATCTGCGACTTGGATCTCCTCCATCTAACAAACCAACAAGCGTGCGACCAAAATAATGAGGTGAAATAAAATAAACAGTGGACAGTAACAACAATGAGGTATGAAATCAAGGAAATTTTAATATCTAAAGAAACAGGATAAAAAGAAGAACAAGATAGAAGACAAGTAACTAAAACATGGATTTATTTCTTAAGCTGAAACCTAATTGCAAGTCGAGACCTGTAGCCTAGTTTCATGGTCAATCCCATAATTCATACTGCTCAAGTTTGTGAAGTCATTAAGTGAATTGTGTCCCACTGTTTTGTCAACCCTGTGGGCTCAGTACATCCGACTTCATCAAGCATTGTTTTCAAGTTTGCTTTCCCTAGCCTTTGACTTGCTTGCCAACACTGGTCTGAGCGTCAGTTTCCAGAAATTTATAAAATAAAGTTGATAAAGTTGATTTGATTTTCCAGTAATAGAAGGGCTCAATTTATTTAACCATAATGGTTCTGTTGGCAACTCAGTACCTGAGGTATTTATAGGAAAAAATAATGATGTGGAAGGGAGTAGGTCTGTGATCACTTTGTTCGGTCTCTATTCCCTTGACGTATCTGACAAGGAAAACCCTTTCAGAAGCTGAGGTACTGTCAGCAAAGCCCTTGGGGGTCATTGGAACATGTAAGCCCCTCTACCGCTACAAGGTGGATACACAGCAGAGGGACTACTAAAGTCTGACCGGTGAACTAGAATCACTGTCATAGCACTGAGACATATCCACATGACCTTGTCTCCCTCACTGGATGTCAGGGTGCAAGAATGTAGCTTGCCATTATCATCATCATGTACCAGTCCAGGTCCTTCGCAGAACACCACTCAAAATCATGGCCTGTCAAAAAGATCCCTCCCTTGCCAGTTCTCCCACCTCATAAATCTTCATGTCTAAGTTGTCTTCAATGTCCTGTGTCCATCTTCATACCCTATATGTCTGCAATGTCCTGTGTCCATCTTCATGCCCTAGATGTCTACAATGTCCTATGTCCATCTTCATGCCCGAGGTGTCCTCAATGTCCTGTGTCCATCTTCATATCCTAGATGTCTACAATGTCCTGTGTCCATCCTCATATCCTAGATGTCTACAATGTCCTGTGTCCATCTTCAATCCTAGATGTCTGCAATGTCCTGTGTCCATCTTCATATCCTAGATGTCTGCAATGTCCTGTGTCCATCTTCATATCCTAGATGTCTACAATGTCCCGTGTCCATCTTCATATCCTAGATGTCTACAATGTCCTGTGTCCATCTTCATATCCTAGATGTCTACAATGTCCTGTGTCCATCTTCATATCCTAGATGTCTACAATGTCCTGTGTCCATCCTCATATCCTAGATGTCTACAATGTCCTGTGTCCATCTTCATATCCTAGATGTCTGCAATGTCCTGTGTCCATCTTCATATCCTAGATGTCTGCAATGTCCTGTGTCCATCTTCATATCCTAGATGTCTACAATGCCCTGTGTCCATCTTCATATCCTAGATGTTTACAATGTCCTGTGTCCATCTTCATATCCTAGATGTCTGCAATGCCCTGTGTCCACCTTCATATCCTAGATGTCTGCAATGCCCTGTGTCCACCCTCATGCCCTAGATGTCTGCAATGCCCTGTGTCCATCTTCATGCCCGAGGTGTCTGCAATGTCCTGTGTCCATCTTCATATCCTAGATGTCTACAATGTCCTGTGTCCATCTTCATATCCTAGATGTCTCCAAATGTCCTGTGTCCATCTTCATATCCTAGATGTCTACAATGTCCTGTGTCCATCTTCATATCCTAGATGTCTACAAATGTCCTGTGTCCATCTTCATGCCTGAAGTTTCTGCAATGTCCTGTGTCCATCTTCATGTCCAAGGTGTCTACAATGTCATATGTCCATCTTCAAGCTGGCTGACCCCTGCCTCTCCTTCCAGGCAATATGCCTTCCACCAATGCCCTTTCTAACAAACTGTGAGTTTAGTATGGCCAAAGTATGTCACTTTCTGACAAATGACGTTGTTTAGTAGTAAGTTTTCTCTGATGTTAAGATGTTCTAGAATGTCAGTGCCTTTCTTCTTCTTGGTCCATGATATTCTAATAGCTTATCGTATCATTTCAGTTCAAAAGCCCTGACAGTTCCTGTAGCATGCTGATTATAAGTGCAGCTACATCATTTCTATACACGACTATCACTGATGCAGCCACATGTGATTCCAAAAGTTTTAATTGGATTGACTGATTAATCTCAGGTTCAGCGTTCAGCAGCCTGTTACATGGGATGCTTATTTGTCCTTCGTCCATCCTCGGTATCCCTATAAATGGTGCCCTTAGCACACCATCTGGTTCACCACCTCAGACCGCTAGGAGGACCTGGGCAGGAACTCACTAAGGTCTTCAACAGATGATGTATCTATATACCTTGACCATTCATACCACAACGATCCATGATGAACCTTCTAAAGCATAGCCTTGGACCAAAATCAATGGCACATTCCATGTATGGGGTCTCCATTAACTCCAAAAGAGTTGCAAAAGACTGCCTATACCTCCAATCACATACTGAATGTATTTGTTATATATGCACCACTGTGCTCAATGACTTCACACTTACAAAGTCACAGCTAAATGAGATGAGATGACAAGCTACTTTACAGGCTGCCCTTTTAATCTCCTACCCAAAGCAGGCATGCACGCTTGATTCTGTATCAAAACAATTCTTATCAATCATTAACTATGTCTTAAAGTCAAGAAAATCCTACAGCAACAAAAATATCACACCGGCAGAAAAGTTACACAACAAAAAACAATGCAGCCAGAAAAGCTGAGCACAAACAGCAAGTGAGCTTTCTAGCCTGATCAATTCCCTTTCAATACAAGACTATAACAGAATGCTGTCTCTCTCATTTCAGCACTGTATTCTATAAGGGAAATCACGCCGTGTTTCCATAGAGTTATGTAAGTTAAAACAATAACTGTAACCATATTCAAATATCTTGATACATTAGGTGTGGAAAACATGAGGAAACCACTACATTAACTCCCCAGAATAGAGGTTTATGAGCAATCACAAAGTTATATTTATGGTAGAATGGTAGTGTCCAAACAACTTGTTTGCAGTGTTCAGGCTGTGTAACCTGACATGCCACAAAGGCATACTGAGGATAAGAGTATTTCAATGATTGTAAAACGTTTTAAAAGTGAGACGATGGACTTCATTGCAGCATATGGTTTGGTCTCAATCAGTGGAGTGAACTGCCAAAAGCATCACAAAGAGCAGAATCTATGTGGCTCCAGTGAGAAGTCTCCAAGAAAACTGTGCTTGTGAAATGAATAAACTGGCCAGGAAATACAAATCTATAACTAAAGGGGACTGCACTCTAGCCAAACAGATAACAAGAAGGGCCAAAAATACATTCAGCATGAAAAAGATAATACCTAGCGAGATAAACAGGATATTAAAAATAGAGGATTGTCAAATGCTATACATACTTAACACTACTATATGGTGCAAAAGCATGGAAATAACAAGCAATTAGCATAGTGAACCAAGTCTGGAAATGTGTATACAGAGAACAATTTGAAGGATTTCACTGAAACAAGAACAAAGTCGTAGAGAAGCTGAAATTGACAGACAGCTCATGGAAGTAATAAAAATATATAGACAGAGGTCAGCATGGCTGAGAGGTATAATGCGCTCATACTTTCTCTTCTGACATTGCTGTGCACAGTGGGTTCAAACCACATACCAGTCAGTTGGGCTAAAATGTTGACTTCTCCGTGACATGAGGACGCAAATTACAAGTACTTCAGAAGTTGGCAAGGGACACTGGGAATAGGGAACGCTAATCCTCACACAAAATCAGTTCAATGCATTAACTTGCACTAGCAACTACTAGTAGTAGTAGGATGTGTGTGAACTAAGAGTGAGAGCAAAGCTAGCGAATGAAACAAAAACGAGAGAGAGAGAGAGAGAGAGGAGAGAGAGAGGAGAGAGAGAGAGAGAGAGAGAGAGAGACACACAGAGAGAGACAGAGAGAGAGAGAGAGAGACAGGAGAGAGAGAGAGAGAGGAGAGAGAGAGAGAGAGAGAGAGAGAGAGAGAGAGAGAGAGAGAGAGAGAGGAGAGAGAGAGAGAGAGAGAGAGAGAGAGAGAGAGAAAGTAAGTCAAATATTTCAGTCACAATAAAAAAAAAAAAACAGGACACTTATAAAAACCAGAACAGGGTTCAAGATGTCTTATGGTGCATAAAAGGCTCTTTATCTTACTGTTTTTTAAACTATGAGATGGAGTGAGCAGTTCCTTTCTCACTAGCTATCCAATGCTTGATTCACAGCAAAATCCGACATCTATTTATAATTCCTCGCTTCCTCTCTGTGTCACCCCCCCCCCCCCCCCCCCTCTCTCTCTCTGATTGCATGTTTTTGCTAGCACGCATGTGTGCATGCATGAAATGAGTTATTATAGGCACTCAACAAACTAAATGTGTTCAAGGTGGTATTCTAAGTAAATAAACGAATATTGTCTGGTTTAATACAAAAGTTCACATTGCCAAATGGATAAGAGCACTTGCTTTTAAACTTCTGGTGTGCTGATGCCGAGGTAGCGGGTTCGACCCCTACACTGGTCAGTTGGACTAAAATGTTGACTTCTTGCCCTTGACTTGGGAACATAAATAACATAACCTCAGATGTCGGAGTGGGTTCACCTGATAGCGAGGGACACTAGAAACAGGGAAAGCTAACCCACGTGCAAATAATCAGTCCAGTGAGCTAGAAGTAGTAGCAGGTGTACGGACTACGCTTGAGTTCAGAGCAAGTGAACAAACAAATACAAACATGCTACAGACAACAGCCCTGGTTTACAAACTAACAATAAGCAACCGTGAAGCTTTATGTTCAACAGGAAACAGTAGAAGCTGATGACATAAATTAAAAGTGCTGTGAAGCCATTCAGAAGCCCTACTTAGGTACAAACAGGTGCAGCTGAGATGAGATGTTTGCAACTAAAAAAACACCTGGAAAATACAGGAGCATATAGTATACAACACATGCATACACATAAGCATGCATGCACACGCAAACATGTACACGTGGTCAAGTTTTTAAGTGCCTAGATTATTTAATGTTCAGGCTTTTGAGTGTCCAGGTTTACAAAAGTCCAGGATAACAAGCGTCCAAACTTTCAAATATCCAGATTTTCATGTGTCCAGGTTTTCAAAGCCAAAATTTGTTGGAGTTGACTCCTATGTCCTGTAAAGGATATGCAACTAAGTTTTTCTGTACTGGCGTCCATGAAGGCTGGTTTGAGACTGATGTCTAATTCCTTAGAACAAATGAGCTGTAGAATTCCACCAGTCATGAACAAGTCTACGAAAGGATTGGTGTGAATAGGCTGAGGACCCCTGCTCCATTAGGTGATGAGACAGGCAAAAAAAGAAGACTGCTCTGAGTGAAAAAATATAATAAATTGTGTGCTAGATCATTTCAGAATGTTCTGGAATTATCTGTGAAGGGAAAGTGGTGAGGCTAGGAACTGGTCACTAGGACCTCATTAAGCCATGATCTGGTATATGTGAAGGTCTACAATTTAACACCTTTATAGCAGTTTGTGCCATGTGTTTACCTGTGACACTCACAAATTCTACAGTATAAACACATTACTGTTAAACTATATGGCTTTTAATATGCTTCTGATTATGATGATATAGGTGGGGAGGCAAGGAACCAGTCACCAGACACACATTAAGCCATGACCTAATATATGTTAATTTCTAACACTTAACACCCTTTTAGTAGTATCTGCCGTGTGTTTATCTGTGACACTCTTCAATATGAGTCATAAATTCTGCAATGCAAACACAGGTTACTGTAAAAATATACAGCTGTTAATTTTATCATGATTTATTTCTATTGGAATAAAAATTGAAGACAATAAAGTTCATAAAATTGGTTGGGCGGGTGGGTGAGTAGGGTATGTGGAGATAGGGATAATTAATTTAGAAAGGCAGGCATCTTCAAATGAAAGCAATGAAATCATTTTTGTCGCAACGCAGAAACATTCAGGCTTCCGTTTCTAGAATCAATATGATTGCCGTCTGGATTACCTGTCTTCCCCAGCAAGTGTCGTCAGGTGTAGATGCTGATCGTCACAGCAACATACTGGTTGTAAATATGTCTGATTTGTTCTGTCACATGTCCCTCCTGGCAGAAACCACACTCAAATACACACTCAAGCATCCTTACATGTTGTTTTATCTGTTACTGTATCTTAAACTAGCAGCTGTTCATATATCATTATCATCCTCTTCCACTTTTGCTGTCAAATGTCGTAGGAAAAATGGGAAAAAAATAGGTGACATTCCAGTGCCCTATGAGTGGCACTGGATAGTGTCATTTTGTGTGATTGTACAATGTTTTTGATGCTGACAATCCATTTTCTTTGTGGGTGCCCTCTTGATCTTGTATCCTATCTTTTTTGGGGTAGTGCCAATGCTGGTAACTGATGGTGTTGCATTCTAACAAGATGGCTGATCATCTGTCTTTCAATGTATGTGGCACAAGGTGTTGATCTCACTGTCAGTCTGCTAACCTCATTTCTGATTCAGTCTCTGATAGTTAAGTTGGCAGATCTTCTCAGGCATCTCATCTCGCAGGTGTAGATTTTGCATAAGTGCAGTTTGGATGATGTCTAAGTCTGACACTAGTAGTATACAGTTGATGTAAATATGCTATTTATTATCTGGCATTTTGCAAACATAGGTATATTTGGATGTGTCAGTATAGGTGATAGTTAAATCAATATAAGCACTTTTGATTTTTGACATCTGATTTTGATTTCTGAGTCTTTTTTCTGAGTCTCTTTTTCTGAGTCTCTGTGATCATACTTCCTAGGTATTTAAATTCTTTAACTTGCTTCAGTTGCACTATTTATCTGTACATTTAGTGGACCATGAGATCTGCAAATCTGAATTACTCCGGTTTTGGTAATTCATAGATAGTCTTCAGTATGTGGCCTGGTCAAACACAAGTGTTCCAAGTATTGGTACTCTTTAAGTCAACAAATTTGCAGAAAACCATTCTACACTATAAAACAAAATATAGCACCAAGAAGATGGAAGATGTGATATTTTTGAGTGCAAGACTGTTTCTGGAATGTGTTGGGATACACAGATTTACAGACAGGGAAACAACTTTTAAGGGCAGACAATTAATTAGCTCATAAAGGTGATAACTCTTCATGCATTCACTACATTCATAAACAATGGAAAATACAAAATAAAACATATGGTGGAAACAGACAAGACAGATGTAGTCACGCCAAGAAATGTCAGTTACAACTCAACAATCAATCAGTGTTGTGAAACAATTTAACAGTGTTTTTTTTTTCTTCCTTTTTTTTTTTTTTGCGCTTGCTCGCTTTAAACTCAAGCATAGTCCATACAGACTACTTCTAATAGCCCGGGACTCAATTTTGCTTGTGGATTAGCTTCCCCTTTTACCAGCGTCCCTCAGCATCAGGCGAAGCCACGTCGCTTTCAGAGGTACTTGTAATTTATGTTCCCAAGTCAAGGACAAGAAGTCAACAATTTAGCCCAACTGTCCGGTGTAAGGGTTGAACCCCTTACCTCGCCATCAGCACATCACATTCTTATCCATTCGGCCATGCTGACATAGTTTAACAAAAGACAGTCCCAAGCTAGAGACTGCTTCTCTTCTTTGTTTTTAGCTTTGTGACTCCCAGTGGAGTATAGTCCCACAACCACACATGCCAGCCCTTCCTAGGCCAGTTCATCATTGCCTGGGAGCTGGATGGTGTTTTCTACAGCGTAAGATAGTCTGTCTGGGACCAACCCTCTTTTATTAGCCTTTTATGACATATTCAAGATATCTACAGTTTTACTATTCTTCACATCCCTTTTGGTGCCCCGGTAACAGACAGGCAAGATACTGCTTTTGGCTATAGGTAATTCCGTGGCCATAGGGCTGTGAAGTTTTAAGTTTTCACATATATTAGGTCATGGCATCATGAGATGTGGTAACCAACTAACTTTCTCCTTGCTGTCTGATATCAATTTAATAAAAGCTACACCAGGCCCTATGCAGCTGTAAAGATGTGGATTGCTAAGGCATTAACAAATATTAGGTCATGGTTTATGAGTTGAGACGGCCAACTGTCTGAAACACTATCTTATAACTTTTAACAAATTGAGGTACCTAATGATATGGCCTGATGTGTGTGCAGAGCAA
Organism: Cepaea nemoralis; assembly: GCA_014155875.1. Classification (NCBI taxonomy): domain Eukaryota; kingdom Metazoa; phylum Mollusca; class Gastropoda; order Stylommatophora; family Helicidae; genus Cepaea; species Cepaea nemoralis. The sequence continues at coordinate 276,243 of JACEFZ010023193.1, read as the reverse complement.
TTCAGTGCAGAACCAGTAACAATCACAACTGAGAGCTGTGCCTTTTAGTGTGCATGATCACCAGACATACACGAACAAGCAATGGAAGAAAAGACTGCATTTCAACAGTCCACAATAAACCATTATAAACAGAAAACATCTGTAAAAATGAAATCGATTAGAAAAGTGACAACACCGAGTGCCCGTGATCAGGCATTTAATGATTAGAAAGTGAGCAAACCGTACTATAATGCACAAAGTAAACTGCCTAGGAACATTGAATGTACATAGGCCTAAAAATGTAGCTGATGTTCTGAAACTAAACAATTCAGATAATGTTCAGAAACTAAACTATTCAGGTAATATTCATAAACTAAACAGAGAAGGTTATGTTAAAAAAAACAACTAAACTATTCAGTCAATGTTCAGAAAATAAACTGCTCAGGCGACATTTAAAAATAAAATAATTAAGGCAATCCACAATACCTAAACAGTTATAACAATCTGCAGTAACTGAAGAGTTAAGGTATCAAGGCAACACTGCACAGCTGGTGAACAGAGAAACTACGGAGTTGTAAGAATGTACAGAAAATAAACTGTTTAGTAATGCACATAAACTCAACTATTCAGAAAGTAAACAATTAAAGTAATCTTCAATAAATAATGAGTTACTGGGAACAAGGCAACACTGCATATCTGGCAAACAGCAAATCAAGAATGAAGGAAATGTATAGCAGCTAAACAGATGAGGAAACATGCAGAAACTAAACATTTCAGGTAACTTAATAACAAAATAGGTCAGGGAACCAGGCAACACTGCTCTACCTAATGTGCAGAAACTCAACAGTTAAGGCAATGTATAGAAACTCAACAGTTAAGGACAATGTATGGAAGCTCAACAGTTAAGAGAATGTCATATTCATCATCATCATACGTCATTGCCCATCAGTGTGGGTGGTCACGGTTCACATCTCACAAGATCACCCATCAAAGCCTGGGACCAGGTCTGTGTTCTTGTCCCGATTATGCCATGTGGCCAACCCATTCAGATATTTAACTCTCTGCCTTCCTTTTGCTATTTTCCCATAAATTTCCCCAGCTGTCACTAAGTTTTCAATTTTATTTTGCCTCATAACATATCCAAAAAATCTTGATTGTCTACGCCTAATATTTCTAATCAATTTAAAGTTTTCATTTGTTCTTTTATTCTGTAGGTCTTTCTCATTTGTTTTTCTGTCCATCCATAGTACAGGGTAAGGGAATTTACAGAAACTTAAAAAGCTAAAGGAATTAATAACAAGTAAACAGTTAAAGTAAATTGTACAGAAGCTAAACAATTCAGTAAATGTATATAAACTAAACAGTTCAGCAGCAAGACAACAATGTTCTATTTATTGTACAATCAATATAAGCAATGCAACACTGTTCTGATGTTGAACAACAGGAGGTTCATGAGAAGAAAAACAGCCATACCTGTAAAGGTTCTTTAGGAGTCCACTGTGAGGACACCATCTGTGCTGACTGGTGGTCCATCCCTCCTCGCCCCCCTGCCTCTCCACTAATATTGTAATCGTCGCTGATGGAATTGTTTCCCTGGCCTAGGATGTTGTCTGTGTCAGAATCATCGTCAAAGTGCACCTCTCCCTGGAATAACAATCAGTCAATGAGGTGCCATCTCCACAATGAAGGTTGGCTGAAACAGATCTCCAACACTTCTGTCCCAGGCCTTGAACAATCAAGGCGAGAGTGAGTACTGCAATGACAATGATGCACACTGCCCTCTACCGACCACATCGGCCAACGAGCGCCGACTGGTCAATAAAATTATGGGTCCAGGATATGGCATGGTAGCACAGTGGCTTAACACTTGCCTGCCAACCCCATAGTCATGAGTTCAATCCATATCAGGGCAAATTCTGATTCTAAGAATATGACCTGGGCTCTCAAAAAGATAACATATAGTAAGTCTTGCAGCAGAAACTTACAAACTAACAATGGCTGAACCAGATAGTAATGGCTGAACAAACTGTGTTCAGCCATTACTATCTGGTTCAGCCATTAATGGCTGAACAAACTGTGTTTGATTGCTACTGGTACTATTGGGGTTGGAACTCTTCGCTGGCTTCTGAGGATGGGGATGGAGCGCTAATGGGAATGCCCCAAATGCTGTGATGTCAGTTCCTAAATCAATCAATCAATCAATCAAACTGTGTTGTGATTCTGATTACAAGTATTTGTGTGCTCTCTGAAACACTAATACACTATTTATAATTTATTCATCTGAAAATAAAGGAGCAAACCAGTCAAAATAAATACCAAGAAATGTCTTGGGAATTAAAGACTGCCAGCATGATATGGATCATATCACCCACTGAGTGCCGATTGGTCTGTCAAAGTTAGTTAGTTAGCTAGTCGAGGTTCCAACTTCACGGCAACGGGTCGTCCCCATTATGCTCTGTTCCTGTGCCAGTGAATATCACACAAAATGCTCTCCACTGCCCAATGTGAAAAGTGGAATAGACAGGAGTCTCGCCAATCTAACACTGTATGCCTGATAGGGTCCTTGACCTACTTTTAAACCATAGGAAACCAGACCCTCAGTTGTGTGAAATTTGAGAATAATATGAATAACAGCAGTTGTGAATTTAATTTGCATTTATTTGGATGGAAAAAACATCATCCTCCAGCATTTATGGCCTTCATCTACATGTATTGTATTTTGTGGATGTATTTTGTAGGAACAGAATATCCACAGGGTTAAGTGGACACATCCAGGGTGCTCTATGCTATTAGTGGGAGTACCACAGAGAAGGCTACCCACTTACCCTGGTAGCTGAATAGGTTGATCAAAGTTGAGGATGTAGTCCACATTTATGTTGATATGGAAAGCCAGGGGAAACTACCACATTATGCTTCTCAAAAAACTTAACATGCCAGAGGAAAAAAGAATACACAAAATGCATGAGGCAGGTGAATTTTCAAAGGATAGAACATTTCTTCAGTAGTCTGGCAAATTCTGGACAGTCTTGTAAGATGTACTCCAGAGTTGCTTCGGTGCTTCACTAGGAGGTGCACTGAGGTTTTGGGTCAGCTCTGCTTCACTAGGAGGTGCGCTGAGGTTTTGGTCAGCTCTGCTTCACTAGGAGGTGCACTGAGGTTTTGGTCAGCTCTGCTTCACTAGGAGGTGCACTGAGGTTTTGGTCAGCTCTGCTTGACTAGGAGGTGCACTGAGGTTTCCGTCAGCTCTGCTTCAGGTGCACTGAGGTTTCCATCAGCTCTGCTTCACTAGGAGGTGCACTGAGGTTTCAGTCAGCTCTGCTTCACTAGGAGGTGCACTGAGGTTTGAATCAGCTCTGCTTCACTAGGAGGTGTACTGAGGTTTCGGTCAGCTCTGCTTCACTAGGAGGTGCACTGAGGTTTCAATCAGCTCTGCTTCACTAGGAGGTGTACTGAGGTTTCGGTCAGTTCTGCATCACTAGGAGGTGCACTAAGGTTTTGGTCACCTCTGCTTCACTAGGAGGTGCACTGAGGTTTCAATCAGCTCTGCTTCAGGAGGTGCACTAAGGTTTCAGTCAGCTCTGCTTCACTAGGAGGTCCACTGAGGTTTTGGTCACCTCTGTTTCACTAGGAGGTGCACTGAGGTTTTGGTCAGCTCTGCTTCACTAGGAGGTGCACTGAGGTTTTGGTCAGCTCTGATTCACTAGGAGGTGCACTGAGGTTTTGGTCAGCTCTGCTTCACTAGGAGGTCCACTGAGGTTTTGGTCACCTCTGTTTCACTAGGAGGTGCACTGAGGTTTTGGTCAGCTCTGATTCACTAGGAGGTGCACTAAGGTTTTGGTCAGCTCTGATTCACTAGGAGGTGCACTAAGGTTTTGGTCAGCTCTGCTTCACTAGGAGGTGCACTGAGGTTTTGGTCACCTCTGTTTCCCTAGGAGGTGCACTAAGGTTTGGTCAGCTCTGATTCACTAGGAGGTGCACTAAGGTTTTGGTCAGCTCTGCTTCACTAGGAGGTGCACTGAGGTTTTGGTCCAGCTCTGATTCACTAGGAGGTGCACTGAGGTTTTGGTCAGCTCTGCTTCACTAGGAGGTGCACTGAGGTTTTGGTCACCTCTGCTTCAGGAGGTGCACTGGGGTTTCGGTCAGCTCTGCTTCGCGACTCTTACACAAGCAATCAAGTTATAAGTCACACTTTCTTATATTAGTAATCAATATCTGCTAAGTGTCTTTTCCAACATAGGTAAATAAAAGGAGGGTTCACTTGCAGCCTTTACCAGTCCCCCAGTGTGCCTTGATGGGTTGCTCCTGTGGGCCACATTTCCTCTTTCTGACATGCTCTGGGTTTGCTTTGGTGCTCCACATTTGTAAACAGAAAAGTCAGTGAGAGCCATTTATTGGAGGTGTGCTCTGGGTTTCCAATGTCCTGTCTCAAGATTATGATTTGTGCGTTTTCTGCCCAACCCATTTATGCTGTTATGTCATGCCTGCAGTTTTCTGACTGTATTTCTCTCTTTTGCTGCATCTTCAGTCTTATGCTAGATCAACAATGCCCATCTCAAGATTGTTGCTGTGCAGTTTGTTCTCTATTATGATTCTGCCAACAATCATGTGTACAGTGCAAAGATTACCATGGACAGACAGAAAAATCAATGATCAAGTCATACAAGAAACAGTGAAATCCATAAACTGGTTCGAGAAATTAGTCGTAGACAAAGCTTTTTGAACACATGAGAAAAAATAAACTAAAGAACTTGATGACAACTGGCAAGATTGAGGAGAAAAGAACAAGGGAAAGGCAGGGAAGTAACTATTTGGATGACATGGCCATGTGGCATGGTTGAGACAAGAACATGGAGCTGATTCACAACTCTGGTGATTGTGTGAGATGACGAAACATGACTGCTCATGCTTATCGGCATGGCAAATGATGATGATGATAATGTGGAAGAACAGATAAATCATCATGGCCTGGAGAGAATGATCCAGGCAGTGACCAGAGAATCTGGCCGACACTCAGCACTCCAAAGAATGGCCTGATGGACTCAATCAGACAGCAACTGGTACCATTAGTATTATTCTAAAACTGAAGTAGTAGAAAGTGCGTCCATGCCCAGTATCCACACTCTACTAACGAAGAATCAGATTCAGTTGGGCTGGTCATCTGACTCTCATGTCAGATCACAGGCTCCCTAAAGAAATTTTTTACCATGGGTTGTGGTAAACGCTCCCAAGGCGACCATAGGAAATTCTTTATTGAAACTCTGAGGATATCGCTCACAGCTTTTGGAATTCATCCTGGCATTTGGGAGACTGCTGCCAAAAACCGAAGTTCATGGCATACATCATTAAGCAAGGGTACAGTCACTTGCAAAGCAAACAGAACTACAAGAGCTGTGGAAAAAAGACTGGACAGAAAAACAGCGACAGGAGATCCTCCTCCTGAAACATCAAGCATTTATTGCCCACATTGTCAAAGAACTTTTCGAGCCAAAATAGGCCTTATCAGACATCTTAGAACTCATGGCCCAAAACTCTCAAGCCTTACTAGATGAAATGAATGGTCATCATCATACTTGATGGACAAACACCAGTTTTCAGAAGCTTCCCAAGTTGTTGAAAGTGAAGATGGTGTGCATTTCACAATGACCCAAGTGTTGTGATGTGGGTCAACTGTCAACAAAACCTGAGGAGCGGTTGGCCGAGTGACTAGAACTCCAGGTTCTCCTTCAGGATGCCTGGGTGATTAGGTTCTTGAGGTAATTCAACTCAACTTGACTGTGCCCCTCTTCTGAGCTCCATCATTCATTCATCACAAAACTTGATCAACTTTGCCTCATACCTGAGATATCTGCTCCTCCGTGGTGAAGACTTTAGCAAATGGCATACAGCACTTTGGCATTGTCTCCAGCAAGGTGGGCCTACAGTTTGTCAACAGTGGTTTCATAAACCTGAAATCACAAAGACAGCAACAAATTAGTTAATATAAATCCTAAAACAGCAGTTTTCATATAATTTAATTACATCATTGTATCATCTACTCACATCACATCATCATATCATTTAATCACATTATAATAACATTTACTCACATCACCATAACATTTACTCACATTACATCATCACATGATTTACTCAAATCACATCATTTTATTTACTCACATCACATCATTATATCATTTACTCACATCACATCATTATATCATTTACTCACATCACATCATTATATCATTTACTCACATCACATCATTATATCATTTACTCACATCACATCATTATATCATTTACTCACATCACATCATTTTATTTACTCACATCACATCATTATATCATTTACTCACATCACATCATTATATCATTTACTCAAATCACATCATTTTATTTACTCACATCACATCATTATATCATTTACTCACATCACATCATTATATCATTTACTCACATCACATCATTATATCATTTACTCACATCACATCATTTACTCACATCACATCATTATATCATTTACTCACATCACATCATTATATCATTTACTCACATCACATCATTTACTCACATCACATCATTATATCATTTACTCACATCACATCATTTACTCAAATCACATCATTTTATTTACTCACATCACATCATTATATCATTTACTCACATCACATCATTATATCATTTACTCACATCACATCATTTACTCACATCACATCATTTACTCACATCACATTGTTATATCATGTACTCACACTACATTATCATAACATTTACTCACATTATATCACCACATCATTTACTCACATCACATCATTTACTCACATCACAACATTTTATTTACTCACATCACAACATTTTATTTACTCACATCACATCATTATATCATTTAGTCACATCACATCATTATATCATTTACCCACAGCACATCATCATAACATTTACTCACATTATATCACCACATCATTTACTCACATCACATCATTTTTTTAAATCACATCATTTACTCACATCACATCATTAAATTTACTCACATCATATTATTCACTCACATTACATCATTTTATTTACTCACATCATCATGTCATTTACTCAAATCACATTGTATTATTTACTCACATCATAATATCATATCATTATATAATTTACTCACATTAACAATATCATATCATTTACTCACATGACTTCATCATTTCATTTACTCACATCATGTTATTTACTCACATCACATCATCATATCATTTACTCACATCACATCATTTACTCACAGCATATGACCATATCATTTACTCACATCACATCATATCATTTACTCACATCACATCATTTACTCACAGCATATGACCATATCATTTACTCACATCACATCATATCATTTATTCACATCATCATAAAATTTACTCAAATCATATCATTTACTCACATCATCACATCATGTACTCACATTACATCTTTTACTGACATCATCATATCATTCACTCACATCATTTAATTTACTCACATCACATCATCTACTTACATCACATAATCTACTGACATCACATAATCTACTGACATCACATCATTTACTCACTTCACGTTATCTACTCACATCACATAATCTACTCACATCACATCATTCACTCACATCATTTAATGTACTCACATCACATTATTTAATTTACTCACATCACATCATCTACTCATATCACATAATCTACTCACATCACATCATTTACTCACATCACATCATTTAATCACATTACATCATTTACTCACCTCACATAATCTACTCACATCGCATCATTTACTCACATCATCTACTCACATCACATCATCTATTCACATCTCATAATCTACTCTCGGGAAGGTTAACCCGGTCAACAAATGCCCGCAGAAGTCGGATGTGTCGGCCTAACGCGCAAGAACGCAGCTCTGCTGTAAATAGGCACAACACAATCACGTCCGGAAAAAAAAACTCCGGATGAACGCAGAAGAAGAAGATAATCTACTCACATTGCACCATTTACTCACATCATTTCACTGACTCACATCATCTACTCAAACCACTCATTTACTCACATCATATCAAAGTTATACCACTTGGCCACCAGCCAGGCCTTTTCGCTCGCTCTTGAAGATGCCACACTCGCAGATGCCCCTGAGGGAATCTGAAAGTACACAATCAAAAGTTAAGGTAAAAGGATTGAATTCATTGCACTGGGTATTACCCCATTTCACCTGGTCCCTCTCTGCAGAATGGCAAGCAGCTGGCCATGTTGCCAAGAGCATAATGCTCATCATAAGCATGGCAGCCTTCTGTAATGATCCAAAAACATTGCAATTGTGGTCTGAATGATGCAGTCTGAAAATGAACCTACGACCTTCAGAACACAAGGTCGACGGGCTGACTACTTTGCCATGGAGACTCCCTGAAAGTATTCCGACCATGTTTTATTGGGCCTCAGACAATATGGCAGCTGTTGGTATAGATACAGAAATGGCCGACTCAAGTGTCTTGAAGTCTGGCCAATGGCAAAGTTACAGTTGATTTAACTGTAGTCTTATAAATGCCTACAGCCCATGGTGATGTAGATACTGACTTTAAACCAGCTGGCTAAACACTATAATGTTAACTTAGTTTGGTTTGTTAAAATGTTACCATGTCAACATAGCATCCGTTTAAATGTTACAATGTTAACATAGCTTGATCTGTCTAAAAACTAAGTTACTTAGCAGTATATACATTCTGCCAATAAATAACATTAATCCATGTCAGTATAGCTGAAAATTTATTTGGTCTGTTACAAACTTACACAGTTAATATAGTAACAGACTTAGACTTATAGTAATAGACTTAGAGATAGTTGTCACAACGGTAGGCGGATCTCTTTGTGCAGACAATGGCTATGGCCATCAACCAGTATGCTTACTGGTAAGATGGAAATCAATGGCAAACCACCTTCTTTACAGAAAATCATGTTTTATCCATTCATAGAGAATCAGAGAAACGACATGCTCTACGACTGGTGATTGTGTGAGATGGCAAAACATGACCACCCAAACTTATCGGCATGGCACGTGATGATGATGAGTCTATCCCTGCTTTCCTTCTTGGCAGTGACCACACTGGTTGGTGACCTAAGCCAATGTCTCTATAGAGATCCCTTGCCTACTGTCTCAAACTTGAGACCATAACCAACTATGTGACGGCTGCTGCCAAGCTCAATCCAGCACACACTCACGTGGTTTCATGTTACTCTGCTTGGCAGGCTAAATGGGCACTCCACCTTTTCCAAGGGTGTCCCTCAAGCTGGCAGAGGGAAGGACGTGCGTTACGTCTCCTTTGATACGGGATACCCCCTACATTGCCTGAAGGGGGAGGGGGAAATAACCACAATGAAAATATAGATGAATCTATGACTTTCAAAGAGGCTAAATATACAGTGGATGTGGCCATTAGGGTTGCCAGATTTTATTAATTTGCCCTGACTAGGATTCTCAATGGCGAAGTAGTTATGCCTTCTGCCTCATGCTCCGAAAATTGTGGGTTCGATTTCGACCTAGGTTGTTCAGTTCACGAGTGCAATTTTCTCGGAAACTCCTCGGGGTCATCGCTGGAGCTACAGAGTCCATGCTTTGTACGATGCTTTCGGCGGGCCGCTCCTGCAGAAAGAGACCCAGCCATATGGGATAAACTCATTGCAATGAAACCTTTTAATCCCGTATTAGTATTTTTGAATAACGAAGACACAAACAATAGATTGCACGATTCCGGGAAGGTTAACCCGATCAACAAATGCCCGCAGAAGTCGGATGTGTCAGCCTGACGGCGCAAGAACGCAGCTCTGCTGTAAACAGGCACAACGCAGTGACATCCGAAAAAAAATCCGGATGAACGCAGAAGAAGAATAAGAAGATTGCAGGATTTATTGCCTGGCATATTTCGCTGCATCTCGTCAGGTACATACTGCAGAATTCATACAACATAAAGTAAATGTTACCCTAGGCTTATTAGTATGCCCTGACCAAATGTAAGAATATAACAAGGGCTGATTTTTTTTTTAAACTAACCTGGGCAGACAGGTCATCTCAGCCTAAAACGGGCACCCAGGAATGTCCTGGAATGTTAAGATATTGACCTTCTCATCCAGGGCTTGCATATGCCTCAAAGCATGTCAAATGATCCTTTACTTTTTATTTTTACCATATACCAAATACGTCATAAAATGTTAAACAGGATCAATTTCTTTTTTACTTTATGAAGCATGCCCCTGCCAGAAGGTTCTGGTGCTTGATGAGTTAAGTATCCATCATACAACATCACAACACTGTCAACAACCACTTGCACCAACAACACATGCACACATATGAGCTGTAACATTCATAATACAATGCCAAGGCAGCTGCACTTAGATATTAGTAGCATCAAACATGTTCATAAGTGCAGCAAACAGCAGGTAGTTTAAAAACATAAACAGAAAAAAAAACACCAAAAAATAGGACATCAATGCATGCAGTTAACTGATTTAGTGCCATGGTATGATAAATCATCATATGTGAACTTCCCATAACTGCCAGGGGCTGATAAATCAAGCTATAGTTAAAATATAAATACAGTATAGTCTTCCCTATGCAATCCCCCTTCAATTTGATATATAAACATGTCTGCTACCATGTTAACAACTTTAAGTCATAACTGTGACACATGCCTACTTCCTATTTTTTCACTATCCATTTATGTTTGGTCCAAAGCTACCTTTTGTTTGGCATTGAATTTGTTAAGACAATTAAAACTTATGATGAAAGCCTAAAGTAACCGAACTATGATTTATCAGTTTCAACACAATTTTTCTTGTGATATTTGAAAAATATTGACAGGTCATAGTTTATATTTCATTTGTTATCCATTCATGAATCACGACACTGTCACTGCTTACAAACGTTTATGAATTAAATGTTTTAAAAGTTGCATGTCCTGTCCAGAACGTCTCAGTCAACCCTGGGATTTATTGCCTGTTTGTGATTTTCTGGGCAATTTTATGTTTGGTAGTTTGGAATTACTTTCTGAATGACCACAGATCATGCCATTGTGAAAATCAATGCAAAGCAATCTGCTCTTAAATCACCTGCAGCTATCTTTGAACAGATGATGCCGGGATTGTGAAACTGCGTTCTTCAATAGCCCTAATGATGGTGATGAAACAACACTACATAGTCAACGACCAATTACACATGTGGTACATGCACACAGAGGTGTTTATAACATCTGCAGCAACCAAATGGAGCATAAACATATACAGAAATTGAGCAGATGGCAGGCACTTGAAAAACATTAACACAGAGAACACGAAACAAATAGGATATTAGTGCATGCAGACAACATGATGACTACAAATTATGATGAAAAGCTGGAGTTACTAAACTGCACATTAGAGTAGAAATAATTAACCAAATAAAAATAAAACTAATGAAAGACTGTTTTTTTTTTTTTAAAGACAAGTAAATTGAAAATGAGTAAACAAGTAGGGTGGTTATTACGTTCTATACCAAACAAAACATCTTTATTTCTATCTTTGTCATTTTTCTTCTAAATTAGGCTGAATAGAAATGTAAGAATATGTGATCTTGTGCTCATCTACCCGAGGTATAAAGGAATGTCAGAATATGAGATCTTGTATTCGCACATTCAAAGTTACACAGGAATGTAAGATTATGTGATCTCGTACTCCTCAACCCCAGGCTGAAGAAGAATGTAAGACTATGTGATCTTGTGCTCCACTTCTAGCATGAGAGGTAAAAGAAAATGAAGTACTTGATTGTGTACTTCTCTACCATCAAAGATTGTGAAGAAAAATAAGACAATGCAATTGTCGGCTGCTCTTATGTCTGGGGTTGTACGGGAGAATAAAATCAATACAATCTTATACTCCTTTTATGTCCTTGGTTGTAGAAAAAAGTAAGACAATAAAATTTTATACTCCTTTTATGTCCTTGGTTGTAGAAAAAAGTAAGACAACACAATCTTGTACTCATTTCTCCTACGATGTAGAGAAAAATAAGACAATACAATGTTGTACTCATCTCTGCTATAGTGTAAAATATGTTAGTTAGTTGTATATCCTTTACAGGACATAGCCGTCAACCCCAGCATATTTTGGCTGTTTGTGATTCCTGAGCAAATTTATGTTCAGTAGTTTGCCATTGCTTTCTGAAATGACCAACACTCATACCATTGTAAAGAAACCAACAGAAAGCTGTCTGTTTTCAAATCGCCCACAGATGTGTTTTGAACGTGGTGTGCGGGATTATGAATTACATTTGTAACCTCTTCATCAGAGAGCCAGGACAGTGTAAAGTAAAAATTTAAAAATCTTGTACTCATCTCTCCTAGGATGTAGAGTAAAGTAAGACAATACAATCTTATACTCATTTTATATCCTAGGTTAAAGATAAAATTAAGACAATACAATCTATGTCCTAGGTTGTAGAAGAAAGTAAGACAATACAATCTTGTGCTCATCTCTCTACAGTGTAGAGAAAAATAAGACAATACAATCTCATACTCCATTTATGTCCTAGGTGGTTGAAGAAAGTAAGACAATACAATCTTGCAGTCTTCTCTCCTAGGTTGTAGAAATCAAACATTACAATCTTATACTCCTCCACTTATGTCCTTGATTGTAGAGAAAAGTAAGGAAATACAATCTTGTACTCATCGCTCTGACAATGTAGAGAAAAATAAGACAATACAATCTTGTACTTATCTCTCTACAGTGTAGAGAAAAATAAGACAATACAAGCATACACTCCTTTTATGTACTACATGGTAGAAGAAAATAAAATAATACAATCTTGTACTCCTCTAGGTTAAAGAGAAAAAATAAGGCAAAGCAAACTTATGCTACTCTTGTAACTTGGGTTGTAGAAGAAAGTAAGAAGAATACAATCTTGTACTCTGCTCTACTACACTGTTGAGAAAAGTAAGACAATACAATCTTGTACTCTACTCTACTACAATGTTGAGAAAAGTAAGACAATACAATCTTGTAATCCACTTAAGTACTTGATTATAGAGAAAAATTAGGCAATACGATCTTGTACTCTATGTTCTAAATTATACAGAAAGGTAAGGCAATACAACATCCCACCGAGTTCAATAGCCCAGAATTAATGTTTAGTGATTGTAACTAGTTTACTTTTATATTGTAGATACATTTCCAGTATTCTTCACACAAGTAAATTATGAAGTGAATATTGTAATTGTTTCTTCCTCCTCTTCTTCTTTGTACACCATCAAACAAATCTGAATAAAGCAGCAGCCGACTTGAGGTTGTTGACATCTCCAAGGTTTGTCCTCGGAGCAGATGTGATCTAAAACACTGTTCTCAGTTCTATATATGTTGGACACTCTTGCAACAAATGTTTAGCTGTCAGTTTACTGGTTCCACAGACACATTCATCAGTATCTCCCATCTTTAGTTTATTAAACATGAGGTTCAGTTATCAGTTATCAGTTGGGGTATCTTCGTTGCACTCCGGACATGTCCATAGGTGCTCAGATCCTCCCCCCAGCATATGCATCAGCGTCCGGTGGCTAATAGTGCCAGTTCTGTGTTGGTTGACGAGGCGCTTTGTTTTCCCGATGTACCTTCTCGCGTCTGGCTGTGCCGATTCTTACTCCCAGGTCTTTCATCCTGGAAAGCGATGTGGAATCACTGGCGTCAAAATCCTCTGTTCTCGCCATATCTTTAAGGGCGTTAATGACATCGGCACGATCCATGGGCTGGCCATCTACAGGGGGTGCAGAGCCAGCCAATTTATCAGCTCGTTCATTTCCCTCGACTCCCGCATGTCCCGGGACGAAGATGAAGGTGACTTTGCGGACAACAGACTTCCGCAGCGACTCAGTCCACTGTCTACGTACAGATCCAGCTTCGACCTTCTGAATCATGCTCATTGAATCACTTAGTACACACACGTTGGTATAATGCTGTGATTCCAGCCATATGAAAGCCTGTGTAACTGCCATCACCTCCATCGTCATGCTGCTCGTGGTCATAGAGTGGGCACCACTGGATTCTTGAACGGTTCGGCCCGCTGAACGGGCTGTAAATGCCCACGCACTTCTCTGCTGCTTTACAACAGATCCATCTGTATAGATGAGCACTTCGGGGCTATCTGAGTGATCATAGATGAGCGCGTTAACCTCTGCATTGACAGCGGCAGGGTTCTGCTCTCTGCACCGTCTGTCGAGTGTGATAATGCAGGAGAAGGTACACTTAAAAGCTGGAGGCACCGGCACCCATTCCTTGCCGGGGTTGATACTGGTAAGACTGCAGACCTGTCCGACGACATCTTCCGCCCGACCCATCCATGATTTGCCCCTCTTTAGCCTGTCACCCTTTTCTCTGAATACAGCGTCATGCAGAGGGTGCTGCTCATCTGCACTTATTTTTAAGTATGCACGAGCTCTCCAGATCTTGATCCTGTGTTCCATTGTCGGGACGTCAAGGAGGTATCTCATTGCTACACAGCTGGTGTCTCTCGTGCAGCCCAAAATGATGCGCATGGCTTCGTTTTGTACCTTTTCAAGTCTTCCAATCTGTGTAGGGCTGACAGTGAGGATGGCCAGGGCATACTCGATGCGTGAAAGCACAAGTCCTTGGAACAGAAGTAATAGCAGTCTTTGCTCGATATTGGCAGTCGCCATGACTCTCATTGCTGCCAAACCTTTTCGAGCCTTCGTTATGACATAGTCGACATGATCTTTGAAGGACAGGCTACGATCAAGCCTCACGCCAAGATATGTCATTGACTGGGTTCTACTCAGAATGCTCCCATCCATTCTAACTGCCGGCAGGTCTGTTTTCACAATATGGTTGTTTAGTGAGAACCATGTAACCGTTGCCTTTGCAGGGTTGACAAGGGCATCGGCATCAGCACACCATGAGGAAATTCGATCTAGTTCGCCCTGCATATAGTTGGCAACCGCCTGTCTATCTCGACCCTGTCGATACACGAGGATGTCGTCAACGAATGATAGAGTCCTACCCCTCCCATCCAACTGTTGTTCAGTGATCGGCACCGTATACACGTTGAATAGTACTGGTGACAGTGGTGAACCCTGTGGCAATCCTGGACATATCGTTATCGGCTCAGAAGACCAACTCCCGCATCTTAGCACCACCTTCCTTTGGAGTAGAA
This sequence comes from Cepaea nemoralis, assembly GCA_014155875.1. NCBI lineage: Eukaryota > Metazoa > Mollusca > Gastropoda > Stylommatophora > Helicidae > Cepaea > Cepaea nemoralis. The sequence continues at coordinate 261,102 of JACEFZ010023193.1, read as the reverse complement.
CTGCAGCTATCCATCGTACAAGGTGAGGGTGCACTTTCAGTCTGAGGAGGGTTTGCATCAAGTGCTCGAAAGATACTCTGTTATATGCGTCCTCTAAGTCTATGGCGGCCGCACATGTCTCTTCTCTGACCTGAAATCCTTCGTAAACATCTTGAGCAAAGACCGCCACATTCAGCCATGACTCTTTGTTGCGTCTGTATCCTCCAAGTGTGGGCGGGAAGCAGCCGAGCTGTTCCAAGTCCCAAGCAAGTCTGTGTGCTACAATTTTCTCCAGTAGCTTGCCAACAGTATTCTGCATCGTAATGATTCTGTAGCCGCTTATCTTGGAGTGGTCTTTGTTCGGTTTTGGCAGCGGCAGCAAGTAGCTGTGTAGCCATTCTTCTTTGACCTGACCCCTCTGGATACTGGTGTTGAATTCTCTGGCCAGTTCTTCCATGTCATCATCTGATATCACCATTAGGTCACCATATCGGATGCCGTCTGGGCCTGGGGCGGTGTTAGGTGATTTCTTGAGCATTGCACGCAATATGTCAACTGTGATTGTCCATTCTTCGTCTGTCCCATTCATGAGGTACTTCATTCTTTTGTGTCCTGTGTGGAGTCTGAAGACTGTTGCTTGTTCTCTTTCTTTCTCCAATTTCCACTCGGTTCTGTAACTGCTGCTTATAAATCTCTTGGCCTGATCATAGGTTATGTCTACATTATAACTGAAACTTCACAAAATCTCATGGTCTGACTTCATAACAGACTATTATCTATCTATAATATATCCAGTGTGGTTTATGGTCCCCAAACTGTTGAACCTAGGGAAGAGTTGGGGACCTGCAGTAGCATAGTGGCTAGGATGCTGACCTGCTCCCTAATGGCCATGTGTCTGAATCCTTTTAGAGGCGGAGTCTTGCAGGGAGGCAGAGTCTCACAGGGAGGCAGAGTCTCGCAGGGAGGCAGAGTATCGCAGGGAGGCAGAGTCTCACAGGGAGGCAGAGTCTCGCAGGGAGGCAGAGTATCGCAGGGAGGCAGAGTCTCACAGGGAGGCAGAGTCTCGCAGGGAGGCAGAGTCTCACAGGGAGGCAGAGTCTCGCAGAGAGGCAGAGTCTTGCAGGGAGGCAGAGTCTGGCAGGTAGGCAGAGTCTCGCAGGGGAGGCAGAGTCTTGCAGAGAGGCAGAGTCTCGCAGGGAGGCAGAGTCTTGCAGGGAGGTGGAGTCTGGCAGGTAGGCAGAGTCTCGCAGGGAGGCAGAGTCTTGCAGAGAGGCAGAGTCTCGCAGGGAGGCAGAGTCTTGCAGGGAGGCAGAGTCTTGCAGGGAGGCAGAGTCTGGCAGGTAGGCAGAGTCTCACAGGGAGGCAGAGTCTCGCAGGGAGGCAGAGTATCGCAGGGAGGCAGAGTCTCGCAGGGAGGCAGAGTCTCGCAGAGAGGCAGAGTCTTGCAGGGAGGCAGAGTCTGGCAGGTAGGCAGAGTCTCGCAGGGAGGCAGAGTCTTGCAGAGAGGCAGAGTCTCGCAGGGAGGCAGAGTCTCACAGGGAGGCAGAGTCTCGCAGGGAGGTGGAGTCTCGCAGGGAGGTGGAGTCTGGCAGGGAGGTGGAGTCTGGCAGGTAGGCGGAGTAATGCAGGGAGCCACAGTAGCAATACATGGGTTTCATCCGCAGATGGGCCGATTCAGAATTTAAAAAAAAAAACAAAGAAAAATGTGAGCTGGTCTCCCAGGTTGACCCAGCCTAAAATAGGCATCAGGAAATGTCCAGGGAAGTAAAGAGAGCTGGCACTATACTGACCACATGACCCATCAAGTGTTGTTTGGTCTATAATAATGTGTGTCTAGCATAATGAATGTCTGACAATAAATGCACCTTATTTAAGGGCATTTAATTTTAGGTCATGGCACAATGAGGTGGGTTGGTCAATTCCCTTTCTCACCATCTTTGATTTTTTTGACAATTCTCAGAAAATTTTTTTAAACTGATAAGCATTTTATTTTGGAAACCGCAATATGTGGAGAAGCATGGTGGCCTATGCCAGTCAGCATAATTGATGATGATGATGATTAGCATATCATGATGTTATATATGAGTTAAAACGAACGTTTGGTGAGTGTGCTATGATATTATGTATGAGTTAATCATTGTATGATGAACATGTAATGTTATTATGTTAAGCTAATGAATCAATGTTTGGTGAGCTTCTCGCGATACTGTGTATGAGTTAACCAATGTTTGGCGAGTTTCTCACGATACTGTATATGAGTTAACCAATGTTTGGTGAGCTTCTCATGATAATATGTATGAATTAAGCAATGTTTGGTGAGCTTCTCATATAATGTTTGAGTTAACCAATGTATGGCAAGCATGGTATGTTATGTTGAATCAGCGAATGTGTGGCGAGCTTGTAATGTTACGATGTTGAGTTAACCAATGTTTGGTGACCATGTTATGTTATGTTATGTTGAGTTAACCAATGCAAGGTGAGCTTCTCATATTATGTATGAGTTAACCAATGTTTGGTATGTTCTGGTGTTATACACCACTGAACATGTGAGTTAATTTGTTAGCTGCAAAATAAGTCCAAAGAAATTTAAACTGTTTACTACAGACAACCACCACTTATCCGCTACGTAAGAACCCATATGAAAAACTTGGTCTGAATAATTAGCAATCAACACAAGAAATCTAGATGGATAAAACCTCAGATGGTAATGGCTATTTTAAACAGCTTTATCAGCAAAGAAGGACATAATTTAACTACAGAAAGTGTAGCTTTAATAGTAATGTATGTGTTGGAACTGCAGGAAATGATGGATACAGCAACTGCAGAAAGTGAAGAAATGGACCTTAGCTTGAATAATAGAAAAACAGAAGTGATGTTGATATCAAAGAAACAAATTGTGCCTAACTGTACAATTAAAGTACATTATGTTATTTTGGGGCAAGTGCAGAAATTCAAATATCTAGGTACATGGATAACATCAGATGGAAGATGCATCATAAAGATAAAAAACAGAATAGGACAAGCAAAAGGTGCATTCTATTGAATGGACATTTTATGCAATAAGTCCTTGTTAGAAAAAGGAAGTTAGAACAAGAGTTCTTGCATGTTACACAGAACCAGTTTTGATTTACGGCTACAAATCCTGAACAATTAGCAAACAGGTGAAAAAATACCTAGAAGACTTTGAGATGTGGTTTTATAGAAGAATGCTGAAAATTAATTGACAGCCAAAATAAGTTCAATCTGGACATTTTGAGGGAGGTTAAGTATCTAAGACACCTTTTCACAAACATCATAAACAGGCAGTCATCATTTTTTGGCCACATTATGAAAAAAAAAAAAATTGGAACATGTTGTGACAACCGGAAAGTTTTGCAAAAAGAGAGATAGAGGAACTTAGCATGATAACATCCTTGACAGCCTTGTGTCATGGCACAGAAGAGAGTCAGCACATGCATTGATCCATGCCGTCAGAGAGTTCTTTTTCACACCACAAGGCATAATAGGTATATTGTTCTTGCCCCATATTTTTAGACTTACTGGCACATGATAGGTAATATAGTCAATGTCATGTAGGCCATCTTTACTTCCATTAAAATGTTCTGGTACCCATTTTATGTGGGTCAATCTGGTATCCTAGGTCATTCATTTATTCATTCAGTAGCATGTCCTTTGCAGAACCTCGCTTCCATAACAACCTTCCGGAAACCTCTCGATCATAAGCAAGATGTCCTGCGTTCAATACACCCATCTGGAGATCATCTGCCACATCCTGCACCCATCTTCTTTTTGGCCTTCCTCTTCTTCTCTTCCCGGGCATATACCCCTCCATTATTCTCCCTCTCCAAACTTTCGTGACGTTTCAAGGACCCAAAATATTTCAATTTTCTTTGTTTTATCATCTTTAATAGCCAGCCTTCTTCAATATTCAGCTCCTGAAGTATGGATGCATTTGTTCTTTTCTTTACCCAAGATATTCTTAGAACTCGTCTATAACATTTATATTCAAAGGCATTTATGCGCTGTTCAGCTTGTTTAGTAAATGTCCAGGTCTCACAGGCGTATGTTGCAATGGGAAAGATGCATGCTCTTAAAAATCTAATTTTTGTAGTTCTGTCTGTCCCACTCCATAATTTATTCAGTTGTTTTAGTCTATAAAGAGCAATTGATAGTCGTCATTTATCCTAGGTCAATGACAAAAATTCTTGTCTTGGATGAGATTCAAGCACGTGTCACATGTGGTTAGTTAGTTAGTTAGTTAGTTAGTCGACAGATCATCCTCGTTGCACATCGGACCATTCAGTCCATAAGTGCTCGGATCCCCTCCTCAGCAAATCCCGCAGCGTGTAGCGGCTAACGACGCCAGTTCTGTGTTGGTTTATCAATCTTCTTTGGCTTCCTGCGTAGTGTTCTTGTTTGGCCACCCCTCTTTTAATTTGCTGCTCTCGCAGTCTGGCCATTGTTGTAGATTCACAGTCATCACTTGGTTCTTGCAAAAGTCTCACTTCTCGTAGAGCATTCAGAATGTCAGCCTGGTCCATGGCGCGTCCGCCCTCCACAGTAGCCTCACCTGCGAGCTTGTCAGCCCGCTCATTCCTTGTACTCCCGCATGCCCTGGCACGAAGATGAAACTAATCTTTGCCAGCCGAGACCGCTCCAGAGGCAGCAACCATTCTCTTCGGATCGACCCCTCCTCTATCCTCTTGATCATGTTCATTGAGTCGCTAAGGAAACAAGCCCTAGTGAATGTCTGTGTCTCGAGCCATGTTATTGCTTTACTTACTGCCATGACTTCCATGGTCAGGCTACTTGTGGTTTCAGTGAAAGCACCAGAGTCCTCCTTCACAATTCTCCCTCCGGCCCGAGCTGTAAAGGCCCATGAGCTTCTCACATGTCGGACGACCGACCCATCTGTGTAGATGACCGCGTCACTGTCTAGCGAATTCTCGAAAATCAACGCTTGTACTTCAGCCTCCACAGCAGCCGGATTTTCTTGTCTGCATTTTCTATCTAGTTGGATGCAAACTGAAAAGGATGTGCAGAAGTCTGTTGGCACTTGCACCCACTCCTCGCCAGGTTCTAAGTCTCAAGTGAACACACCTGTTGAAGAATGTCTTCGGCTTGACCCATCCACGACCGTCCTCTTTTTAACCTGCTGCCCTTCACCTTCCTAATTTCACTATGCAGTGGATGCTGTGTGTTTGCGTTAATTCTGAGGTAGGCGCGTGCCCTGCAAACTTGCATTCTCTCTTCAATGGTTGGAAAATCAAGAAGGTAGCGCATCGCCCTGCATGCTGTATCTCTTGTACATCCAAGAATAATGCGCATAGCTTCATTCTGTATCCTTTCCATCCTTTCTATCTGCTTATGGCTGAGAGTCAGGATTGCCATTGCATACTCCAAAACAGACATGACCAGCCCCTCGTACAGAAGACATAGATGGCGCTGCTCACAGTTTGCTGCCGCCATCACCCGCATCGCTGCCAAGCCCCTGCTTGGCCTTTGTTATCACCTGGTCTATGTGCACATTATAAGCAAGGCTTCGATCAAACCGTATCCCAGGTAATTCATTGCCTGCGTTCTTTCCACCGTCTCTGAACACAGCATTACAGTTGGTGTTGGATTGTTGACAATATGATTATTCAACGAGAACCAAGTCACTGTTGCCTTTGTTGGGTTGACCATTGCCCCAGCTTCATCACACCAAGTACTTATGCGATTGAGTTCGGTTTGTAGTTCCACAGCAACCTCCTCTCTATCCTTACCCTGACGATACACTAAAACATCATCGGCATATGACAATGTCCTGCCAGGTCCAGTGATCTGCTCACTGGTGATTCTCACTGTGTAGGCGTTGAACAGTACCGGAGATAATGGTGATCCCTGTGGTAGGCCAGGATATATTGTTGTTGGTTCTGAAGTCCAACTGCCACATGTGGTTAGTGAAATGCAAACAATAAAGATTGACTACTTCCAACTGATTATCAACTTGCAGAAGATATACAATCATTAATGAAATAGTTCAGCCATTTCATTAGAATGCAACACTATCAACTGCCAGCACTGATGCTACACCACAGAAGATCTGACAGGAGAGCAAGAGGACGCCTAATTAGAAAATGGATTGACGTCATCAAAGAAATTGTACAATCACATGGTAATACACCATACAGTGCAGCCTATCGGGTGTTGGAGTGTCAACTATTCCTCCCCACGACACTTCACAGATGATGATGAATGAACTGCCAGGGCTACAAAATAATGGCAAGTGTTAGATCACATAACTATACCAGCATACAGGAAACATGCCATGCAGAGTGGCACCAACCAGCAATAGTATGCGAGTCCAGGTCTAGAACTAGTCTTTAATATTATTGGTATTCCAAGAACCAGGCTCCATACTCAACAACATATGTAGGTCAGGTCATGTCATGCAATATCCAGTGGGAGAAGAACACTTTATATCTATGAGGTACTAAGTATCAGGCACCATACCAGCAAATTAAGCATGTCGTACAGTAGCTGATGGAAACCAGTTTCATATCATTAGAGAACCACAGAAAATAGAAGGAATAGATGACAAAATCACCAATGTAAAGCTCATGGAGAGAACTAGACAAATACATGGAGTCTCCATGGTGAAGTAGTCAAGCTGTCTGACTCTAGCTCAGAAGGTTGTAGGTTCGATTCCAGGCTGCATTCTTTGGTTCAAGGGTGCATTATTTCTGAGACTCCTGGGGGTTGTTACTGGAGCAACGGAGTTCATACTTTGTGCAATGCTTTCCACACAGCAGAAAGAGACTGAGCCATATGGGATAAAACCTGGTGCAATTAAATCGACCATGTCGATTTTTAAGTGACTTTTTAAGACAAATACAGTGAAGTAACAGGTTAAGAAAAGATGGTACTTGATAGGACACACACTGAGAAAACCTGAGAATAGTATAACTAGATGGTCCTTTGTCTGGAATCTACAGGGCAAATGAAATAGAGGAAGACATAAAAACACACAGGAAGAGAAGTAGAAACAGAAATTAAAAAATGGGGAGGACACGGGAGACAATTCAGACAATACGAAGAGAGACCAAGATGGGGAAATAGGTGGAACATCAGGAGAGACAACAATTGGTAAAGCTTCCTGAAGGAAACAGCACCATATGACGGGGTGGGCACACAATTACTCCAGGCCTTAACAAGAGTGCGCAACTCTGTCCAGACATATAAAACCACAACAAGAAAGTAACTAACACAATCAACCAATCAGAAGCCAGGAAGCTGAAAACAAGCAGCCCAATCTACAAAAGACGAAATAAAAGCTACCCAGAAAGGCCCCAATTATAGCTTCAAACATTGGATTTGGAACTGGAACTGGAATTGGACAGAGTTGCATGAGATAGCTAGGGATCGGAGAGCTTGAGCGAGTTGGTTGAAAGCCCATGCCCCAATAGAGGATACAAGGTGAAAGAAGAAGAGTACCAAATATACAACATACAATGACATGTCATGTAGTGGTAGCCAGTGAAGAAGAACATAAACATAGTATTATAATTGCTGGGATGCTCAGAATCAGACAACATTCCAACATACGAAGGACATGACCTGCGGCAGCTGCTGGCGGGGGGGGGGGGGGTCAATATTATGGGATTACTAAAGGTCTAACCCCATGCCAACACCTGAAGGACATGTCATGCAGCAGATGGTGGGACAAGAGTACAGAGTCACAGTTTATCATTGGAGTGGGACAAGAGTACAGAGTCACAGTTTATCATTGGAGTGGGACAAGAGTACAGAGTCACAGTTTAATATCATTGGGGTGGGACAAGAGTACAGAGTCACAGTTTAATATCACTGGAGTGGGACAAGAGTACAGAGTCACAGTTTAATATCACTGGAGTGGGACAAGAGTACAGAGTCACAGTTTAATATCACTGGAGTAATAGATCCAACACCATGCCAACATACAAATGACATATCATGCAAAAGGTGGTGGAAGAAGTTCAACATCATTGGGCTACAAAAGATATATCAACATACCAACATACAAGTGGTATGTCATGCAGCCACTGGCAGAAGAAGTACCTGGAACTATTGTTTAATATCACTGGAATACCAAATATACAACACCATCCCAACATACAAGAGGTTATGCCCAGAAACAGCAAGAAGTCCAATATCATTACAATTCTACACATTCAACAACATACCAATATACCTAGGATATGATATAAACAGCCTGTGGAAGATTTTCGAAATCTCTGGAGTACCAAACAACCAACACCACATCAACATATAATGAGACATCATGAAGCAGACAGTGGAAGAAGTATCTGGGACCACAGTTGAATATCACCTAGGTAGCAAAGATACAACACTATACCAACATTTGAAAGACATGCCAGTGGAAGATGTATCTGAGACCACAGTTAAATATCACTGAAGTAGCAAAGATCCAACACTATACCAATATACAAAGGACATGCCAGTGGAAGAATAATCTGGGACCACAGTTTACTATCACTGGAGTACCAAACATACAACATTATACTACTATATCAACATATGAAAGACACGCCAGTGGAAGCAGTATCTGGGACCACAGATTACCACTGAAGTAGCAAAGACCCAACACTATACCAACATACAAAGGACATGCCAGTGGAAGAAGTATCTGGGACCACAGTTCAATATCACTGGAATACCAAACATACAACACTATACCAACATACAAAGAACATGCCAGTGGAAGAAGTATCTGGGACCACAGTTCATTATCACTGGAATACCAAGACATACAACACTATACCAACATACAAAGAACATGCCAGTGGAAGAAGTATCTGGGACCACAGTTTAATATCACTGGAGTACCAAACATACAACACTATACTACTATACCAACATTTGAAAGACATGCCAGTGGAAGAAGTATCTGGGACCACAGATTACCACTGAAGTAGCAAAGATCTAACACTATACCAACATACAAAGTATCTGGGACCACAGTTTAATATCACTGAAGTAGCAAAGATCCAACACTATACCAACATATGAAAGATATGCCAGTGGAAGAAGTATCTGAGACCACAGTTAAATATCCCTGGAGTAGCAAAGATCCAACACTATACCAACATACAAGAAATGGAAGAAGTATCTAGGACCACAGTTTAATATCACTGAAGTAGCAAAGAGTCGACACAATAAAAACATACAAAGGACATGCCATGCATCAACTAGTGAAATAATTTCAATGTCATCCGATTCCAAAGATTAGTATACTAACATACTCGTAAGAAAGACATCAGTTGATGAAATAAATGGAATGCTGATAGCTCCAACACTATACCAACATACTTGTATGAATGACATGGCATGAAACAGCCAGTTTAATAAGTTCAATATCATTATAGTACTGGAGGTCAGAGAAGCCATATGGATAACAGCTCTTGTTCTTAACACCCAGTGTGCGGATGCAGAGGTAGCGGGTTCAAATCCTACACTGGTCAGTTGGATCAAAATGTTGGCTTCTCGTCCTTGACTTAGGGATGTAAATTACACGTACCCCAGAAGTCGGAGTGGGTTCGCCTGATGGTGAGGGACATAGGGAAAGATAATCCACACACAAAAATCAGTCCAGTGCACCAGAAGTAGTTGTTGTTTGAGGACAATGATTGAGTTTGAAGCGAGTGAATGCCCCCAAAAAATTATAGTACAAAAAATATAACACTATTTCAATATAATACTATAACAATATAACACTATAACAATATATGAAAGACATGTCATGAAGCAGCTGGTGGGGGGGAAATGCAATAAAATTGGAATACCAGAAATCCTAAACTATACCAACATATGAAAGACATGCCATGCTTCAGCCAGGAGAATAAATGCAATATCATTGGAATATCAACAATCCAAAACTATACCAACATGCAAAAAATATGTCACGGAGCAGCCAGTGAAAGAAATACAATATCACTGAAGTACCAAAGATCCAACATTATCCCAACTTACTTGTATGAATGACATGTCATGAAGCAGCTGATGGAATAAATTCAGTATAACTGAAATACCAAAAATCCAACACTATACCATCATACAAAAGGTATGTCATATGCACAGCCAGTGGAATAAGTTAAATACCACTCATTCATTCAGTAGCGTGTCCTTTGCAGAACCTCGCTCCCATAACAACCTTCCGGAAAACTTCTCGATCATATGCAAGATGTCCCGCATGGCCACCGACTAGTACCGTCGCTGCCCAGAAGAAAAGCAACGGCAAACTACCTTCTGCAAAACTTGCCAAGACACCTGAACAACCATAAATACCACTAGACTACTAAAAATCAAACACTATACCAACACACAAAAGGTATGTCATACAGCTGGTGGAATAAGCTAAATACCATTGGAAAACCACAAATCTTACAGCCTACCTGCATACAATGTGCATACCATGTGGAAATCAGTGGAGAAAAGAGACAGAGCTACCCTTGTGAACATGCCATATACAGTTATCAGTTCAAGAGTTCAAGAACAACTAGCATGGTTAAATAGGGAAAAAAAACAACTATCAAAAGTATCACTAAGAAAAAAAACAACCTCTCGAAATGTAAGTGCAGATCAAGCAAACACAAACTACAAGCAAAAGAAAATCTGGTTAATATGAGCCACAAAATCAACGAAACAATAAACTGAAGCCCAAGAAGACTGCTACCCTCCAGTCTACCTGATCTAGTAAAGGAGCAGCCTGGCTATTAAAATCCGGGCGAGCGTAAGGACCCTGAAAAAAATCAAGCAGCAACTGCTGTCATAACATTATTTAATGTAGTCACGGCATTTTTTCACTGCATGCTTTTATCTTTCCTTTGTAATGACAGACACACAACAAAAACTCTGCGGACTGCCCTATTTAATGCTAATCTAGTTAACGCTATACTTAGCAATATTGCACAGATACTACTAAACAGCCGGCTCCGTTGCAAAGGGGTTATGGATGCAGTCGTAATGTCGCATACCCACATTCGAAACACAGCTGTAGGTGATTTGGCAGCAGATCGCCTTGCGTTGGTTTTTTACAAAATGGTATGGGTGCCACTCGTTCAGAAGGCAATGGCAAATTACTGAATGTTAACTTGCCAGGAGGTCACAAACAGCAAATCAAATTGCTGGGGTTGACTGCGACGTCTTGTAAAGGATATGCAACTAACTATTAAACAACAACAGCAGCAACATGTCCCAAAGCAGGAGCCCGCTCTGGGTCTGTAATTTGAAGCAGGAACCTGCTCTGGATCTGTAATGTGAAAGGGATGGCATATTTTGTAGGCCTGAATGCACAGAGGAATAGATGGCCAAGTATTTTCCTCTAATGGCGACAGATACTACCAACACAACATAACCATCTGTTTTTTCTTAACTCATTTTGTCCCATCTAAAACCAAAAAACAAAACACTAATGCATCTGTAACACTGCTCGTGAATTGTTCTTTATCTTATAGTGGCAAAAACTTCACCGCAGAGCAAGCACAAATAAATTAATCAGGTGCCATCTCCACAATGAAGGTTGGCTGCAATGGATCTCCAACACTGTCTGTCTCTCGCCTTGAATGTACATTCTGTCAGGCTGATGTTCGTCCATCTCTTGATGTTATCTTCCCACTTGTATCGTTGTCTACCTCTTGAGGCCTTCCAGTATGGTTTTTATAAGAGCAGCATGTCTTTTAACGTGGCTGAAATATTTCACCTGCCTCCTCTTTATTTCTTTCATCAACTCTTTCTACATTCCCAGTTTTTCTAGAACCTCTGCATTTGATTGTTTCTGTTTCCATGAAATACAACATACTCGTCTGTATATCCACATCTCCAGAGCTTCTATTCGACTTTCTAGTTGCTTGTTCAATGTCCAGGCTTCCGCGCCATACAGTAGCGTTGAATAAACGTAGCATTTGGAAATTCTCATTTTAATGCATTATTAATCTCTCCAGATGTTGATACTGATTTCATGCTGATGAAAACATTTTGGCCATTCCTATTCTCTTTTTGATTTCTATTTCACTTCTGCCACCAACTAGCAAGCACAAAAGGAGGTTTCTAATCATCAGAAGGGGTCCCCACGCCTCACCGAATGTTTCTGCCCCCTTACCTCCTTGACACTCTTGAGGGGGGGGGGGGGGGGGGGGGGGGGGGGGGGCGCCACCTTTGCCATCTTGACAAACGACTGTTACATTGATAACTCCAACAAATGGCAGGAACCAGGGATGAAGTTTTACCTCTCCATAGTACAAAGCCAGGGCTGAAATGTAGAGACCATGTGTTGTCCATGCAACATGATCCCTCTCTTGGCCTGCCTAATTTTCTCCAGAGGAAAGGTAACACCAATACATCTGGAACAAGACAAGCTGTCAGGATCAGCAAAGCAATGCTCTAACTGTCCGCCTGTCGGAGTTTCAATCCTAGACCAAACATCAAATATAGTGAAATCTCATAAAGGTATAAAAGTAACAAATACAAAACACTGCAGACTGAAAAGCTACGTACTGTCCCTCTGGATAAAAGTGAATGGGGGAAAATGAGAAATGAAATGGTGAAGAAGCTGGAAGCATTGGAGATGTTTTTGAGAAGAATGTTGAAAACATCATGGGCAGACAAGGAAAGAAACACTGAGGCGTTCAGACCTGCAAGTAATACAAGATGGCTCATCAAAACCTGTCCCTCTGGATAAAAGTGAATGGGGGAAAATGAGAAATGAAATGGTGAAGAAGCTAGAAGCATTGGAGATGTATTTGAGAAGAATGTTGAAAACATCATGGGCAGACAAGGAAAGAAACACTGAGGCATTCAGAACTGCAAGTATTACAAGATGGCACATCAAAAGCTGAGTTCAGTGACATTACTTCATCATAAATCACACTTCGTCATAAATCACACTTCATGATAAATCAGACTTTGTTTAACAAATACACCACAACCAATAATTAAATGTGAAAATTGATCTAGTCTATTTTAAAATAAGCAATAAATGCTATTTAAAAGAGGTTCATGTTGTCATAAGCAAGTTGCTACTACTAGGAGTGCACTGGATTGATGTTTGCTTGTGAATTAGCTTTTCCTACTGCCAGTCTCCCTGCACCATCAGAATAACCCACTCCGACTTCTGAGGCCTACCACTGAGGGGTGTGAAGTGCTAGGCCTTCACACATTCTAGATCACATCATAATGAGGCGGGGTGGCTAGTTTCCTGTGTCATCGCCTTTCCTTACCCAACAATTCCGGAACATTCTGAACACTGCCATGGTACTCATTAATATGAGGCTTGTGTCGAACCCCAAAACCATACTTGGTTGGGAAAAATCATTGTGCTGCTGGCTAAGGTTTGAACCTGGGACCACAGTCTTGGCAGGCAAGTGTACTAACCACCATGCCACCGCAGCTTCTACTCAATGTTTGCACTATAAGAAGGACCACAACAAACTGTGTACACATATAGCAATGCACCAAGGTTGTCTACGCAAGGAATAACAAACAAAACAGTTATTAGCTAAACAAAATCATGATCACAAAGTATACAACTGATGTTGTGACTACATAGTCTTCAACAGCAAACAAACAGAAAAACAATTTTCATTGAATCTGCTTAACTAACCACCTTGCGTTTATTTTTTACGAAATGTTATGGGTGACGATCGTTCAGATAGCAATGGCAAATTACTGAACTTGCCAAGAGATCACAACAGCACACAATAAAAATGCTGGTGTAGACAGCGACATCCTGTAAAGGATATGCAATTAACTAACTACTTAACTAGCCAAGTACATTTGTTTCATTTCATAGATTCCTTATTTTTCAATTTGTATGTTAATTATTCTACTTAACCATCCAAGTGCATTTGTTTCATTTCATAGATTCCTTATTTTTTCATTTTGTATGATAATTACTCTATTTAACCATGAAAGTACATTTGTTTCATTTCAAAGATTCCTTATTTTCAGTTTATATGATAATTACTCTACTTAACCATCGAAGTACATTTGTTTCATTTCATAGATTCCTTAATTTTCAGTTTATATGCTAATTATAGAGGTCAATGTGATCAAAAGATTTAATGTGCTCACACTTAGACTTTCTCGGCAGTGGGTTAGCTCCACACACCGGCCAGTTGGATTTACATTTTGACTTCTTGCTCAGAAGCAATGGCAAACTACTGAACGTAAAATTGCCTAGTAATTCACAAACAGCCAATAGGGGCTGTGGGGATGATTTCATTATGCTAATTATATGCTGACATATTGTTGTATGATGTAGCTGTATTCACATTTGTTTGTAACTTCTTTTGTTGTTGATGAAGTATAAATGGTGACTTTAAGGAAATCGTAATATAGATCTTTGGCTTTAGAGAAAATTGTGTATGTATTGTTGCTTTATAGAATATGTAGTATAAATAGGTATTAAATACTAAATATAGTATAAATATTTATTTGAAATATAATATTTTGTATACATGACAGTTGTATAGAGACTAACGTATATGGCTGGATTGTAGAAAATGTAGTATGGACGGTGATGTAGAAAACTGCATGATTGGTGGCTTTATACAATTTATTGCATAAAAATTAACTTTATACACAATGAGTTTATAGAAAATTTAGTCTAAATGTTAGAAAACAAACAAATAAACTGAGACACAACAACACTAATAACCAGGATTTCAAGAAAACAACAAACAACTGAAGCATGCAGGAAAAACACTTAATCTTAACAGCAACAATGTAACTGAAAATGCACCAAGAAAGAAGCAGATGTTCACTCGACAACAGAAAAGATAGAATGGCATCAGCAGACCAGGAAGTAGCACCACAACCTTAAACAATGTCATCGCACCACTAGAAGGAAATCCTTATCCTATTTCATGAATGTGTTTCTTGTGTTTATTAATGACACCTTGCTATCTAGACAGATGATAGTTTGTTATTGTGCTTCAAAAAAGCACAAAGCTTCGGCTGAATTATAGAGACCATGTATTGCCCTTGCAGGATGATCCCTCTTTCTGCCTGCCTAGTTTACTCGAGAGGAAAGGTAACACCGATACATCTAGAACAATGTTCTAACTGTCCGCCTGTCGGAGCTTCAATCCTATACCAGTTGCCAACCAAGGACTTAGGCTTAGGACTAGGTCTGCCCTGCCACATTTAATCTTTAGGTTGCATTTCGGATTTCCTCACACCAGGATAAGGCTTGTACCCTCCCAATTGCCCTCCTCCCCTTCTTATGTTTATTCAGAATTTATTCTGTATGCTGAACGCTGGAATGTCATGATTTATTTTTGTCTGATGTATTCTATTCTACAGCTGGCGCTTTCATGTAATGGTTAAAATAGTATGCTGACAATGGCATGTCTGCCGTCAAACAAGGGTTCGATGCCAGCTCTTGTCATTCGCTATGGGAGGGAAAGACCAGCCACCTATCCCTCTGTGCACCCGGGCCTACAGAAATGTCAAGGTCCTAACACTTGACATACAGGAATGTGACGGTCCCAACACTTGACATACAGAAATGTGACGGTCCCAACACTTGACATACAGAAATGTGACAGTCCCAACACTTGATATACAGAAATGTGACGGTCCCAACACGTGACATACAGAAATGTGATGGTTCCACACTTGACATACAGAAATGTGATGGTCCCAACACTTGACATACAGAAATGTGATGGTCCCAACACTTGACATACAGAAATGTGATGGTCCCAACACTTGACATACAGAAATGTGATAGTCCCAACACTTGACATACAGAAATGTGACGGTCCCAACACTTGACATACAGAAATGTGATGGTCCCAATACATGACATACAGAAATGTGATGGTCCCAACACTTCACATTCAGAAATGTGACGGTCTAACACTTGACATACAGAAATTTGATGGTCCCAACACTTGACATACAGAAATGTGATAGTCCCAACACTTGACATACAGAAATGTGATGGTCCCAACAATTGACATACAGAAATGTGATGGTCCCAACACTTGACAGTACAGAAATGTGACGGTCCCAACAATTGACATACAGAAATGTGACGGTCCCAACACTTGACATACAGGAATGTGACGGTCCCAACACTTGACATACAGAAATGTGACAGTCCCAACACTTGACATACAGAAATGTGATGGTCCCAACACTTGACATACAGAAATGTGACAGTTCCAATACTTGACATACAGAAATGTGACGGTCCCAACACTTGACATACAGAAATGTGACGGTCCCAACACTTGACAAACCCACAACAGACTCCTGTCACTGGTCTGGTTTCGTTATCTCTTCTACTCTATTATTGTGAATCTACGAGGGAACTTCAAATGAAAATCTTAAAAGTGATATAAATTACAATAACCATGCTATTGTCTTGTAACTTGTCAATATTGTTGTTAAGGATGTCAAGAGTGTTAAGCAAGTGACATCACAGTGCAGATGAGCACAGTGACATCATAAGGACTTCCTAACAATTTCCTCTATTCTAACTCAGTTACAAATGAAACAATCTCTAGATTTAAAAGTCAGTCTGGTCAGGAGGGGGACCCACGGTAGGGAAGTGGCTAGCACGCTTAATGGTGGTCATGTGTTCAAGTCTCGATGGAGCTCCCAGGTCGACCCAGCCTAAAATAGGTACCTGGAATGTTCTAGGGCAGTGGTTCTCAACCTTTTTTGGCCCATGCCCCCCTTTACTATATGTTCAGAACATCATTTCCCCCTCCCCCCCCCCCCCCCCCCCCCTTTTTGAATGTCCTCCCTATAAATCCCCCACCCCACTCTTACACAGTATACATAAAAATGGAAGCTAATTATAATTACATACTAGAACAAGTCCAGACATCTACATAAAACGTGATTTGCAGGTCTACTTGCGTTATAAAGTAAATTTCATTAGGGCGAGAAGTACAGAACAGTAAAATTTAGAGGGAAAAACAATATCAAGTAACTGGTTCTTGTATTAATGCAATCTTTAAATAATCTTAATTTCCCCCCCCCCCCCCCCCCCCCTTCCGGAAACCCTAAACTGGGGGGAATTCCCCACCTTTTGAGAACCACTGTTCTAGGGGGTAAAGGTGGGCTAAAAGTATATTCCAACCAATGAATCCCCTTAGTGAATTCACAAACAGAAGCCACAAACAAGTATTTTTTTTTATCCACTTCATATGATATATAACTCTGCAGTATGCACCTGAAGAGGTGCAGCGAAATACGCCAGGCAATAAATGGTGCAATATATTGTTCATGGCTTCTGTGTCTTAATACATATATTAATTATGCTTCAAGGTGTGGGAAATGGTTCTTTTCCAGTAAGAAAGGATTTATGAGACAATAGATCTAAACTGTTTATAACCAGCATACTACCGTAACAATCAGACTACACCTTATGAGATCTGCCGAGGGAGATGAAGCATAATGGGTTTGCCCTGAATGCTACAATGGTGACTCTGCACTAACCATGAAACTGTTTGGCAGGAAAACATCTCAGCAATGCCTCATCCCCTACACAACAAGATCCTCACCTTATATAACAGTAAAGTTAGTAAGGTGAAGAACACCTTGTCACTGCATTCTGGGTACATGGTCCTAGTCTTATATTTTTAGACCAATCAGGCTTTCAAACTGACCAATATCCCGGGAAGGTTGACCCGGTCAAAAAATGCCTGAAGAAGTCGGATGTGTTGGCCGAAAGGCACAACTGTTGCAGCTCTGCTGTAAATAGGCACAATGCAATTATGTCTAAAACAAACAATCCGGACAAACGAAGAAGAGGAAGAAACTGATCAATATCATGCTGACTACCGTTACTTCCTGAGGCATTTCCTGGTACAAATTTCAGGTAAGGTCAGGTCAGGTCATTGAAAAAAGACAATCCCTGCCTTCATAGTACCAGGAAATTTTCTTTAACATAGCTCTAACACTAAAAATAGAGGATAAAGCTGAATAAAAACTTAAACATTTCAACCAGCAAAGAACAGAAAACGACAAGCAAAAGAATGCCAAATTCCATGCAACAGAAAAACCAAAGACTAATCGAACGCTTGTGTGGTGAGCCAGATCTTTAGGTTCACACACACAAGTGCGCAAGGTTCGAACCTGAGTCCCTTGACTAGGCACAGAGCCCTGGCTAGAGGTACTTCCTTGGCTGGCCATGGTGCTATAGTGCCGCTGAGCTGACATTGCCTGGTGTGTTTCGGACATTGTACGGACAGAATATTAGTCCAGTATACACAATATTAACTTATTCTAAAGCAAAGAAGCCCCAAATACAAGGTATTTAAACATACTGATGATCTATCCAACAACAACAACAATATTGAAGACTGGTTATTATGACAAATAAAAAAGGAAAATTTAATATTTTGTCATATTAAAGGACATGAAAGTTAGAAAAAATCATTTTGGAGTGGTGTACAAGGAAGATAGAGATGAAGAAGACCACAGCACAGATGGGTAAAAGATATTATAGATAATTTAAACATGACAGCAAAACAAGCTAGACATCTAAGTTATGATAGAGATACATTTGGAAGACTATTATGGGGGAACACTTGTGTCCAAAACAGGCCACTGGATGATGATAAATGATGATATAGTGCCCATTATCACCGAGTATGCCAGCCATTGGACAGTTCATGAAATTGTCTGATCATTTCATTCTGTGGCTGTCTATCTGGTGTTGTTCTTTTTAATTCAGGAGTGGGGAAGATCCAGCCTGTGGGCCATATAAGGCCCAAAATATACAAGGGAGGAGGGAAAGATATGTACCACCACACACAGGAGGGTGAGAAATATATCAATACAAACAGGAGAGGGAGAAATATATCAATACACTCAAGAGGAGATATATACCAATATATACTGGAGGAGAAATATACCAATATACACAGGAGGAGAAATATACCAATACACACAGGAGGAGAAATATACCAATATACACAGTTAAAAGGTTCTTTGCATATCCTGTACAGGACATTGCAGTCAACCCTAGCATTTTTTGGCTGTTTGTTATGTCTTGGCAAGTTTACATTCAGTAGTTTGCCATTGCTTTCTGAACGACAGGCACCCATACCATTTCATTAAAAAAAACCAACGTAAGGCAGTCTGTTGCCAAATCGCCCACAGCTGTGTAATGAACGCGCAGCCGGCATATACACAGTAGGAAGAGAAATATACCAAGACACACACGAGAAGAAATATACCAATACACAAATGAGGAGAAATATACCAATACACAAAAGAGGAGAAATATACGAATGCACACAAGAGGATAAGAAATATACCAATGTACACAGAAGGAGAAATATACCAATACACACAGGAGGTGAAATATGTCAATTTACACAGAAGGAGAAATATACCAATAAACTCAGGAGAAGAAATACCCAATGCACACAGGAGGAGCAGAAATAAACCAATACACACAGGAGATGGAGAAATATACCAATACTCACAGAAGAGGAGAAATGTATGAATACACACAGGTGGAGGAAAAATATACCAACACACACAGAAGAAGGAGAACTATCCCAATACACACAGGAGGAGAAATATACCAATTCACACATGTGAAGGAGAAATATACCAATTCACACAGGAGAAGAAATATACCAATTCACACAGGAGGAGAAATATACCAAAACTCACAGGAGGAGGAAAAATATACCAATACACACAGGAGGAGGAGAAATACCAACAGAAATGTATCAACATACACAAAAGAGGAGACACGTACCAACATATAGTTCAAGAACACTTACACTGACATACAAGGGGAGAAAGACGGGAAAGGAGGAATATGTCAACATTCACAGAGGGAGAAAAATATACCCACATACTCAGTGGGAGAGAAAGATACCAAGATATGCACAGGAGGATGAGACACATAACATCTTACACCAGGAAGAATATACAGATATGGGTGGTGTGATCAGTATCATGGCACTCTATGAGTGATGTGGTCAGTATCATGGCACTCTATGGGTGATGTGATCAGTATCATGGCACTCTATGGGTGATGTGATCAGTATTGTAGCACTCTATGGGTGATGTGATCAATATCATGGCACTTTATGGGTGATGTGATCAGTATCATGGCACTCTATGGGTGATGTGATCAGTATCATGGCACTCTATGGGTGATGTGATCAGTATCATGACACTCTATGGGTGATGTGATAAGTATCATGGCACTCTGTGGGTGATGTGTTCAGTATCATGGCACTCTGTGGGTGATGTGATCAGTATCACACACTCTATGGGTGATGTGGTCAGTATCATGGCACTCTATGGGTGATGTCAGTATCGTGGCACTCTAGGGGTGATGTGGTCAGTATCATGGCACTCTATGAGTGATGTGGTCAGTATCATGGCACTCTATGGGTGATGTGGTCAGTATCATGGCACTCTATGGGTGATGTGGTCTGTATCATGGCACTCTATGAGTGATGTGGTCAGTATCATGGCACTCTATGGGTGATGTGGTCAGTATTGTGGCATGCTATGGGTGATGTGGTCAGCATCATGGCACTCTATGGGTGATGTGGTCAGCATTGTGGCACTCTATGGGTGATGTGGTCAGTATCATGGCACTCTATGGGTGATGTGGTCAGTATCATGGCACTCTATGGGTGATGTGGTCAGTTCATAGCAATCTATGGGTGATGTGATCAGTATCATGGCACTCTACGGGTGATGTTATCAGTATTATGGCACTCTATGGGTGATGTGGTCAATATTGTAGCACTCCATGGGTGATGTGGTCAGTATCAAGGCACTCT
This sequence comes from Cepaea nemoralis, assembly GCA_014155875.1. Lineage (NCBI taxonomy): Eukaryota > Metazoa > Mollusca > Gastropoda > Stylommatophora > Helicidae > Cepaea > Cepaea nemoralis. The sequence goes on along the minus strand of JACEFZ010023193.1, from coordinate 240,307 downwards.
GTGTGTGATGTCAGCTCTGTGGTGAAGGAGTTATGGATGCAGATAGCCTTGTGTTTATGGTTGTTATAAACTGGTATGAGTGCCAGATGTTCAGAAAGCAATGACAAACTACTGAATCTAAACTTGCCAAGAAATCACAAGCAGCCAAGAAATTCTGGGGTAGAGTGCGACATCTTGTAAAGTGAGATGCAAGAGTTTGAAGAGACCACAAGAAGAGTATTGGAGGACTGCCAATTCTCAGTCAGGTGGAGCTATTATTGTTCAGCAAAAACTGCTTTATCTGAGTGTTGGAAGTGGCCAATCAGGCCTTTCAGACAGGAAGAAACACCACAAATAGGTACAGTGCAGCACATCCTGGATAAACTGAAGAGCTTCCAGCATTAAATTAAGCGAGATGTGGCACAACTGGCGGAAATTAAAGAGGAGAGCCAAACCACTCTGAAACAAATTCAAGTAGAAAGAACACAACTTGAACTGATGAAGAAAAAAATCATGAATAAGTCATCACAAACACATTGATACCAGGAGTATAAAAATTCAGATAGAAGAGGAAATATCATAAAACGAGAAAAAAACTGAAACTTCAGAAGATGAAGAAACAGACACAATAGAACAAATGAGGAGAAGATACAGGTCAACGCCATTAAAGATAGGAGAAGAAGAAGGCTCCAGATACAGATCAGAGAGAAGACATCTACGATATGAAGATAAGCCAAGATTCAGAAGAGATAGGCAGAGTGAAAAATATTGCTCAGCCCTGCTAAGTCCTTAACAAGTCTACCAGTCTGAACTCAAATCACCAAAGAAAATGATCAAACGAAGCGAGAACCATCCTCCAACACCACAAAGCCTTCAAAATGTGCAAATCTAGTCTGACATGACAAGAGAGCAACAAAGCTCAATTCAGCAACAAAACAATCCACTTATAATACAGGAAGCAAAACCAGCATCAAACTTCCGAAAGTGCATGTGGAAAAGAAACACCATAAAGGCTCCAAATATTACACATAACGCCAGCTGAATGGGGCTAGCCATCTTGTTCTCTCACAGGATAGGATGGCAGTGTTTGTTACAGGAATGGAAGAGGGCTCTCAGTCAGGTGGAATCAACTGGTCAGTTTTATCTCGAGACACTGTATTCATACACAATACTATAAGGTTCCCATAACCCCAACGAAAATGAGGAAAGTCTAAGCGGTACTGTAAGGTCCCTCAACACTACGGAGTAGAAGAGGACAGACTAAACAATACTGTAAGGTCCCTCAACATTAAAATAAGAAAATTTTGTTGCATACCCCTTACGGGGTGTTGCAGTCAACACCAGCATTTTCAGCTGCTTCATTTACGTTCAGTAGTTTGCCATTGATTTCTGAACGACCTGCCCCTATACCTTTTTCGAAAAAACCAGCACTGCTGTGTTTCGAACCCGGGTATACGGGCTCACAAACCGCGTTTGCAAGCCCTTAGCCACAGAGACCCTCAACATTATGGGATAGAAGAGGACAGACTAAACAATACTGTAAGGCTACTCTACACTGTACTGAATCTGCGGCAAAGAGGTTATGAATGCAATTCGCAATCCCACAAACCACGTTCGAAACATAACTGCAGGCAATTTGGAAGCAGCCCGCCTTGTGTTGGTTTTCATACAATGGTATGAGTGCCAGTCGTTCAGAAAGCAATGGCAAACTACTGAACATAAACTTGCCAAGAAATCTCACAGAGCAAAAACAATTCTGGAGTTGACTGCGACGTCCTATAAAAGTTATGCAACTCTACACTATGGGTAGAAGAGACTAGGTTAAACAATACTGTAAAGTTACTCTATGACCAATATATGACAGGACTTTTTTATAAAACTATGTGGTTCCCATACATCCTAGGGCAGAAAGGAAAGACTACAAAACCATGAACACTGATCCTAGTCACAAATGTTTGTTCTAAGGGACACAAATCAATGAGAAAAGCCTTTCTTTAAATACAATTTACATAACTGCAATTTTCAGTTACTGCCCTTTAGTGGAATTCTGTCCACTATTACACACTTATACTTCTCTTCCCAAAATAGTCTCGATTCTACGGGAGTAAAGCTGGCGTAGAGACTTTCCTCTGGACCCGTTACAGATGTGCCATCTTCGTGAGAAATACATTTCAATGTTGACTTCTTGTTCAGAAAGTAATGGCAAACTTTTTTTTTTTTTGGCATATACTATTTACAGGACATCGCTGTCAACACCAGCATTTTACTGCTGTTGCTGATGTCTTGACAAGTTTTAAGTTCAGTACTTTGCCATTGCTTTCTGAACGACCAGCTCCCATACCAATACGTTAAAAACCCAGCGTGACACAATCTGCTGCCAAATCGGTTGCCACTGTGTTTTGAACACGTGGTAAGCGGCTGATGAACTGCGTTCGCAAGCCTTTAGCCACCGAGACCGGCAATGGCAAACTACTGAATGTAAAATTGCCTAGGAAATCAACCTATGGTTGGGAGATGAGCATGGTTGAGTGGGTAAGAGTGCTTGCTCTCAAACTTCTGACTGATGGTAAGGTAGCAGATTCAACTCATTCAACTGTTGATGGTGAGGTAGCAGGTTCAACCCCTACACAACTATGTTGGACTAAAGTTTTGACTTATCCTTCACATGAGGACATAAACTGCAAGTACCTCAGAAGTCAGAGTGGGTTTGCCTGATGACGAGGGACACTGGTAATAGGTAAAGCTAATCCACATGCTAAAATCATTCCAGCATAGACTAAGCTCAAGTTGAAAGTGAGAACAAAGACACACAAAAAAACACCTCACCAAGTGTTGAAGTGAAGTGTGTCATTGTTCGCATGCATTGACAAAAGTGCAGCCAGTGAAACTTGCAATAAAAAAGAAACATGTTGCCTCAACCTGAGTCAAGTGTCAACATGATTCCTCCTCCTCCCCCTCCTCTTCTTCTGCCTTTGCCCATAGGTTGAGCAGAGGCCCTCAACCACTCACGCCAAGCCATCCTTTCCTTTACTAACCTCTTCAGCTGCCTGCATGTCCTCCACATTTTGTTCATGTCTCTAATTCTCACCTGCGTTTGTTGTTAGCCCCCCCCCCCCCCCCCCCCCCCACCTTTTCGCTAATTGTGTCTGTGCTGTGGGTTACAGACAATGGACTTTCTAGTTACACTATTGACAGTTGTCCTCTTTGTGTGTTCTACCAATCGCCAGCATCATTTCCTCACCTCCCGATCCGCTGCTTTTTGTTTTGTTCTCTCCATGAGCTCTACATTGGTGATTCTGTCATACCATTTTATTTCTTCTTATTATTCTGTGCAGGAAAAATTTAACTAATGTTTTTAGTTTACTAGTAACTTCTTTTAGTCTTTCTCCATAATTTTTATCCTTATAGTAGTACCAATTTAACATTAGAGTTAACAATTTAAAGTTTGGTGCAAAGCTTCATTTCCTATGACTTTCACAATTTCCCAGGGCTATGAAAGCTATTCTTGCCTTTCACATTCTTAATTCTGTGAGGGCACTTTTTAACAAATGTTTGTAGTTTATTAGTAACTATTTTAGTCATTCTGCATGTTTCTGATCCATACAGTGGCATTTATCTATGAGTTTAAAATTCTAAGTTTGATGCTGAACTTAATTTCCATTGACTTCCCCATATTTCCCAGTGCCTTATGCATTTCTATTCTAATATCCCTATCTACATAAAATAGATGCTTGTTAAGTCACAGAAGCCATCACAATTAATCTGCACAGGCCAGTTTTGTGCAAACAGACAGATATGATAGTCAGTTTAAAATTACTGTGACAGACAACTGAAATTACTGTGTGAATATATGTATATTTCAGCTTGAAGGATTTATCTAATTAGTTTATGTTGTGTGATTTCTGCAGTATATACCTGACGATATGCAGCGAAATGTCAGGCAATAAATGGTGAAGTCTATTGTGCATGTGTTCACTATTCAAATATCTCTATCTGTTCTCCTAGAAGTCCACATAGCTGGACGGATAAGCCTCCAGTGTGTTCATGCAGTATAGAGGGTCAATCCCTCCACCAGCATTCAGTTCTCATTCAGAACGAATGGCAAACTACTGACTGTAAAATTGTCTATAAAATTACCTGGGATTTATTGTAATGTCCTGGAAAGGGCAAGCCACAATTAATCTGCTCCCACATTGATTCCACCTCACAAATATTAATAGATTAGAATATGCACAGGCAGAAATAGAATGCTGAACAAAAAACTCATGAGGCACACTGAAACATGTTATGTGTTAGACAACATAGTACAACAACAAACATACCACCATGTCTGGAGTTTGCTGTTTGGTTTAGTCGAGCAAGAAAATTGAGAAAAAAACAGAAATGTTAAAACATATTTTGAAATGGAACTGATATACCGCATTAGGGGGAGTCTACAAACCAATTATGTTTGCACTGATCTTTCAGGCTAGCATAGATCTCTTAAATCTTATATGATTTTACATGGAACTTCTTCACTGAAACAGATCCGGACTGACTGGCAGTACATGAGACAGAAGGCTGTAGAAAGTGTTGATAAAAAAAACTCCCCCGCTTCTCAGACTATGAGAAGAAGAAGATTAATTCTGAGTACATCTTGTCAGTTTGTACAGATATTTCAGGCTTGTACAGATCTTCAGGTTTGCAGATCATTTTGCATAGATTTTTCACAGATCTTTGACATTAATACAGATTTGTTGATTTGTATATGATATTTGCATAGATTTTTTCAATGTGCACAGATCACTTTTGAAAAGTCGGCATTTGTATTCTTTGTTTACATAGAAATTCTTAGTTTGCAGATATTTTTAGGTTTAAAGAGAATTTCTAAGCTGGCATAGATCTATTAAGCTTGATTTGATTTAATACATTTACACAAACATGCCAGGCATGAACAGATTATGTTGCCTGTGATCTTTAGTTCAGCATAAATCCTTAAGGTTTGTGTTGCAGGGTCCCCAAAACAGGTAGTAAATAATAGTAATGCGAGAGACCTCCTGCGCATGTTGTACAAAATGACTAAAGAGGATTGATCTGCGACTGTCTGACACCCACAGAAAATAGTCAAGACCCTACCAACCATGAACTGGTCTGCAAAGGTTTGGCATGCGTAATTATGAGTCTGTGCTCCACCAGGAGATTTAAGGCAACAGAAGCAGACAAAAGAATCATTAGGGTTTAAAAAGGCAGCACTCAATATAAAACATAACCACAGACATATACATGGTCAGACAATAACATCACAATAATAAACTGGAAGGTTACCATACAGTAAAATATAAAACATAACCATAGACAAATACGTGGTCAGACAATTACATCACAATAATAAACTGGAAGGTTACCATACAGTAAAATATAAAACATAACCACAGACATATACATGGTCAGACAATAACATCACAATAATAAACTGGAAGGTTACCATACAGTAAAATATAAAACATAACCATAGACAAATACGTGGTCAGACAATTACATCACAATAATAAACTGGAAGGTTACCATACAGCAAAATATAAAACATAACCATAGACAAATACGTGGTCAGACAATAACATCACAATAATAAACTGGAAGGTTACCGTACAGTAAAATATAAAACATAACCATAGACAAATACGTGGTCAGACAATTACATCACAATAATCACAAGGCAGATGTGGTTGCAGCCTTGTGGGAGCACGTGTACACCTCGGAGGAGCAGATGGAGCACCATGGTCTGGTAAGAATGAGACAACGAGGTGTGACGAGGGGATCTGGCCGACGCTCGGCGCTCGGAGGAAAGGCGAGACGGACATATAATCAGATTGCTACTGGAACTATTAGTGTTGGAACTCTTCGCTGGCTGCTGGGGATGGAGGCTGGAGCGCTTATGGGAATGTCCCGAGTGCTGTGATGTTGGTTCCTAAATCAATCAATCAATCACAATAATAAACTGGAAGGTTTCCATACAGTAAAATATAAAACATAACCACAGACATATACATGGTCAGACAATTACATCACAATAATAAACTGGAAGGTTATCATACAGTGAAATACATGGGGTGTTATTACTGCATGGTGCCAGCCCCATATTTTTATAGGCTGATCTGCACTCGATGGAAAATGTGGTTAATGTCACGCCGGATGCCATGACTTCCCAGAGCATGTTCTGGTGCTCATTTCAGGCTGGGTCGACCTGGTAGCCAAGGTCAATTTTTATTACAATCCCCCCCCCCCCCAACTTAAGGAGGTTTCAAACTCAAGACCACCAGGCAGAGAAGCAATCATGACAGAATCTGTGCTAATGCAGGAAAAAACTGTATGACCACCCATACCCATAAAGTGTGGCATATAGGTTCAGGGCACTAGCCTCATAAATTCTTGCCCACATGGCACTAGACAGGCGATGATGTGGTCTGTATCACCACGGCTGCTTTACCTTGCAGAAAGTGTTTTACGAGGATGGTTTGACACCAAGGTTATGTTGCCGCAAATAAAATTTCCGCCTCAAGAAAAAATTAACCCCCAGGTCACCAATCCACACAGCACAGAGCACAATGCACACAGCACAGTACACAAAGCACAATGCACATATCAGAGTGCACACAGCACAATACACCAGCACAATACACACAGCAGTGTACACAGCAAGGCACAAAGCACAATACACACAGCACAGCACACAGCACAATACAAATATCACAAAGCACAATGCACACAGCACAGTGCACAATGCACACAGCACAGTGCACAATGCACACAGCAGTGCACAATGCACACAGCACAGTGCACAGAACACAATACACACAGCACAATGCACTTAAGAGTACAATACACACAGAACAATGCACACAGCATAATGCACTTAGAATACAATACACACAGAACAATGCACACAGCATAATGCGCTTAGAATACAATACACACAGAACAATACACACAGAACAATGCACACAGGACAATCTAAAGTAACAATAGTCTTAGGCTGTGTTGTGTTAGTTGACCTATCTGAACCATGCTATGCTCCAGGCAGGACCAAGTAGGAGAAACAAACAAAGAAATAAACAAACAAACAGCTGCACTCACATTTCTCATGGAATCTCCGGCCATCTGTTGCAGCTCACTCTCATTTTCCTCCACCCCAACCCTGAAAAATAGAACACATGTATATGCCAGTGATATATAAAGCTAACTCTCATTAACATGTTGTGACTGCTCATAATAGAGAGAGTACAGTACTGTCATGTCATCTCTCTCTCTCTCTGTCTGGGTGTGTCTGTGTCTGTATATATGTGTGTGTGTGTGTGAGAGAGAGAGAGAGAGAGAGAGAGAGGAGAGAGAGAGAGAGAGAGAGAGAGAGAGAGAGAGAGAGAGAGAGAGAGAGAGAGAGAGAGAGCACTCATGTGTGTGTGAAGGAGGGGTGGGGCTGGATGCAAATATACACACAAATAAATCACACATTGGGATCTACTTATTTTCATACACCTACAAAACCACACACACACACATAAATAGGGCATACAACCCCCACCCCACATACACACACATTAGGGTCTCCTTGTTGCATACAGCATACAACCCCTACCCCACACACATTAAAGTCTCCTTGTTTGCATACACCTCCCCTCACAGTTAGGATCTCGTTTGCATCCACCTCCCCTCACAATTGTTTGCATACACCTTCCCTCACAATTAGGGTCTCCTTGTTTGCATACACCCCCTCCCCCCCCCCCCATATTTTACACACACACGCACGCATGCACACACATATATTAGGGTCTCCTTGTTTCTCCCTCACAATTAGCGTCTTGTTTGCATACATCCCCCCCCCCCAAACAAACACTCAAACAGCACACACATTAGGGTCTCCTTGTTTACATAACTCCCCCTCCCCCTCACATACACAGACACCAGGGTCTCTTTGTGTCCCCCCCCCCTCCTCCCGATACACAAACTCCCAACAAAGTACAAGTACCCCAAGAATGGACTGCTCACTTACCTGATCTGCAACCACTGCAGCATGGGTGTGGTGAACCCACCACACAGTATAACAGTGGCCAGCACGATGGTCATCGTGGCTGAGGCCATCACCTGTCTCCCTTCTGTGTCTGTGTCTCGGATGGCCAGGGCAAAGGCTATTGCCCCACGTAAACCTGAGCAATTTATTTTGAGATTAGTTCAATCAGTTTGTCTCTCTCTCTCTCTCTCTCTCTTTCTCTCTCTCTCTATTTTCCCTACTTTCTGCCTATGCCCCCCCCCCCCCCCCATCTTTCTCTCTCATTACCGCTTCCCCTCTTTCTCATCCTAATTTCCAATCTTTTTTCTATTCCTAGTTCTCTCCCTAACTACAATGAATGAATCACCAACAAACTAGAAGTATACAGTAAGCTTTACAGAATCACAAGTAACATCCCTAACTACCCACTGTGTACAATTACCTTACCCAGACAACAGTTGGACACAATTCTTAGTTGTCAGAATAAATAATAATTCTATAAGAATAGTTAACAATTCTATCTTTATAATTAGTTCACTGTTAAAATCCTCCTTCCTTACCTGAAAACATCATCATGTGCTGAAAGTTTGCTCGAATTTTGTTGCTTCTGCCCAGATTTAGCAGGAAAGACAGGGGGTAAATGTTGCAAAATCTGGCAACTATAACTGCCAGCTGGCACAGACAGTTAAAGAAATGATAAGCATGAAATCTTCTAATCAGATTTTACCCATCCACAACACATTCATTACAACTAAAACCGCTACATAAACATCATCATCAAGTGCCCTGCCGGCTGGCGTAGGCGTTCATGTCTCTCTACAGATTTCGGTCTTTGGTTTTCTGGATCAACTTTGCTGATGATATTCCTCCATGCCACCATCTCAATCCATCCAGCATCATTTCTCTTGGTCTGCCTCTGCCTCTCTTCCCCTCGATCTTTCCAGTTGTCACCATGTTTTCCAATGCCTCTCTTCTCATAACATGACCAAAGAAAGCAGTTTGTCTCTTTCTTATCTACAGTCATATGCGTTATAATATAATTATAAAATCTTTAAGGCATTTTCAAAGTTTTCATAAAAATAATGAATCTATTTTAATTAGTCTAACCAGGGATCTGCGTATCTCTTATGTGTCAGTGAGTTCCCCCGTGGGGCTCACTTAAATACATGAAAACTTTTGAACCCATTTTTCCCACAACGGGACCGGCAAAAGGCAGTCGTGTCTGGTATAAACAGGGTCATAAAAACTTTGCATCTTCAAAGTTTTCGTAAAAATAATGGATCTATTTTAGATACATGAAAATTTTCGAACCCATTTTTCCCGCAACGGGAACGGGAAAGGGCAGTCGTGTCTGGTATAAACAAAGTCATAAAAACTTTGTATCTTCAAAGTTTTCATAAAAATAATGGATCTATTTTAGATACGTGAAAATTTTCGAACCCATTTTTCCCCAACGGGAACGGAAAAGGGCCGAACACAGACAGACAGATGGGCGGACGGACGGACGGATGGACAGACAGACACATACAGACAGACAGATCACCGCCAGGGGCTGGGCGAAGCCGGGCCAAGTCAGCTAGTTACTGTATATAGTGTCTTCATAACAACTAGGAAGTAATCCCAGATTGTCGACCTGGTAGGCAAATACTTTAGTTGTTGTTGTTGCTGTTGTATTTCACATAGCCATTAGGTGTTGTGAGGAGAGGTTACTGAAGTTCCAGCACCTGTGACTAGCTCCTTTCCTCCAATTTCCTCCATGATTTATGAGAATAGTTTTTCTAGGAACAAGTAAATTCTCTACCAGTTTGCTAGACCTGTCATAGGTTCCTTACCTATTTATCCCTTTTTATTTGCTACTACTACCATATCACAAATGTGTTCTGCAATTCACATTAATTCACACATGAGCATAATTTTTCTGTGATCAAGTAAAATACCTGCCGCTTTCCTTGACTATTTGACCCTTTTATATTTGCTACAACCACCATGTCCCATATGTGTTCTGCACTTTATGTTCCTGAAAATATTTATGTGTTTCTTCTTCTTCTTCTTCGTTCATCCGGAGTTTTTTTCGGACGTGATTGCGTTGTGCCTGTTTACAGCAGAGCTGCGTTCTTGCGCCGTTAGGCCGACACATCCGACTTCTGCGGGCATTTGTTGACCAGGTTAACCTTCCCGGGATTTATGTGTTTGATGTGTTCGAATATGTGGTCAATGGAGATGTGGCTGGGGGATGGGTGGTTGGAGGTGTGGGTGGGGGAGAGGATGTGTGGGTTAGGATGTGTATGTAGGTGGGCGTGGGATGTGTGGGTTGGTGGGGGATGTTTGTGGGTGGCAAATGTGTTTTGGTTGGGGGAACAGGTGAGGGCAGTGTTTGTGGGTGGGGGATGTGCGGGTCGGGGATGGGTTGGTTGGTGGGGTATGTATGTGTCCCTGGGTGTGTGTGTGTGGGTAGGTGGGGATGTGTGTGTGGGTGGGGTGATGTATGGGTAGGTGGGAGATGGGCCTCATAACATGGTAATTTGTCTTGATTATGTTTACAACATTCATTTCACAATGTTTATCTTTCTTCCTATGTAAATGTATAATGCTCTTGATGAACGAAAGACGAGTGATTGGAAGGGCCAAATGTAAGACGGGCCTGCGTGCCCAATTTGTTACCCTGTTAAAATAAAGTTGATTTGATTTGATTTGATATGTCATTTTAATTTCTCGAATGTGGGCATTAGAGGGGTATATTTCCACTTCAGTGGTGATTCCCAGGCAGCATTCTCATATGTGCCTGGTACCCTTAAAAGCTGCCAATTAAAGAAATGATATAACTGCTGATAATTTCATTCCAATTGGGCTGTTCAGTGCATGTCACCCGACAGCTGCAGTGTCCTCAGGTGTGCATTGTCCTGTAGGTGGCAGTGAAGGTACACAACTTCACCAAATACCATGTTTCCTCGTAAATAAGACCTACCCCTATAATAAGCCCTAGCACGATTTTTCAGGATGCTTTTAATATTTTTTATGCACTTCCTCGCTTTGAACTCAAGCGCAGTGCCATACACAATATAGTAGTGATGGACTGAATTTTACTTGTGGGTTAGCTTTCCCTATTAACAGTGTCCCTCGCCATCAGGTGAACCCACCCCGACTACAGAGGTACTTGTCATTTACGTCCCCAAGTCAAGGACGACAGGTCAACATTTTAGTCCAACTGTCCAGTGTTGGGGCTGAACCGCTTACCTCGGCATCAGCACAACGTATGTTTAAGAACACACGTTCTTACCCATTCGGCCATGCAGACCTGCACTTTTAATATAAGACCTACCCCTAAAATAAGCCCTAGTTGAGATCATCAGCTAGAATGTGAGACTTGCTGCCGAAAGGCCATTCAGATGCCACTAGTGCGCACTTGATAATGAATGGATGTGGTTCATAATTCAATGTCACTCGTGCTAAATAAGGAGATGACATGACTGGATTTGAATAAATGTAGAATGTTATACATGAATAAATGTAGAATGTTGTATCTGAAAAAATATATATCTAAGACAGTGGTTCTCAACCGGTGGGGAATTCCCCCCCCCCCAGGGGGGAATTTTGGGGTTTCCAGGGGGGGAATGAAGATTATTTCAAGATCGCGTTAATACAAGAACCGATTACTTGATCTTGTTTGTTCTTTCATACTTTACGCTTCTGTACGCATCACCCTTCTGAAATTCATTTTATAACGTAAGTAGATCCGCAAATCACATGTTATGTAGATGTCTAGACTTGTTTTAGTATGTGCTATTAAATTTAGCTTCCATTATTACGTATACTGTGTAGGGGCAGGGGGACATTTTTAGGGAGGAAATACAAAAGAGTGGGGGGGGGGGGGGGGAAATGACGTTCTAAAAATATGGTGAAGGGGGGAACGGACCAAAAAAGGTTGAGAACCACTGATCTAAGACATCCCCCAAAAATAAACCCTAATGCACTTTTAAGCTAAAATATAAGACCCGGTCTTATTTTCGGGGAAACACGGTAGCTGTAGTGTCCTTTTCTGTGGTGTTTATTTGAGAACAGAATCTAACAATTGGGACAGTGTAGTAGTAGTAGTAGTAGTAGTAGTAGTAGTAGTAGTAGTAGTAGTAGTAGTAGTAGTAGTAGTAGTAGTAGTAGTAGTAGTAGTAGTAGTAGTAGTAGTAGTAGTAGTAGGCCTCTTTCAGTCCTGTAGGACTAGAGATGTGCCGCTGGGGAGGCGACTGACAGCACCGCTGGTGACTATATAATCCAATGCGAGAGTAGACAGTCTCTGTCACAGTTTCCACATCTGTAAGACGAGGCAGATCCCGCAGCAAATGACTGCGTTTTTTTGCTTGTGCCTCCTATCCTCAGTTTGTTGGATCAGAATGTGCTCAAAGTGCACCAGTCTGTTTCATGCATCTCTTCTCCAGGAACACCTGTCTGTTGCAACTCTTTCTGTATCTATGCCAAGAGCTTTCATATCTTGTTTACACACATGAAATGGCGAGTCATGACCGCCCACGCTTTCCGGCATGGCACATGATTGATTGATTACACACATCCTTATATCGCATTTGGGGTCTTCCGGTTGGCCTCTTTCCTGTGGCTAGTTCTCCATATAGGAGATCTTTTGGAACACGTTCATCCTCCATTCGAGATACATGGCCCAGCCACCAGAGGTGTCTCTGCTTGAGGAGGATGTGCACTGTGGTAATATCCGCTCTTTCAAGCTCATGTTTGTTTGTTATATGGACGGGGACAACGTATGACCAAGTTCTCTCAAAGCAGGATCTCTGTGGTGTTTGAGAACAGAACCTACCAAATGGGACAGCGTGTGACTAAGTTCTCCCCTAATTGGGTCTCTGTGGTGTTTGAGAACAGAACCTACCAAGTGGGACAGCGTGTGACTAAGTTCTCCCATAGTTGGGTCTCTGTGGTGTTTGAGAACAGAACCTACCAAATGGGACAGCGTGTGACTAAGTTCTCCCCTAATTGGGTCTCTGTGGTGTTTGAGAACAGAACCTACCAAGTGGGACAGCGTGTGACTAAGTTCTCTCAAAGCAGGGTCTCTGTGGTGTTTGAGAACAGAACCTACCAAGTGGGACAGCGTGTGACTAAGTTCTCCCATAGTTGGGTCTCTGTGGTGTTTGAGAACAGAACCTACCAAGTGGGACAGCGTGTGACTAAGTTCTCCCCTAATTGGGTCTCTGTAGTGTTTGAGAACAGAACCTACCAAGTGGGACAGCGTGTGACTAAGTTCTCCCCTAATTGGGTCTCTGTGGTGTTTGAGAACAGAACCTACCAAGTGGGACAGCATGTGACTAAGTTCTTCCCTAATTGGGTCTCTGTGATGTTTGAGAACAGAACCTACCAAGTGGGACAGTGTGTGACTAAGTTCTCCCATAGTTGGGTCTGTGATGTTTGAGAACAGAACCTACCAAGTGGGACAGCGTGTGACTAAGTTCTCCCCTAATTGGGTCTCTGTGATGAAGTGTTTAAGTCACCTGCCTTGCACTCCGAAGGTTGTGGGTTCAATTGCTCCGCCATTCAGTTCACAAGTGCAGTTTTTTCAGAGATTCCTGGGGGTCATCGCTGGAGTTACAGAGTTCATCCTGTGAGTGTCGCTTTTGTTTTGGCAGCCCGCCCTGCAGAAAGAGACTGAGCCATAGGTGTTCAAACCCAGTGTAATAAAGTCGATCTTGCATCTTTAAATCCCGTAGCAGTTTGGCGATGACGGGTGAGAACTTAGTCATTTTACTGCTCTGTTCAATGCCAGGATGATAAAATGAATATTCTCCAGCATTATAGTTCATCACTTATAGATTAACCCATGAGCAATCATGGAATATCCCATTTGCCATTATGGATTTTCTTCTTCTTCTTTCACCTTTTAAACCCCCATCGGGTCATAAGCCTTCAACCCACTCTCCAAGCCATACTATCTTTAGCTATGCCATGCTGCTCCACCCATGTCTGCCCCATATGATTCATTTTAGTCTCCACTTCTTTTTCTCTATGTATTTTTTGCATCTTCCTCTATTTCTTTTGCCCTGGTGGATTCCAGACAAAGAACTTTCTAATTATACTATTCTCAGGTTTTCTTGCTGCAAGTCCTATCCTAAGACAGTGTTTTCATTATGGATTTCCTCATGAGTACTTATGCATCTACCCTTGGGCACTTATGGATTTCCCCATTGCTAATTATAGATTTGGGAGCATGATAATGCAGTGGATAGCACACTTGCCAGGTGTTCATGTGTTTGATTCTCCATCAAGATGGATTTTAAAAATTGACACGGACTCCACATGGGTACAAGGAAAAGCCCTGGGAAATAAAGGCATCAAGTGGTGAATGGGCTATAGGAATATGGGACTAGCACCATCTATCCATTATGCCTTGAGGCTTGTAAAAGGCTCCTGTTTATGGGCATATCCATGAGTAATTACATACCCACGCATGAGTAATTTTAGATTTTTTTTCATGTAGCAGGTCCTTTGCAAAATATTGCTCTCATCATGGTCCACCAAAAAGTTTCTTATCTCTGGCCATTTCTCCTGCTCATGCACCCTCCTGCCCAAGGTGTCTCATTGTCCTGTGTCCATCTTCATGCTGAGTGACCACTGTCTCTTCTTTCAGGGATCATAGCTTTCAGAAATCATTGTTCTTTCTTATGAATTTATACTGAATTAATTATGAACATCAATCAATCAGGTGCTGTCTCCATAATGGATCTCCAACACTGTCTGTCTCTCTCCTTGATTGTACATTCTGTCAGACTGCTGTTTATCCATCCCTTGATCTTATCTTCCCACACGTATCATTGTCTACCTCTTGCTTGCTTGCCTTCAACCTTACCCTCCTGTATGGTTTTTGTAAGTGTGTTATGTCTTTTACCATGGCCAAGATATTTAACTTCCCTCTTTTTTATTTCTTTCATCAACTCTTATTTCATTCCTAGTTTTTTTCTAGAATTTCTGTATTTGATTGTTTTTGTTTCCGTGAAATATGACATACTCTTAGTTAGTTAGTTAGTCGACAGATCATCCTCGTTGCACATCGGACCATTCAGTCCATAAGTGCTCGGATCCCCTCCTCAGCAAATCCTGCAGCGTGTAGCGGCTAACGACGCCATTTCTGTGTTGGTTTATCAATCTTCTTTGGCTTCCTGCGTAGTGTTCTTGTTTGGCCACCCCTCTTTTAATTTGCTGCTCTCGCAGTCTGGCCATTGTTGTAGATTCACAGTCATCACTTGGTTCTTGCAAAAGTCTCACTTCTCGTAGAGCATTCAGAATGTCAGCCTGGTCCATGGCGCGTCCGCCCTCCACAGTAGCCTCACCTGCGAGCTTGTCAGCCCGCTCATTTCCTTGTACTCCCGCATGACCTGGCACGAAGATGAAACTAATCTTTGCCAGCCGAGACCGCTCCAGAGGCAGCAACCATTCTCTTCGGATCGACCCCTCCTCTATCCTCTTGATCATGTTCATTGAGTCGCTAAGGAAACAAGCCCTAGTGAATGTCTGTGTCTCGAGCCATGTTATTGCTTTACTTACTGCCATGACTTCCATGGTCAGGCTACTTGTGGTTTCAGTGAAAGCACCAGAGTCCTCCTTCACAATTCTCCCTCCGGCCCGAGCTGTAAAGGCCCATGAGCTTCTCACATGTCGGACGACCGACCCATCTGTGTAGATGACCGCGTCACTGTCTAGCGAATTCTCGAAAATCAACGCTTGTACTTCAGCCTCCACAGCAGCCGGATTTTCTTGTCTGCATTTTCTATCTAGTTGGATGCAAACTGAAAAGGATGTGCAGAAGTCTGTTGGCACTTGCACCCACTCCTCGCCAGGTTCTAAGTCCTCAAGTGAACACACCTGTTGAAGAATGTCTTCGGCTTGACCCATCCACGACCGTCCTCTTTTTAACCTGCTGCCCTTCACCTTCCTAATTTCACTATGCAGTGGATGCTGTGTGTTTGCGTTAATCCTGAGGTAGGCGCGTGCCCTGCAAACTTGCATTCTCTCTTCAATGGTTGGAAAATCAAGAAGGTAGCGCATCGCCCTGCATGCTGTATCTCTTGTACATCCAAGAATAATGCGCATAGCTTCATTCTGTATCCTTTCCATCCTTTCTATCTGCTTATGGCTGAGAGTCAGGATTGCCATTGCATACTCCAAAACAGACATGACCAGCCCCTCGTACAGAAGACATAGATGGCGCTGCTCACAGTTTGCTGCCGCCATCACCCGCATCGCTGCCAAGCCCCGCTTGGCCTTTGTTATCACCTGGTCTATGTGCACATTATAAGCAAGGCTTCGATCAAACCGTATCCCAGGTAATTCATTGCCTGCGTTCTTTCCACCGTCTCTGAACACAGCATTACAGTTGGTGTTGGATTGTTGACAATATGATTATTCAACGAGAACCAAGTCACTGTTGCCTTTGTTGGGTTGACCATTGCCCCAGCTTCATCACACCAAGTACTTATGCGATTGAGTTCGGTTTGTAGTTCCACAGCAACCTCCTCTCTATCCTTACCCTGACGATACACTAAAACATCATCAGCATATGACAATGTCCTGCCAGGTCCAGTGATCTGCTCACTGGTGATTCTCACTGTGTAGGCGTTGAACAGTACCGGAGATAATGGTGATCCCTGTGGTAGGCCAGGATATATTGTTGTTGGTTCCGAAGTCCAACTGCCACATCTAAAAACTACTTTCCGTTGGAAGAGGGCTGCAGCGATCCAACTAAGGAGGAATGGACTTACATTTAGTTCAAGAAGCTGAAACATTAAAAAATCCAGTGGTACTCTGTTGTATGCGTCCTCAAGACATACTCTTATGAACATACACATCTGTAATGACGATGGTCAATGAAAACCAAACTAAACTAATTTCTAGTAAGGATACAAAGGAAGCAGCAATGAAGCCCGGATGCCAGATGTGTGGCTCAAATGTAAAGATTGATACTCCAATATACAGGAACACGAAGTTTTCAGACAAAAAGTTCATCAGCTCAAACAGCTGAAACAATATCAAAATAGATCAAATATTAAACTTGCTCAATTTGTATAAACTGACATTTGAAAGATTAAATTAATTAATCATCCCTCCCTCCCACCCACCCACCCATTCCTCCCTCCCTCCCTCCCTCCATTCATTCATTCATTCATTCATTCATTCATTCATTCATTGAGTAGCATGTCCTTTGCAGAACCTCGCTCCCATAACAACCTTCCAGAATACCTCTCGATCATAAGCAAGATATCCACTGTCCGATACAACTGTACACCTGTCATACACTGTTGTTTAACATACACACCTGTCATACATTATGTTTAACATACACACCTGTCATACATTGTTATGTTTATCATACACACCTGTCATACATTGTTATGTTTAACATACACACCTGTCATACATTGTTATGTTTAACATACACACCTGTCATACGTTATGTTTATTATACACACCTGTCATACATTGTTATGTTTAACATACACATCTGTCATACATTGTTATGTTTAACATACACACCTGTCATACATTGTTATGTTTAACATACACACCTGTCATACGTTATGTTTAACATACACACCTGTCATACATTGTTATGTTTATTATACACACCTGTCATACATTGTTATGTTTATTATACACACCTGTCATACATTGTTATGTTTATTATACACACCTGTCATACATTGTTATGTTTAACATACACACCTGTCATACGTTATGTTTATTATACACACCTGTCATACATTGTTATGTTTAACATACACACCTGTCATACGTTATGTTTAACATACACACCTGTCATACATTGTTATGTTTAACATACACACCTGTCATACGTTATGTTTAACATACACACCTGTCATACATTGTTATGTTTATTATACACACCTGTCATACATTGTTATGTTTATTATACACACCTGTCATACATTGTTATGTTTATTATACACACCTGTCATACATTGTTATGTTTATTATACACACCTGTCATACATTGTTATGTTTAACATACACACCTGTCATACGTTATGTTTAACATACACACCTGTCATACATTGTTATGTTTATTATACACACCTGTCATACATTGTTATGTTTATTATACACACCTGTCATACATTGTTATGTTTATTATACACACCTGTCATACATTGTTATGTTTAACATACACACCTGTCATACGTTATGTTTATTATACACACCTGTCATACATTGTTATGTTTAACATACACACCTGTCATACGTTGTTATGATTATTATACACACCTGTCATACATTGTTATGTTTAACATCCACACCTGTCATACATTGTTATGTTTAACATACACACCTGTCATACGTTGTTATGCTTAACATACACACCTGTCATATGTTATGTTTAACATACACACCTGTCATACGTTGTTATGCTTAACATACACACCTGTCATACGTTGTTATGTTTAACATCCACACCTGTCATATGTTATGTTTAACATACACACCTGTCATACGTTATGTTTAAAATACACACCTGTCATACGTTGTTATGTTTACTATACACACCTGTTTGGTCCTATGTTTAGACTCCAGTGATAGGTTATTGTATGTATAATGAGCTTGTGTGATACCACAGAACAGTACAGCCACAATTCCTGTCAGAGAGGCAAGAACAATGATGAAAAATCAAGTTTATTTAATCTCATATGTAATGGAACAAGCAAATCATTAAACTTTTAACACGTGGCATTTGAAATAGGTCACATATCAAACTTTTGGCATAGGACCTTCAAATTATAAGAAACATCACATTTATGCCACATAACATCTGAAACAGACGAACATATCAAACTTCTCATGAGAGATATTTGAAATAGCTGAAACATCAACTTTCTATGTGACATTTGAAACAATAGAAACATCAAACTTCTGACATGTGACAATTAAATTAGGTTTAACATCAAACTTCTGACAAGTGACATTTGATGTCGGTGACAAATGAAAACTATGACTACACATGCAGGCAGGCTACCAAAACAGAGACGTCACTTGTCCACTTAAACTCTACACCCCAAGAATGGCTGAATGGGGAGTCTTTGTGGCGAAGTGGTCAAGCCGTTTGAGTCAGGCTCCGAAGGTTGTGGGTTCTTCTTCTTCTTCTTCTGCGTTCATCCGGATTTTTTTTTCTACGGAGATCATGCTTTGTGCGACGCTTTCCGCGCTGCGGAAAGAGACCGAGCCATATGGGATAAACCCCGGTGCAATGAAGTAGACCCTGTCGACTTTTAAGCGACTTTTTTTTAAAAATTCTCTAGAAGACCTGCGTTGTAAATCTTAAGTCCAATGCACTGGCATTCAAGCCGTTTGAGCCCTGAATGGGGTTTGCAACGATTGGAGTCAGGTTGGCGTAGACTTTCCTCCTCGGGAAAATATGTTGCAGAGCTCGCCTCCCCCACTCCAAACTTAGAAACCAGAGAAGTGTGCAAGACCAGTAGTGAAGCTTAACTGGCAGGTATATTAGCATGTAACCAGGTCAAGATTCAGCACAGCATTTACGGGCTGGGTTATATCTAGGGCACTAATGTCTCCTCCATGGGTTTTGTGTACCTCAATGTCAACAGATTCCATCCCAATGCCCAGAGAAAGGCAGCAGCTATGTGAAACGATTCAAACAACACACATTTGAGTAGTTCTTTCTTATAAATTTCAATCAATCAATCAATCAATCAATCATGTGCCATGCCGGAAAGCGTGGGCGGTCATGACTCGCCATTTCACTCGATCACCAGTCATGGATCAGCTCAGTGTTCTTGTCTCGTCCATGCCATGTGGCCAAGCCATCCAGGTAGTTTCCTCTCGGTCTTCCTCTTGGTCTGTTCCCTTCGATCTTGCCAGTTGTCACTAAGTTCTCCGATCCATTTCTTCTCATAGCATGTCCCAAAAATTTTGACTGTCTACGTCTAATTTCTCTAATCAATTTACGATTTTCATTTGTCTCCTGTAGTACTTGGTCATTGGTTTTTCTGTCTGTCCATGGTATTCTTTGCATTTTCCTCAGAAACCACATTTCTGCAGCCATCAGATGTTTTTCAGCTTGACTGCTTATAAATTTACAGTGCATTAATTATGAACATCAATCAATTAGGATCCATTTCCACAATGAAAATTGGCTGCAATGGATCTCCAACCCTGTCTGTCTCTCGCTTTGATTGTACATTCTGTCAGACTGCTGTTTGTCCATCTCTTGATGTTATCTTCCCATTTGTATCATTGTCTACCTCTTGCTCGCTTGCCTTCAACCGTATCCTCCAGTATGGTTTTGAGTAGAAAATGAATGAAATATTTCTAAACGTTTCAGAACTGGGCATGTAGGTACATCTTTCGTTCTGCCTTTGTCACAACTATTACAAAGCCTGCTTTTTAGAGGATGTGTACATGTTATAACTTTACACTGACAATGGTATATGAAGCTTGCAGGTAAGACTACTGTGGAGGTTGGACGAGCCATGGACCAGGCTGACATTCTGAATGCTCTACGAGAAGACTTTTGTGAAAACCAAGTGATGACCGTGAATTTACAACCATGGTCAGACTGCGAGAACAGCAAGTTAAAAGAGATGTGGCCAGACAAGAGCATTATGCAGGAACTCTGGTTCCGTTGCCCTGCTACTGAGTGCGTGCATGGCGCGACTCTGAGCTGTGAAATTCATGTGGAATGCTTTTACACCTGTCCTCGCTTGTTTGTACAGTGAACTGCATGATCGGAACAATGGCTACAGGCTGTTGCTGAATTGACTGATTTGCCTTTTCGGATCATGAGTGCATTTTTCAGGAGACTCCTGGGAGTCGACGCTGGAGCTATGGAGTTTGTGCTTTGTGCGGCGCTTTTGGCGAGTCAACCTGCGGAAAGAGACCGAGCCATGTGAGAAAATCCGGGTCAATGAAGTCTTACTGGTGACTGCCGATTCCATCGATGATGAACCATAATTTTCATGGATGATTTTTGTGTTGGCATTCTGGCGGCAGTATTATGCAGTGTACCTGTGCGGGCTGTTGGCTTGGCGGGACTCGTGTCTGTTCCACTTTTCACATTGGACACTGAGGAGCATTTTGTGTGATATTCACTGGCACAAGAACGGAGCATAATGGGGACGACTCGTTGCCGTGAAGTTGGAACCTCGACTACCTAACTAACTAACTAACTATGCAGGAAGCCAAAGAAGAGTAATAAACCAACACAGAACTGGTGTCATGAGCTACTACACGCTGCGGGATTTACTGAGGAGGGGATCCGAACACTTATGGACTGAATAGTTCGATGTGCAGTGAGGATGTACTGTCAACAAACTAACTAACTGACAATGGTATGAGCACGGCCAGACAAAGATTCAATGTCAGCTCTCACTGCTTACTATGAGAAGGAAAGACTAATCACCTATTCCTCATGCACTCACACCTACACATCTAATGGTCCTTACACTTCACATACCCACAGAGGTTTCTGCTACAAGTGTTTTTTGTTTTTGTTTTCTAATGTAGGCACACGGGTCACCATGACTTCTATGCCACCCCGTGTAGCAGAACAATAACTAGGCCACTAGGTCAGTAAGCACATCTAGAATGTCACCTGTCAAGTCAGCCGCCTCTGCTGCCTGGAACGTGCTGTACGACATCAAGAAGAACAGAGCCGTCTCCAGCAAGGGAAAATCTCGGACTTTGGTAAACTTGGTTAGCTAACAATCTGGTTAAGGTGCGTAACATGATGACTAGTGCCTATACTATGTATAACTGTCTGTAACATTGTAAGTATTGCCTATACTATGTATAACTGTCTGTAACATTGTGACTATTTCCTATACTATGTATAAATGCCCGCAACATTATGACTACTGCCTATTTTTTTCCCCCCGCGTTTCCATCCTGTTTCAGGATATTGCGGTCAACACCAGCATCTTTCAGCTGTATGTTGATTCCTAGGCTAGATTACGCTCATCAGCACGCCACGACTTTCTGAACGACCGGCTCCATACTCTCTTAAGTCACTGGCGTGACTCAAACCGCTTCCAATTCTTGTGCGCTCACGTCAACCACGAGAGTATTCGGGGTTACGGAGAAAGCTGCTAACCCCTCGGCCAGGGAGACCGGCTATATGTATAAATTAGTATAAAGTGTGTATAATATATGATATATATGATATGTGTATAATATATGTATAAAATATGTATTAAAAAAGTATTTTAAAAAACCGACTATGGATAAATGTCTGTAAAATTATGACTATTGCCTATACTATGTATAAATGTCTGTAGCATTGCCTATTAATGTCTACTCAAACAAAGCATTGGCCTATTTAAATTACTATAACAAAAACACAATGCACATAAACTGACTGGGACAAAAAGTAGTGTATATGATTAGCCAGAACAAAACAACAGTTATACTTTTAGAATGGTCTATTTAAATAAAGTAGCACTAAGATAAGGGCAAGTCTATTAGAACTAAGAAGATCCTTATGAGGAAGGAGGTAGAGACAGTTACTGCGGCATTCCGCTAGTTGGAGGACAAACAACACACACACGTCAGAATTATAATGGACTCACAGAATATGAGTAGGGTGAAGACAGCCATGCTTCGTACAGAGTGGCAGGCTTCAATTCAAAAATCGAAGATAGGGAGTGTCTGTTGGATCTTTTCCTGTGTTGGGACATGAGCGGGTGGACACACTGGCTGGGTATGCACCGCTGGGTGGGGTACTGAAGCAGGAGAAAGACGATGTCATCGGGGCTCTTTAGGATTATGTGTATAGTGTGGAAAAACAGATACACCATCAGTGCCTGGAGAGAATGGTGTGGCAGGGACAGATTAGAGTATCTGGCCGACACTCAGTTCTCCGTAGAAAGGCCAGGCAGATACATAATCAGACTGTAACTAGTAACATTAGTATTGGAACTCTTCGCAGGTTGATGAAGATGAGGAATGTACAGAGTGCTGTGATACTGGTTCATGACTCAACTCAATTAAGAAGAACCACAAAATTGGTCTATCAGAATTTCACTGCAACTAAACATTAGTCTGACAGAAATCAACCAGGACTTTTTTTAAAACCCAGTATACTGAAATTAACTAGAACATAAATACTTACATGTACCCCAGAAGTCGGAGCGGGTTCGCCTGATGGCGAGGGACATAGGGAAAGATAATCCACAAGCAAAACTCAGTCCAGTGCACTAGAAGTAGTGGCATGTGTATGGACTACGCTTGAAGTTCAAAGCCAGTGAATGCTAAACAAACAAGAAATAAAAGAAAAGAAAATACAAATAGTTGATATAAAGGCACAAAAAATATGTACTGACAAAGCACTCAGTCCAACCAGGACATGGAAGTAAGGATACAATGGCAGTTATCACACCCATGAAGGTGCCAATAGCAAATGCTCCGGCAAACACACCAGCAAATTTTCCAACAGCACTGAAGAACGCCTCCAGGTCAAATGCATCTGCAGATAACTCTCCATAGGTCTCCACTGACCTGAAATCATGAAACAAATACATGTAACTACCAGGCACTTGATGTTGTTGTTTATGAACAATGCATAAAATGACCCAAAAAAAACAGAAGTTATTTGCATATCCATTACAGAATGTCGGTCAACCCCAGATTTGTTTGGCTGTTTGTGATTTCTAGGTAAGTCTATGTTCAGCAGTTTGCCATTGCTTTCTGAATGACCAGTACTCATGCCATTGTAATAAAACAAACGTAGGGTGACATGCTGCCACATTGCCCACATCTGTGTTTCTAATGCAGGATGAGGGATTACAAATTGTGTCTGTAACCCCTCGGCCACAGAGCTGACTCACAAACAATGAAAAAGACCATCTCCTGTTCCTGGATCTGCCTGTGATTTAGATAGATAAGCATATTTACTTTCACTGTTTCATTCTTTCACGGGCCAGGCTAATACAAGTGAATGCTATCAGAGAGGCAGAGTAGTTAAACGAATTGAGATGACTGCGAATCTGCAACTCTGACCAGACAGCAAGAACATCAATCAAGTCAAAAGGGGTGAAGTCAGACATGCCCTTTCTACAGGATTCACAACTAACCAAGCAAATAATCCTGTTGTGAGAAATGCTGTTGTAGAGAAATTATTCTGAAATCAGGATACACAAATATAGAATCCCTTTAAATGTTATAGAAATCGCTACTGCATGTCTGCCCATCCATTTCTGCACATTTTTATCCATAACAAATGACTGTAGCTGTATTAGAAACAGTTATTAAAGACATAGGTGGGTTCTATAATTTCTTTCTGCCAAATACATTTGATACTCAATCATTCAACCATGATTTATTTAAATTATTTATCATGTTTTAGAATGGACCTACTTATTTTAATAAGTTGGTTATATCTCAGATTTCTTGTTAGGGGTGGACAGACAGACAGGTAGGCGAGAAGGCAGACAGAGGGAGATGGATGATGGTGGGTGGGTGGATGGATGGATGGATGGGTGGATGGATGGATGGATGGATGGAAGGAAGGATGGATGGAAGGAAGGATGGATGGGTGGGTGGGTGGGTCAAAGGATGGATGGATGGATGGATGGATGGATGGATGGATAGACATAAGAGATAGACATAAGACAGACAGTCAGCCAGCCAGGCAGGGAAACAGAAGGAAGTAACATTAACCCAAGAACCTGTAGATCATAGTTTGTGGGGTGGCCACATGCACAGGTGGAACAAGAACACATATCTGATCCAAAACTGGTGAGTGTGTGAGGTAGCCAGCCATGACTGCCCATGCTTATCAGCATGGCTCATGATGATTACAATGATTTTAAGAAATCTTTTAAGAAACAAGGCAGCAGGGAGACTACTCTCCCATCACATCAACAAGGGAAGGAACTAGCAATCACTTACTCTGACAAGACAATGGCCACAGCATCATTCAAGACGCTCTCCCCAAACACCAAGGCATACAAGTCCACATCCACATGCAGGTCACTGAACAGAGCCAGGACTGTAACTGTACAAAAAAGTCAATATAAAATTGCATGCATGTGTATAAGGTCTGTTGAAAAAGTACAGGAAATCCACCAAGGAAAACTATAATTACTTGACTGGAGGTCTCAAACCCTCATCCCCTTAAACGTACACTCCTTGAAACTGTAGACATTTTTCCCAGGGGTGCTGTGAAGTATTTCAGAAAGATCTCTTTGGGAATGGAGTGAGACATAGCTATCAAATTCTGTATAATGTATTTT
Source organism: Cepaea nemoralis (assembly GCA_014155875.1). Taxonomy (NCBI): domain Eukaryota; kingdom Metazoa; phylum Mollusca; class Gastropoda; order Stylommatophora; family Helicidae; genus Cepaea; species Cepaea nemoralis. The sequence goes on along the minus strand of JACEFZ010023193.1, from coordinate 215,041 downwards.
CAAGACTCAAATTGGATTCCTTTTATTGGCATTTTCAGTTTGAAAAACAGCCGAAAAACTCAAGAGAGAATAGGAAGCCAGAGAAATATTGTGTTTGGTCAAGAAATATAACCACCAGGTCGGCAGGGAAGCACGCTTGCTACTGCGCTAAAGTTGGAGAACAGCAATAACCACCTCTGACTCCATTCTCATGCTGGACGTTGACATCACATCAGCTGCACTCTCTTCTTCTACAGCTCTACCCTATGCTCTGACTATAAACCTCCATCCTGAGCCATGCCCGCTGGCCCAGTTCTTGAGCATTCAAAATCATATTGAGGGAGATTTTAAAAATTGACCTGGAACCTCAGATAGACCCAGCCTAAAATGGGTGCCAGGAAATGACTTGGCAAGTAAAGGCAGCTGGTGTGGTATTGACAACATCACCTCTCCAGTGTCATCTGGTCGATAAAATATGGGGCCTGTATCACAGTGTGTCTCAAGATGTTCTAAACAGGGGCGTGAAATTACTGGCAAAAACTGTCATTTACTGTCATTTAGTGCCAATATAGTACCTTGTGGTGTATGGCAGAGGGGTCTTTGAGCCTGGCAAAAACAGGAGCCTTAAATCACTGGCATCCACAGGGGCCTTAAATCACTGGCATCCACAGGGGCCGTAAATCAATGGCATAAACAGGGGCCTTAAATCACTGGCATAAACAGGGGTCTTAAATCACTGGCATAAAGAGGGGCCTTAAATCAATGGCATAAACAGAGGCCTTAAATCACTGGCATAAACAGGAGCCTTAAATCACTGACTTAAACAGAGGCCTTAAATCACTGGCTTAAACAGAGGCCTTAAATCACTGGCATAAAAAGGGGCCTTAAATCACTGGCATAAAGAGGAGCCTTAAATCACTGGCATAAACAGGGGTCGTAAATCACTGGCATAAAGAGGAGCCTTAAATCACTGGCATAAACAGGGGTCGTAAATCACTGGCATAAACAGGGGCCTTAAATCACTGGCATAAACAGGGGCCTTAAATAAACAGAGGCCTTAAATCACTGGCATAAACAGGGGCCTTAAATCACTGGCATAAACAGGGGCCTTAAATCACTGGCATAAACAGGGGCCTTAAATCACTGGCATAAACAGGGGCCTTAAATCACAGGCATAAACAGGGGCCTTAAATCACTGGCATAAACAGGGGCCTTAAATCACTGGCATAAACAGGGGCCTTAAATCACTGGCATAAACAGGGACCTTAAATCATTGGCATAAACAGGGGCCTTAAATCACTGGCATAAACAGGGGATTTAAATAAAGAGGGGCCTTAAATCACTAGCTTAAACAGGGGCCTGAAATCACTGGCAAGGTCTACAAACAGCTGCTGAATTTATGCCTGGGTCAAATATGAATATGGATTTACGGCCCTCAGAGAGCAAGAGGGGGTGTGGTGGGTCTCTTTGTGGTGAAGTGATTAAGCTGCCTGCCTTGCTCTCCAAAAGTCATGGGTTCCTTTCTGGACTCCATCACTCAGTTCATGAGTGCCATTTTCTTGGAGATTTCAAGGGGTCAAGCTGGAGTTATGGAGTTCATGCTCTGTACAATGCTTTCAGCAGGCTAATCTGCAAAAAGAGACAGAGCCTTTAAGAGAGACAGAGCCTTTAAGAGAGTCAAAGAGGTGAAAATATTGCTACTTGTAATCTCTTGTACAAGTGTTAATGAATGTATGTTTATTAAACAAATATTACAGAGCTTATGTCCCAATCAATATAAAAGAGGCCTCAGATGCTGCTGTTTACCCAACAAATAAAATGAATTTCGTACTTACCAGGATCTGTGGAAGATAGATAAGCTCCGAACACAAAGCATTCATTCAGGCTGATATTGACATCATGCATAACTCTTGTGAGCCCAAACATAATTGCCCTGTAATATTTTCAGTGTAAGACAAATCAGTAATGGTCACACATTCATTCATTTTGACATATCCACTTATTCAAAACAATGTTTTCCAGTAGTGAATTTGAATAACGAAGACACAAACAATAGATTGCACGATTTATTGCCTGGCAAATTTTGCTGTATCTCGTCAGGTACATACCTGATGTTGTGTTTTTGATATCCACTTATTCCCTGTGATTCTTCATTCACCCTGTATCGCTCCCATGGGGCAAAGACCCTCAATCAACTCACTCTATGCCATCCTCTCCTTAACTATCCATGCAGCTCCTTACATGCCCTCCCCACACTATTCATGTGTGTCTCTCCTTTGCTTTTTTGTGTGTTTTAAGTCTTCCTCTATTTGCTTTGCCTTGTGGATTCCAGACAAAGGACTTTTTAGTTATGCTATTCTCAGGTTTTCTCAATGTATGGCCTATCCATCATCGGCGTATTTTCTTTATCTCTAGATTGACTGGTATCTGTTCAGTTCTCTCCTTGAGCTCCCATGTGTTTTGTCAGACCATTTTAGTCCTTCTATTTTGTGTAGGCATCAATTCATGAATGTTTGTAGTTGATTAGCAATCATTTTAGTTGTTCTCTATGCTTCTAATCCATACAATAGTTCTGATGTAACATTAACAGTTGAGCTGAGCAAAGTCAAGAACCAACATCTCAGCACTTGGGACATTCTGTCCTCATCTGCAACAGCCAGCAAAGAGTCCCAGCACTAATGGTACCAGTGAGTGGCACCTTACAGTCTTGACAGACCAAAGTATGTGAGTTGGAATTTGGCCAAAATTCCATCACAATGCCTAGGCAGAGCTTCAGAGAACATGTGGTGCCCAAACGACATGTTCCCTCTCTCGGCCTTGCCTTGTTTATTCCAGAGGAATGGATAACCAGTACGCCTGGAACAAGGTAGGCTGCAGACGCTGGCGGCTCAGCGTCAAACCTCCGAGACCTCGCCTCTACGAGCAGGTGGCAAGTGGTGGTCAGACCCTGGAACCCATGGAACCTGACTTAGAGGCATTCAGCCAAGTCCCACAGGTGAGGGCCTCGTATGCGCCTGGACCATAAGACGCGTACATCTGTCGATCACAAGTGTCTGGACCTGTGAAAGCGTGTACTACCGTCATACTCCCCGCCTGACTCATGCGGATCCTGCGACCACTGGGAATAGGCCCGCCGGAGATATTGCTCGTCTGTTGCGAGCAAATCTCACAATCTCGCTGGTACCAGTGGCAGTCTGATTATATGTCCGTCTGGCCTCTCCTCAGATATTTGTGTGTCGGACAGATCCTCTGGTCACTCCCAGCAGCACCATTCTCTCTAAGCCATGATGATCTACCCGTTCTTCTGCACTATACACACGATGCCAAATGTACCCAAACGCATCTGCCTTATCCTACACCAGTACCCAACCCAGCGTTGCAGACCCAGCCAATCTGTCCACCTGCTCATTTCCCACTACACCAGCAATTTGGAACTGAATATTCTAAGTTTGGTGGTAAGTTTAATTTGTTTTGACTTCCATAACTTGTCAAGTGCTATACAAGCTTCCCTGGCCTTTTGTGTTTTAATTTTCATATCTACATTATTCACATTGATACACCCATTCATTCACATTGATACACCCATTCGTTCACTTTGATACACCCATTCATTCACTTTGATACACCCATTCATTCACTTTGATTCACTTGATACACCCATTCATTCACTTTAATACACCCATTCATTCACTTTGATACACCCATTCATTCACTTTGATACACCCATTCGTTCACTTTGATACACCCATTCGTTCACTTTGATACACTCATTCTTTCACTTTGATACACCCATTCTTTCACTTTGATACACCCATTCATTCACTTTGATACACCCATTTGTTCACTTTGATACATCCATTTCATTCACTTTGATACACCCATTCATTCACTTTGATGCACCCATTCATTCACTTTGATACACCCATTCATTCACTTTGATGCACCCATTCATTCACTTTGATACACCCATTCATTCACTTTGATAACCCATTCATTCACTTTGATGCACCCATTCATTCACTTTGATACACCCATTTGTTCACTTTGATGAACCCATTCATTCACTTTGATGCACCCATTCATTCACTTTGATACACCCATTTGTTCACTTTGATACATCCATTCATTCACTTTGATACACCCATTCATTCCCTTTGATACACCCATTCATTCACTTTGATACACCCATTCATTCATTTTGATACACCCATTCATTCACTTTGATATACCCATTCATTCACTTTGATACACCCATTCATTCACTTTGATACACCCATTCATTCACTTTGATACACCCATTCATTCACTTTGATACACATTATATGTAACATAGTGATAGACGGGTGAAGTAACATAACAGAGACAAAAAGATGGAAAGAAAAAACTATCGCTATCATTGTTGGTATCGTCTGTGCATAATACAGAGAACATACAACAATTAGAAGTGTCAGAAATGGTCAAGAGTAGTTGTCTATCAATAAATCAAGAAAAGGTTTGCACCATATGCTGGTAGATCAGACAACTGCAAATGTCAGAGCGGCAACATCAGATTCCTTGTTATAGACAGCTGCTGCAGGGTAGGCTGGCGAAAGGGAACGAAAACATTAAGGCTTGGATAATGCCGGAAACCCCTTTAAAAAAACAGAAGAAATAAAAGCAAAGAAACAGATTTTAAAAACAAGAAAACTAGAGCTGATTGAAAATATATAGAAGCCAGAAAAGAAGTCAAGAAGCATATAAGAGGGAATAAAAGAAGAATATAGATTACACAGCAACAGTGGAAGAAGAAGTAGCATCAACAGGAAACCTCAGAGGTCGTTACACTACCACAAGGAAGATAGCAGGGAAATATAACTAATTAAATGGATAGGTGTAGGTCAGCATGGCCGAATGGATAAGAACGTGTGCTCTTAAACATCCAGTGTGCTGATTCAATTCAATTCAATTCAACTTTATTTTAAAAGGGTTACAAATTGGGCTCGCAGGCCCGTCTTACATTTGGCCCTTCCAATCACTCATCTTTCATTCATCAATAGTGCATGATACATTCCCGCAGGAAAATACATTGCCAAATGTATGTTGTAAATATAAACAATGCATATTACAATGTTATGAGACACATCCCTCACCAACCCACACATCCCCCTCCCACCCACATCCCCATTCACCCACACACACAACCCCCACCCACAAACACACACCTCATCCACCCAAACATATCACCCACTCATACACACACACCCTCCATCCACCCACACACACCCTCCATCCACCCACACACACCCTCCATCCACCCACACACAACCCCTACCCACCCAAACATCACCCACTCATACACACACACCCTCCATCCACACACACACATCTCCCACGCACCCCACACTCCCACATACCCACCCCACCCACACACACCCTTGCCCAGCTATATGCATCCCCCATCCACCCACACACACTCCCACCCAAACACACCCCACCCACCCACACACACCCCCACCCAAACACCCACCAACCCACCCTTCTATATTAACACACATCCCCACACACACACATCTCCCCAAAAACACACCCATCCCCAAGCCCACTCACACCCACTCACTCACCCATATCCACACACCTTCAACCACCCAGCCAAACCCCCAACCACATATCACCTACCCACACACACACCCCCCACCAATCAACACATCCTGCACCCACCCACCCACATACAAAATCCCAACCCACCAACCCACACAACCACCTCCCCCCACCCACAAACTTCCTACCATCCACCCAAACACCCCAACCCACACACACATCCCCCATCAACAACACATCCTTTCACCACTCAGTTATCTCCCTTTTCTCTCTCTCTCTTACACACACAGATATATATATATATATATATATATATATATATATATATATATATATATATATATATATATATATATATATATATATATATTTACTCTCTCTCTCTCTCTCTCTCTTTATCTCTCTTTCTCACTCTCTCTACTGTAATGTACATGTGTTCATATTAAACATGATACAATCAAGTGGCATTCAAAATGATAATATGAAGATGAAAATACACATAAAATATGTAATAGCATGTTACATGACATGCATAAGTTCAACTCCTTGTTTTCTCTCTCTCTCTCTCTCTCTCTCTCTCTCTCTCTCTCTCTCTCTCTCTCTCTCTCTCTCTCTCTCTCTCACATACACTCACAAACACGACTCACTAACACATCTATTCTCCCACTGTCTCTCTCACGCTCACTCACTCTCTCTCTCTTTCTCTCCCTCACTATTTCCCTAATTCACTCATTCTCTCCATCTTTCATTCACTCTATCTCTCACTCACACACAGACACACGCCCTCACACTATCACTCAATGTCTCTCTCTCTCTCTCTCTCTCTCTCTCTCTCTCTCTCTCTCTCTCTCACCCTTTCACACTCACACACACTCTCTTTTACTCTATCTCACTCACTCACACACACACTCTCTCTATCACTCATTCATTGGCTGACACACACTCACTCATTCTCTCACTCACTCATTCACCCACTCATTCACTCACTCACTCACTCACTCACCCACTCAATCACTCTCTCTCTCTCTTTCTCACACAGTCCCTCACACACACAATCACTCACTCTCACTCACTCACTCAATTAACCTCTCACTCACTCACTCACTCACTCACTCACTAACTCATTCACTCACTCTTTTTTTTTAAAGCAACATCCACCTATTTCTCACACCCATTCAGAAAGTGAGCACCCATCTACTGCTCACACCCATTCAGAAAGTGCATACCCATCTATTTCTCACACCCATTCAGAAAAGTGAGCACCCATCTACTGCTCACACCCATTCAGAAAGTGAGCACCCACCTACTTATCACACCCATTAAGAAAGTGCGCACCCACCTACTGTTCACACCCATTCACTCACAAAATGCATCCACTGCTCACACACAAACATCTGCAAACATGCATGCAACCACGCTCGCACTGTAAACATACATACCCAATGACCAAGGCTGTGATTGTTGTCCCTACGAGTGCATACATTAAAATTGCTCCAAGGTTCTTGAAAAAATGTTTCTGAAACAATAGGTAAATTTTCTGTCACTAATCGTCATCATCATGTGCCATGCTGAATAGCATGGGTACCCAACAATAAATCTATCAGTTGCCATCTCCACAATGAAGTGTTGGCTGCAATGGATCTCCAACACTGTCTGTCTCTTGCCTTGATTGTACGAATGTGTCAGACTGTTGTTCATCCATCTCTTGATGTTATCTTCCTACCTATATCCTTGTCTACCTCTTGCTCACTTACCTTTAACCTTACCCTCCAGTATGGTTTTTATAAGAGTGTTATGGTTTTTATAAGAGTGTTATGTCTTTTAACGTGGCCGAAATATTTCACTAGCCTCTATTTATTTATTTCATCAACTTTCTTTTCATTCCCAGTTTTTCTAGAAACTCTATAACTGATTGTTTCTGTTTCCATGAAAAACGACATATTCTTCTGTATATCCACATCTCCAGGTCTTCTATTCCACTTTCTAATTACTTGTTTAATGTCCAGGCTTCCGCATCATATTAAACAAACAATCAGAAAGTCGAATCGAGGCCCTGGAGATGTGGATACTCATAATCCTCTGCAACCTTCTCTGTGTTCTTGATTAAATTCAACCACTGATTGCCCTCCCCCCCATGCCATTGTCAACCCATCCAGCATTTCCTCCCTCTGTCAACCCATCCAGCATTTTCTCCCTGTCAACCCATCCAGCATTTCCTCCCTCTGTCAACCCATCCAGCATTTTCTCCCTGTCAACCCATCCAGCATTTCCTCCCTCTGTCAACCCATCCAGCATTTCCTCCACCTGTCAACCCATCCAGCATTTCCTCCCTCTGTCAAGCCATCCAGCATTTTCTCCCTCTGTCAACCCATCCAGCATTTCCTCCCTCTGTCAACCCATCCAGCATTTCCTCCCTCTGTCAACCCATCCAGCATTTCCTCCTTCTGTCAACCCATCCAGAATTTCCTCCCTCTGTCAACCCATCCAGCATTTCTTCCCTCTGTCAACCCATCCAGCATTTCCTCCCTCTATCAACCCACTTATTCCATGTGGCCAAGCCATCCAGGTATTGCTCTCCTTGTCATCCCCTTGTTCTTTTTCCATCAAATTTGCCAGTTTTCATGTTTATTTCTCGTCATAATGTGAAAATAAAAATATTGACTGTCGAATTTCTCTAATCAATTTAGTTTTCTTAAGTTCCATTGTGGTGAAAATGGAAGCAATAAAGGAGGCTAATGTAGCGAAAGGCATGAGTGTGCTTACAAAACAGAGATCCCAAACAACTGTAGATGAAACACTTATTATTCATCATCATCATCAAGTGCCGTGCCGGCTGGCGTAGGCGTTCATGGCTCTCCATAGATCTCGGTCTTTGGTTTTCTGGATCAACTCTGCTGCTGATATTCCTCCATGCCACCGTCTCAATCCATCCAGCATCACTTCTCTTGGTCTACCTCTGCCTCTCTTCCCCTCGATCTTTCCAGTTGTTACAATGTTCTCCAATGCCTCTCTTCTCATCACATGACCGAGGAAAGCTGTTTGTCTCTGTCTTATTGTTGTATATAATGTTCTAGTTTCATTAGCCTGTTTCAGGCAGTCGTCGTTAGTTACTCTGGCAGTCCAAGGAATTCGCAACATTCGTCTCAGGAACCACATCTCTGTTGCTTCTAATTTCTTCTTAATTTGTTCATTTACATTCCAAGATTCACTGCCATACAGCAAAACTGGTTCTACATAGCATTTCAGCACTCTCTTTCTTACATTCAGTGACAGTGACTTATTGCATAAGATACTCTTCATTTTATGAAATGCGGCTTTTGCCTGCCCTATTCTGCTCCTAATCTCTGTTGTACATCTTCCATCTGATGTTATAAATGCCCCTAGGTATCTAAAATTATCAACTTGGTTAAGGATTTTCCCTTCTATTTCTATGTCACATTTTGGTGTCACCATTTTCTTTGATATTACCATTGTTACTGTTTTCTTGATATTCAAGTTGAGTCCTTTCCTTGCACTCTCTGTTACTACAATGTCTAATAATTGTTGTAGGTCTGTTGAATTATCTGCCACCAATACTGTGTCATCTGCATAGCGTATATTATTTATATTATAACCTCCAACTAGTATTCCTGGCATCTCTTTGATCTCTCTCATTATTACTTCGCTATACAGGGAGAAAAGATCTGGTGACAAGACACACCCTCCTAGCTTTATCTGTTCGTAACTACCCTCTTTATTTCCCATTTTAATTGCTGCTACTTGGTTCCAGTAAATATTCTTTATTATTCTTAAATCTTTTCCATCAGTGTTGATATCTTCCAACATTTTAATCAGTTCATCATGTTTCACTTTATCAAATGCCTTAGTATAATCTATGAAGCACAAATATATGTCCCTCTGTTTCTCTATTGACCTTTCTATTAGTGTCCGCAATGTATAAATTGCATTGTTTGTGCCCTTTCCTTCCACAAATCCATACTGTTCTTCACTAATTTCCATTTTTATTTTCTTTTTGGTTCTTCTCATTATGATTCTGAGTAGAAGCTTAGTGATATGGTTTATAAGGTTAATTGTACGAAAATCTTCACAATCAATTGCTCCTGGTCTTTTTGGTATAGCTATAAATACAGATTTCAGCATATCACTGGGTAAATATCCACTGCTGTAAATATCATTCAACATTTTGGTTAATATATCTACTCCAAATTCTCCCAATACTTCTAATTCTTCTATTGTGATTTCATCTGGCCCAGCTGTTTTTCCTTTCTTCATACGTTTCATAGCGTCAGCGACTTCTTCTTTCAGAATAGGTGGACCTTCTAAGTTACTATCTTCTGTTAATTCTGCCCTTTCTCCTTCATATAATTCTCTTATATACTCATTCCACCTCTTCATTATAGCATCTTCCTCTAATATTATCTTTCCTGTTTTTGATTTCAAACACCCTGTATTTATTCTTATTTTATTTCCTGTAAGCTCACTGATTTGTCTGTGCATATTTTTTGTATCTTTAATGGAATTTAATTCAATTATTTTGCATTGCTCGTTTAACCAACTTTCTTTAGCCTTCCCACATTTATCTTTTATTTCTTTATTTATCTTAGCGAATTCTTGTTTGTTATTTTTATACTGTTTTCTTTTGTCCATCAGGTTTAAGATATCTTCATTCATCCATTTTTTCTTAGCTATTTTGCCTCTCTCTGGTAATACTTCTTTGCTAGTTTGATGAATGGAGTCCCTTAACATTTCCCATTGTTCATCTATACTCTGTATTTTAGTTATTGCATTGTACCTATTTTTCACAGTCACTCTGTATTGTTCTTGCATTTCTTTATCTATTTTTAGAACCTCTTTATTAAGTCTCATGTTCTTAACCATTTTTTTCCCTCTTTTTAATCTTACTTTTATTTGTCCACATAGTGGTACATGATCACTATTACAGTCAGCACCAGGCATTGTCTTTACATTAATTAAAGCATTTCTAAATCTTTTATTAATTAGTATGTAGTCAATTTGGTTGCGTATATTCTTATCAGGGCTTATCCATGTGTACAGTCGTCTTTTATGGTGTTTAAACCATGTGTTTCCAATTATCATATCATTGATATTTGCCCATTCTATTAGCTTTTCCCCTCTTTCATTTCTTGTACCTAAACCATAATTCCCCACTACATCCTCCATTTTTCCCTTTCCTACTTTTGCATTAAAATCACCAAGTATTATCTTTATTTCTTGTGATCCAATGTGAGCCATCGCCATTTCTATTTCGTCGTAAAAGTGTTGTATTTCTTCATCACTACTGCTTGCTGTTGGTGCATATACTTGTATAATATTTATGTCTATTGGTTTGCCTTTGATTTTTACCATAATAACTCTATCTGAAATACACCAGTATCCATTAATTGACTTGGCTGTTTTTTCATCTAATATTATTCCTACCCCTTTCTCATGTGTCTCCCCTCCAGAATAAATTATTGTATGATTGTCAGCTATAATTTTGCCCGATCCCTTCCATCTCATCTCACTAACGCCTAGTATATTCATTTTCATGCTATCCATCTCACTTAGAACATTGGTCAACTTTCCTAGCTCATTTAATGTCCTAACATTCCATGTTCCTACTCTAAATTTATTTTATTTATCGTTTATTTTTATTATTATTATAACTTATTATTAATTTGGATAAATCAAAACCAGTTAGATGGCGATTCTGTTTTGGAGGCAATTATATGTGAAAAGGCCAGAATAAAAAAGTCGCTTAAAAGTCGACAGGGTTGACTTCATTGCACCGGGTTTCATCCCATATGGCTTGGTCTCTTTCCGCAGCACGGAAAGCGTCACACAAAGCACGAACTCCGTAGCTTTTAGCGACGACCCACAGGAGTCTCCGAAACATTTAACTCGTAAACCGAAGGGCGCGGCCGGAATCGAACTCACGACCTTCGGAGCACGAGTCAAACGGCTTGACCACTTCGCCACAGAGACTCCCTTAGAAAAATCCAGACTGTCGTATGCCGATGTAATTAAGAAAATGCTTGGGACGAGTGTTAGTGTAATTAGTGATTTTAAGGCCAGCGGAGGATGGTTTAAAAAATTCATGAGGCACACTGGCATACACAGTATTACTAGGCACGACGATGGTGTGACAAATCTTGGGCCAAAAAATAGCATTCAATACTATATTTATTCTCTATAAAATGTGTTTGTAGTATATATTTTGGAGTTTCTAGAACAAATTAATAGGATTTACATTGATTCATATGGAAATAATTGCCTCAAATTTTGTCGTTTTTGGATTTTGTCTATTGCAGTGGTTCTCAACCTTTTTTGGCCCATGCCCCCCCCCCCCTCCTTCACCATATGTTGAGAATGTCATTTCTCCCCTTTCTTATTTCCTCCCTATAAATTCCCGCCTCCCCCACCCTGCCCCTACATAGTATACGTAAAAATGGAAGCTAACTTTAATAATACATACTAGAACAAGTTTAGACGTCTACATAAAACGTGATTTGTGGGCCTACTTACGTTATAAGACGAATATCAGAAGGGCGAGGAGTACAGAACCTTAAAGTATGGAGGGAAAAACAATATCAAGTAATCGGTTCTTGTATTAACACAATCTTGAAATAATCTTCATTCCCCCCCCCCCCCCCCCTAGAAACCCTAAAATTCCCCCCTAGCGGGGAATTCCCCACTGGTTGAGGACCACTGGTCTATTGTTTTCAGACTGATTTTCTACGAAACCCGAGGTTTTACTGTATATCCACCCTCAAAACTAACATACAGACATTTGGAAATTACTCACCCGTTTCATACTATATCCAGCTTCAAATATTATAACAGGAAGCATAACATTGAAGAAGAGTTCTGGAGAGAATGTTACCTAGAAAGAAGAAATTAAATAACCATAAAAATTAGGTTTGGTTACCCAAACATGAATACTAATATCACATGCAAAGTGACAGAAATTAGCATACAACAGGTCAACATTTTTTATCTGGCTGGCCAGCCTACTTCCTGGTCTTTATTTTCCTGTTGAGACTGTATCTATTTTAAAGTACGGTGTGGACTCACAGGATACTGTCTTCAAAACACAAACCTTTCTGGCTAGGAAATTGAATGTGCTGTGTCGGCAGGCCACTGCAAAGCCCACTGACTACCAAAGGAAGAGTGGCTATGAATTCAGCTATGGATTTACTGTCTGTTGTCTATTTCCAGTTGGATTATACCTCTTTTTCAAACCCACACTTGCCTTTCACTGGGATATGAGATGCTTTAGCTTTAACTCCAAGCCCAGATGTGTTACCTTGTGTTGAGTTGTATTCGTGTTTATGTCATGTATCACTTAAAGTCGCTTTAAAAAGTCGCTTAAAAGTCGACAGGGTCGACTTCATTGAACCAGGTTTTTATCCCATATGGCTCAGTCTCTTTCCGCTGTGCGGTAAGCGTCGCACAAAGCACCAACTCCGTGAACTGCATATGTCATATCACTTATGTTGTCTAACCTTTGCTTTCTTGGTCTTCCTCTGGCTCTGCATCCGGTCTTTTCTTTTTTTTGTATGGACTTTATCAGTAGTTGATCGGGTTTCATTCTCCTAAGATATCCAAACCACTTTACTTCTTGTCTCTTGATGACGTCAAAGCATGGTGTTATGCCTATCATGTTTCTTGTGTCATCATTTAATATCCAGTCTCTTCTGGAGAATCCAGTAGTTTTTCTCAAACATTTAATTTCACATGTGCCAAGTTTTCTCTGGTGGGATCTCGATGAAGACCAAGCTATGGGTGACTGTTACAAGAAAAGATTTTACATGTCCTGTTGTTGGCTCTGTGGGGAAAGGGTTATGCAATTCGTAATCCAGCATACTGAGCTCAAAACACGTTTGACAGTAGACATGTCTTGCATTGGTTTTCATAACTATGGTGTGCTTGCCGGTCATTCAGAAAGCAATGGTAAACTACTGACCATAAAACTTGCACAGAAATCACAGTCCGCCAAAATATGCTGGGGTTCACTGTGACATCCTGTAAAGTATATGCAACTAACTATTGATTCAGGGATACTGGATTAAAAACCTTTACATTATTCGATATTGGCAAAACAATAGGAGATCAAAGGTGCAAATTAAGTAAGTTAGTTTTCCCTGAGATTTACAAGAGATTGGAATGAACTGGGTAAAAAATATTTGCTATAGTGGACAAATATTTCAAATACTAGAACAGCTAACAGCAGCAGAATATGTATACTATGTAAACCTCATATGTGGATGTGGGAGTGTGGCAGGAGGATTTAATGTCCATTGTTGATTATGAGTTATAGTATTCTGATAAATGTTGCTGTCAGCATCTGCTGTGTGGAAACATACCCCATTTAGTGAGTGGCGAATCAGTTTTGTCAAGCTTGTGTATCTGTACATCCGACATCAACAAGCACTTCTTGAGGATTTCCTTACCCTCACCTTTAACTATTCCCAGACTACCTATACGGCAGCAGGTTTTTACAGGAAGGCCCCGCTATACGTCGCTTTGGTTTGCGTCATTTCGCTGTAACATTGTTGTCACATAGGAGACAAACTTCACTTTGTCGCTACATTCCGCCATAACGTCGTCACCTGTGTTGCTATGCAGTGCCCTTGTGGAGGAACTTGCTAGCTTGCAGAGGAACTACGTAATGCTGCGTAGTGTTACCGCTGTGGAACGTCTCCTTACTCAGTTGTTGTTGTCAGTTTTGCATTAACATAACCATTTTACATTTCGTGCGGTGCATTTTTCTAGCATTTTATCATGTAATTACCCATAATTATGAGTTCACAGCACACAATAAGAGCTGATAGTGTGTCTGGTTGTAAGAGAACCAGGAAAAGTGTTACTCTTGAGGTAAAGTTAGATGTGTTACGTCATTTTGAGGCTGGCGAATGGGCTGTTGACATCAGTAAAGTCCATGGTTTACCTCCAATCACAGTAAGGACAATTCGTGCAGGCGCTGACAAAATCAAAGAGGGTGCTAAACATGTAACCCCTTTGAGTGCTTCCAAGATCATTCGTACCAGAAGTACTCTTATGGAGAACATGAAAGCACTACTGGCCGTCTGGATTGAAGACCAGAACCAACGGAATATGCCTGAGAGCAAGATGGCTATCCAAGAGTAAGCAAAGTCTCTCTATGAAGATCTAGCTAGGAAAGTGGGTGAGAGCAGTACTAGTAATGCTGATGATAGTTTTGGAGCGAGTCGTGGTTTTAATGCATCTACGTCCCAATAACTCTACCACTCGCCCTCCAACCCACCTCTATTTAGCCAATAAATATCAACAACCATCAAAATAAACATTACATAATATGCTGTATTTAATTTAATTCTATGGGAAATAGTGTTTCGCTATACGTCGTTTCACTTAAAGTCGCAATTTCCAAGAACGTAACCCCAACGTTAACCGGGCTTTCCTGTATATCATTTCATCAGGTTCCTACCGCTTGACTTGTCCAACATGGGAGACCCCCACCAGGAGCTGTGCTATCGTCGGCATAGCTCTGTGGGGTCACTGGAACGAGCAAGCCCCTCTATCACTACAAAGTGGATACACAGCCGAGTGGGTGTGGATACTAATTGACTCTGTGCCGACAGCTGCGAGGGTGCTATACTATTGGTCTATCAAATCATCATCATAACTTGCAGAAAAACAAACAGTCATGAGGTCAATATGGCCAAATGGATAAGAGAGCTCACTCTTACACTTCTGGTGTGTTGATGCGCAGGACAAAACTGCTGACTTCTCGTCCTTGACTTGGGGGCGTAAATTACAACTACCTTAGAAGTCAGAGTGGGTTCATCTGATGGCGAGGGACACTGGTAATAGGAAAAGCCAGTCCACACACAAAAATCAGGTCAGTGCATTAGAAGCAGCAGCAAGTGAATGTGCTACGCTTGAATTCAAAACGAGTGAACACCCAAAAAAAAACAGTCATAAACAACCAAGGTTGCTGCCAGGTTGCAAACATTTCATGCCATAATGACAAATGATTATTACATCCATTTTACTGTCATTTCTCTGAGAATACATTTAGTCAGTTAGTCTTGACATTCTCACTGATGAATAACGATGATGGGTTTATAGTCAACTAACCCCCTTCTTAGCTGTTCACATAACACTGAATACTGATTCTTTCATCTTCATAATGCTAAAGTTCAATATAGAGTATATTCATTCAGGCGATGAACAATTGTACAGCCTGAATAATTTATCCATCTCAGTAAGGTTTTCTCATTCAACACGGTATTTAATTATCTCCTACTCAATGCAGTAACATAAACCCTGGCCTCACGCCAGTAACAGTGGCCTAACCCTTTCACAGGTGTTAACTTAACTGGAGCCGGCCTCCTCACAGCAGGGCTTCTCTTGAAAGCCTGCCAAACCAAAAAAGCCTTGCACTCTCTAGCAACTAAAGTCATGTCAAGTGTCAGTGTTACTTGTATTGTGTCTTTCTGATCAGTGTTCACTGAAAGTCAGTAAAGGTCCCTTTTACATGCCTCGGGCACATAGGGCATATCGTCCTTGACCCATATTTGTATAGACCAATCAGCATTCTGTGAATGATAAAGTCATTATCATGCCGGTTGGCTTTGCTTCCCAAAACATTTCCTTGTACCCATTTTTCAGCTGGGTCGATCTAGAAAGTCCAGGCCAGTGCTTTTAACCTGCCCCAATGTGGAATCAAAGACATAACCAGCGGACCAGCAGGCAAGTGCCTAACCACCATGTTACAACAGCTCCCAATGTTCACTGGTTAGTCTGAAATAAAAGTCTGCATAATCTTATGTTCAGGGAGTATTCAACAGGGAGGCAGAGGGAAACTACCTCATTAATTTCCCAAGGCTAAGTTTCAAGATTTAAAGTGGAGAGGCATGATCAACAAACTCCACTGTAGTCTTTGGACTGAATAACCTAACCTGATATCTCCCCGACTCCTCACTTTGTTAAGAAGCTTTGAGATCTCAAACTGCATACATATGAATAAACAGATAAATGGCAAGTCCAGTGACACTTCAAGCTGACATTCTTCACAAGATTTGGCTCTTTTAAAGAAGATAATCTTGGGAATGGGCTCAGACTGGACAGTGTGTCATTGATCGTATGAAAATAGATGAATGAACACACTTTATTTTCATAGGGTTAAGAATTGGGCTCACAAGCCCATCTAACCATCTGCGCTTCTTATCTCTCTCCTTTCATACATTAAATTCATGCAACCACATGTGGCTATTCTGGGACAATAACAACAATATCAATAGATGCATTAGAAAAGCATGGGTAATGTGCAAAAATCATTACTATACAACTCACTAATATTCACTATTTATGTGGCAAAGATTATTTATTAACTAAGGGAGATAAACTCTACCTCCAATAGGAGAATGATTAGTATAGTACGTTTTGAAGGGCTGTACTGCGGGATGAGGAATAAACATGTCTTCAGCTGTCAAGGACCAGCATCCAAGTCATTCAGCTCCATCAGCACACACATCTGGAGCAAAGGACGGATTAAAAAGCAACGAAAGCAACTCACAGTTCGTTCGAGAGGAGGCTCCTCTAGACTGCCCATAGCTCCCTTGAGAGCATAGATCACTCTGTCAGGTGGTGAATCGGAGGTGTTGGTCCGGTTGAGGTACACCGTGATGTAGTCTGGTGGGTCTAAGGAGGTGTGGGTTTTGTTGTCAACTAGAATAGCTTCAATGCTGGGCAGGTGCTTGGCATCACTGGTGTAACGAATAATAGCCCCTACGATTAAACCTGGGTAACATACGAAACAAAGTTTGTATAATTGATAACTAGTATAATCATTAATCACAGAGAAAGACATATTGGGAGACAAGATATACGGAAAAGGAAATCATGGGTAAATGCATTATTAATTGGAACAGCTTATGTTTGGCATAGTTGGGGTAACAAATAATAATTCCTATGATTAAACTTGGGTAGCATACAAACCAAAGTTTGTATAATTAATAACAATTAGAATAATTAACCACAGGGAAAGATATGTAGGGAAACATGAAGACACATGAAGAAAAACAACACAGGTAAAATGTATTGTCAACCATAACAACCAGTTTGGCATCGCTGGGGAAATGAAGAATATCCCCCACAATTAAGCCCAGGTAGCACACAAATCAAAGTTTGTATAATTTATAACAATTATAATCATTAGTCTTAGGGAAAGATATGCTGGGAGCCACTAAGACACATAGCGAAGGTAATCATGGATAATACACAAAACAAAGTATGTATAATTAATAACAATAAGAATCAATAATCAAAGGAAAAGATATACTGGGAGAAATTAAGACACATGGACAAGGAAGTCATGGGTGAATATACTGCCAACCATAACAGCCTCGGTTTGTCATAGCTAGTGTAACAATTAATACTGCTAAAGAAACACAACAATAACCTCGGAAGGAAACTCATCATCATCATCATGGGCCCTGCCAACTAGCACAAGTGTGATGTGTCTTCAGATCTTGGTCCTTGGTGTTCAGGATAAGTTATGTTGATGATATTCCTCCAAGTCACCTTTTCAGTCCATCCAACATCATTTCTCTGGGTCTGCCCTTGCCTCTTCCATGGCTGATCTTTCAAGTCAGCACAATATTTTCTAATGCCGGCGTCCTCATTATATAAGCAAAGATCATCGTTTGTCTCCTTTTTCTACCTGTATATGCTCTTCTTTCATGAACTTTTTTTTTCAGACATTCAGTTTTAGTTACTATGCACAAGTCATTCTTCATTTTGGACTAGAAGTATGTGGTTCCATCATCCAGATACTGAGTTAAGTGCGTGGAGCAACACTATGAGCTTTTAATTTCATGTGGAATGCTTTTACATCTGTCCATGGTGGATTATTTTGTGAACTGCATTCTTACAAAAATGGCAGCAAGCTGGTTGCTGAACTAGCTGGTTTTGCCTTATGCAGTAATGTGTGTGCAACTGCTGGTTTTCTAAGACTGCCCCTTCCATCGACGATGAACTGCAATTTCAGTGGCAGATGTTGTGTTGGCATTCTGGCAGCAGCCTTTTGCATGTATGCCTGTGCATGCTGTTGGCTAGTCAGGACTACTCTGATCCACTTTTCACATGGGACAGTGAGGAGCATTTCATGTGATATTCACTGGCACAGGAGTGGAGCATTTTGGTGTGACCCTTTGCAGTGATGTTGGAACCACAACTAACAACCAACTAACATCAAGCAATTTTACTATTCCCTACTGTTTATGCTGTCTCAGTAATGTTTCCCTATACCAAACCAACACCTGTCTCATGACAACATTATAGCAACTGTTTCATAAAGATGGAATCAATATTTTCCACAACTGCAGTGGAATTTTTGCATTTATGTCCAGACATGACAGGCCAACCAGTTAATAGAATTATTAATATTTACATAACTCTTCATGGCCTCCGCGGTTTGGTGTAAGAATGTGAACTACTGATGCTGCATAACACATCTTTCTTATTCTATCTGTTACTCCCCAAGACAGCACAGGACCTCAACCGTCTTGTGTCAAGCTATCCTAATCTTTGCTGTCTATTTAAGTTCTGTCTATGTCTTTTTCATATTTCTAACTCTCTTCTTTGGTTCTGTTTCTCCCTTTCTCTCCAATTCTACCATCCTCCTTCTAGTGGCAATCCTCCTTTTATTTTGGATAGCTGAATTATTTGTCTATTATTTTCTGTCAAGCTCTCCTAATCTTTGCTGCCTCCTGAAGTTCCTTCTATGTTTTTTTCATATTTTGAATTCTCTTCTGTGATTTTGTTTCTCCTTTTCTCCACAAGCCGGCTCTGTGGTGAAGGGGTTACGGGAACAATTCATAAACCTGCATGCGGCGTTCGAAACACAGCTTTGGGCGATTTGGTAGCAGACTGCCTTGCGTTGGTTTTCATAAAATGGTATGAGTGCCGGTCATTCAGAAAGCAATAGCAAACTACTGAACGTAAAGTTGCCAAGAAATCACAAACAGCCGAAAAATGCTGTGGTTGATTGCAACGTTCTGTAAAAGATATGCAACTAACTTTCTCCACAATCATGCCATCCTTCTAGGGGCGATCCTCATTTCATCTTGGCTGGAGGAATTATTTGTCTATTATTTTCCAAACATAGGTCCTCAGCCATCTTGTGTCAAGCTCCCTTAACCCTTTACCGGGCAAATCGTCCATTTACGTCCTGACCCCGGTACGGGCAGACCGTCTGAAACCGTCCGTTACTATTATGCATTGTAAAAACGCGATCTCTCAGCTTTCCGATACTTCCGACGGCTACTTTCGCTTTCGCCGATAGCTTGACGTGGCCGCCATTTGTAAGCGCCTACTATGAATTTGAACAGATTTTAAAAATAGTTTTCGGGGTTTTTACGCTTAGTTTTACAAAATGGATTTCGGCAATTCTTCAAGGATTAGCCGAGATTTCGCTAGGTTCAATTTAAGTGACATTAAAGAGCACGAAGTTGACTATTAATTGGAGCTAGATATCAGTGAAAAGCATTCTTTGCATTAGCAGTCATGAGTCGGACTTTAAAGAAAGTGATTGATTCTGAAAATGTGTTTGTAAATTGTCGTATAGATGACGGAAAATCACAAACAATATGCTGTATTTCGTAAATATTTGTGTTCATATACGGATTACTGGCAACAATCACATGAGTAACATATTCTGCATGCTTTTCCTTTCATTGTGTTGTTTATTTAACTAAAATCGGTTGACTAACACCTTATTTGTGATGTTTTTACTACCGCAACCCGAAATTTTACCGAACCTGAAAAAATCTTCCCCGTTCAGGGCTAAAAAACGGACAAGCGTCTGCCCGGTAAAGGGTTAATCTTCGCTGTCTCTTGAAGTTCCTTCTAAGTCTTTATCTTTATTTCTAACTCTCTTTTTTGATTCTGTTTCTCCCTTTCTCCACAATCATGCCATCTTCCTTCTAGGGATGATCCTCCTTTCATCTAGGCTGGCTGTATGGGATAAAACCTGGTGTAATGAAGTCTATCCTCTTGTTTTTTAAAACCTTTATTTTTTTTAAATGTGTAGTTTTATCTGAGTATGATTCATGTTTTTCTTAGCCCATGTTTTAACAGAACAAAAATATGCTGGCTCCTGGGGAATAGTGGCTGGTCCTGAATCATGTTTAGATTGTTCTACCGCTGGGTCCGGTCATTTCTTGCTTTCAAGTTACAACTGCCTAGGGCAGAAACAGTGAAATATCCAACATGTATACAAAACTCAAAACTGTGATGGATCTACACCAACAACAATAGACAATTGACACTGTTGTTTCCAAAGTTGCTGAATTGGTAGCATTAATATCTAATACAAATTTGCATCTTAGCTGTTAAGAGTTGGCAACATCTCTGCAAGTAACAAATGACTACAAAAACCATCATGGCATGAGAAATGCAATTGCTTTGACAAAGGTTTTCAAGCTGGGGGGAAATTGCAGAGACAGATGGGGAACTAGATATGATATTATCAGGTGTGTGTATAGAGGCGGAGTGAGAGAAACAGACAAAAGGATGGACGGATAGAATTGAATTGAATTGAACTTTATTTTAAAAGGGTTACAAATTGGGCACGTAGGCCCGTCTTACATTCGGCCCTTCCAATCACTCATCTTTCGTTCATCAACAGTGCATGATACATTCACATAGGAAAAAAAAATTGTCAAATGAATGTTCTAAGCATAAACAATGAATATTATCATGTTATGTGGCACACCCCCCCTCCAACACACACATCCCGCACCAACCCCACACACACATCCCTCACCCACTCACATATAACCCCCATCCACCACACATTCCCCCACCCACCACACATCTGTCCACCCACTCAAACATCCCCTATCCAACCCAGACATCTCGCACCCACCCACACAAACATCCCTCATACACATCCCCACCCACACACAACTCCCTACTCACACATACCCCAACCCACACAAACTCCCCAACACACACACACACACACACACAGACAGACAGACAGACAGACAGACAGACAGACAGACAGACAGACAGACAGACAGACAGAAGGACAGACAGACAGAAGGATGGACAGACAGACAAGGATAAAAAAAGTAATAGGGATAGACAGAAAGACAGACTGAGATATAAAAAGAGAGAAACAGAGACCAAAAGACACACAAAAACACGGAGAAAGAGAGAGACAGCAAGAGAGAGAAAGAGAATATACAGACATTAGGTGCATATCCACCCACCAAACAGCTAACCTACCCACCCACCAACTAGCCAACCTACCTACCTACCCACCCACTCACCCATCAATCAGCCAGCTAAACACCTTGCTAACAAATCAACCAACCCACCCTCCCAACCATCCATCTAATCTATCTTTCCACCCACCCAAACAACACCCACCCTGCCGGCCATCTATCCATCCATCTGTCCATCCATCCACCCATCAATCTATGTATTTTTCTATGTAAATCCCTCCCTATCTCCTTATCTATCTATCTTTCATTCTATCTATCTATCCCCATAAGATACTTTGACAAATTCCCAATATATGCTGTTCTTAAGTTGCCAATGAACTGTCCTGGTGTGGCAGAGATGGTCTAGTAGTCTGTGTGGGAGACTTCAATGTGGTAGCGATGGTCAAGTAGTCTTTGTGGGAGACAGTGAGATGGTATAGATGGTCAAGTATGTGTGGGAGACTGTGAGATGGTAGAGATGGTCAAGTAGTATGTGTGGATTTTGGTGTGGTAGAGAGGATCAAGTAGTCTGTGTGGGAGACTGTGAGATGGTATAGATGGTCAAATAGTTTGTGTGGGAGACTGTGAGATGGTAGAGATGGTCAAGAAGTTTGTGTGGGAGACTAGTGTGGTAGAGATGGTCAAGTAGTCTATGTGGGAGACTGTGAGATGGTAGAAATGGTCAAGTAGTCTGTGTGGGAGACAGTAGAGATGGTCAAATAGTCTGTGTGGGAGACTATGAGATGGTAGAGATGGTCAAGTAGTCTGCATGGGAGACTGAGATGGTAGAGATAGTCACGTAGTCTGTGTGGGAGACTGTGAGATGGTAGAGATGGTCAAGTAGTCTGTGTGGGAGACTGAGATGGTAGAGATGGTCAAGTAGTCTGTGTGGGAGACTGTGAGATGGTAGAGATGGTCAAGTAGTCTGTGTGGGAGACTGAGATGGTATAGATGGTCAAGTAGTCTGCATGGGAGACTGAGATGGTATAGATGGTCAAGTAGTCCATGTGGGAGACTGTGAGATGGTAGAGATGGTCCAGTAGTCTGTGTGGGAGACTGTGAGATGGTAGAGATGGTCAAGTAGTCTGCATGGGAGACTGAGATGGTAGAGATGGTCCAGTAGTCTGTGTGGGAGACTGTGAGATGGTAGAGATGGTCAAGTAGTCTGTGTGGGAGACTGTGAGATGGTAGAGATGGTCAAGTAGTCTGTGTGGGAGACTGTGAGATGGTAGAGATGGTCAAGTAGTCTGTGTGGGAGACTGAGATGGTAGAGATGGTCCAGTAGTCTGTGTGGGAGACTGTGAGATGGTAGAGATGGTCCAGTAGTCTGTGTGGGAGACTGTGAGATGGTAGAGATGGTCAAGTAGTCTGTGTGGGAGACTGTGAGATGGTAGAGATGGTCCAGTAGTCTGTGTGGGAGACTGTGAGATGGTAGAGATGGTCCAGTAGTCTGTGTGGGAGACTGTGAGATGGTAGAGATGGTCAAGTAGTCTGTGTGGGAGACTGTGAGATGGTAGAGATGGTCCAGTAGTCTGTGTGGGAGACTGTGAGATGGTAGAGATGGTCAAGTAGTCTGTGTGAGAGACTGTGAGATGGTAGAGATGGTCCAGTAGTCTGTGTGGGAGACTGTGAGATGGTAGAGATGGTCAAGTAGTCTGTGTGAGAGACTGTGAGATGGTAGAGATGGTCCAGTAGTCTGTGTGGGAGACTGTGAGATGGTAGAGATGGTCCAGTAGTCTGTGTGGGAGACTGTGAGATGGTAGAGATGGTCCAGTAGTCTGTGTGAGAGACTGTGAGATGGTAGAGATGGTCCAGTAGTCTGTGTGGGAGACTGTGAGATGGTAGAGATGGTCCAGTAGTCTGTGTGGGAGACAGTGAGATGGTAGAGATGGTCCAGTAGTCTGTGTGGGAGACTGTGAGATGGTAGAGATGGTCCAGTAGTCTGTGTGGGAGACTGTGAGATGGTAGAGATGGTCAAGTAGTCTGTGTGAGAGACTGTGAGATGGTAGAGATGGTCCAGTAGTCTGTGTGGGAGACTGTGAGATGGTAGAGATGGTCCAGTAGTCTGTGTGAGAGACTGTGAGATGGTAGAGATGGTCAAGTAGTCTGTGTGAGAGACTGTGAGATGGTAGAGATGGTCCAGTAGTCTGTGTGGGAGACTGTGAGATGGTAGAGATGGTCAAGTAGTCTGTGTGAGAGACTGTGAGATGGTAGAGATGGTCCAGTAGTCTGTGTGGGAGACTGTGAGATGGTAGAGATGGTCAAGTAGTCTGTGTGGGAGACTGTGAGATGGTAGAGATGGTCCAGTAGTCTGTGTGGGAGACTGTGAGATGGTAAGATGGTCCAGTAGTCTGTGTGGGAGATTGTGAGATGGTCAAGTAGTCTGTGTGGGAGACTTTGGTGTGGTAGAGATAGTCAAGTAGTCTGTGTGGGAGACTGTGAGATGGTAGAGATGGTCCAGTAGTCTGTGTGGGAGACTGTGAGATGGTAGAGATAGTCAAGTAGTATGTGTGGAAGACTGTGAGATGGTAGAGATAGTCAAGTAGTCTGTGTGGGAGACTGTGAGATGGTAGAGATAGTCAAGTAGTCTGTGTGGGAGACTCTGAGATGGTAGAGATAGTCAAGTAGTCTGTGTGGGAGACTCTGAGATGGTAGAGATAGTCAAGTAGTCTGTGTGGGAGACTGTAAGATGCTAGAGATAGTCAAGTAGTCTGTGTGGGAGACTGTGAGATGGTAGAGATGGTCCAGTAGTCTGTGTGGGAGACTGTGAGATGGTAGAGGTGATCAAGTAGTATGTGTGGGAGACTGTGAGATGGTCCAGTAGTCTGTGTGGGAGACTGTGACATGGTAGAGATGGTCGCATAGTCTGTGTGGGAGACTGTGAGATGGTAGAGATGGTCCAGTAGTCTGTGTGGGAGACTGTGAGATGGTAGAGATGGTCAAGTAGTCTGTGTGGGAGACTGTGAGATGGTAGAGATGGTCAAGTAGTCTGTGTGGGAGACTGTGAGATGGTATAGATGGCCAAGTAGTCTGTGTGTGAGAGAGTGAGATGTAGAGATGGTCAAGTAGTCTGTGTGGGAGACTGTGAGATGGTATAGATGGTTAAGTAGTCTGTGTGTGAGAGAGTGAGATGTAGAGATGGTCAAGTAGTCTGTGTGTGAGAGAGTGAGATGTAGAGATGGTCAAGTAGTCTGTGTGGGAGACTGTGAGATGGTATAGATGGTTAAGTAGTCTGTGTGTGAGAGAGTGAGATGTAGAGATAGTCAAGTAGTCTGTGTGGGAGACTGAGATGGTAGAGATGGTCAAGTAGTCTGTGTGGGAGACTGTGAGATGGTAGAGATGGTCAAGTAGTCTGTGTGGGAGACTGTGAGATGGTAGAGATGGTCAAGTAGTCTGTGTGTGAGACTTTGGTGTGGTAGAGATGGCCAAGTAGTCTTCATGAGAGACTGTGAGATGGTAGACATGGTTCAAGTATTCTGTGTGGGAGACTGTGAGATGGTAGAGATGGTCAAGTAGTCTGTGTGTGAGAGAGTGAGATGTAGACATGGTTCAAGTATTCTGTGTGGGAGACTGTGAGATGGTATAGATGGTCAAGTAGTCTGTGTGTGAGAGAGTGAGATGTAGAGATGGTCAAGTAGTCTGTGTGGGAGACTGTGAGATGGTAGAGATGGTCAAGAAGTCTGTGTGTGAGAGAGTGAGATGTAGAGATGGTCAAGTAGTCTGTGTGTGAGAGAGTGAGATGTAGACATGGTTCAAGTATTCTGTGTGGGAGACTGTGAGATGGTAGAGATGGTCAAGTAGTCTGTGTGTGAGAGAGTGAGATGTAGACATGGTTCAAGTATTCTGTGTGGGAGACTGTGAGATGGTATAGATGGTCAAGTAGTCTGTGTGTGAGAGAGTGAGATGTAGAAATGGTCAAGTAGTCTGTGTGGGAGACTGTGAGATGGTATAGATGGTCAAGTAGTCTGTGTGTGAGAGAGTGAGATGTAGAAATGGTCAAGTAGTCTGTGTGGGAGACTGTGAGATGGTTTAGATGGTTAAGTAGTCTGTGTGTGAGAGAGTGAGATGTAGAGATGGTCAAGTAGTCTGTGTGGGAGACTGTGAGATGGTAGAGATGGTCAAGTAGTCTGTGTGGGAGACTGTGAGATGGTAGAGATGGCCAAGTAGTCTGTGTGGGAGACTGTGAGATGGTAGAGATGGTCAAGTAGTCTGTGTGTGAGACTTTGGTGTGGTAGAGATGGCCAAGTAGTCTTCATGAGAGACTGTGAGATGGTAGACATGGTTCAAGTATTCTGTGTGGGAGACTGTGAGATAGTAGAGATGGTCAAGTAGTCTGTGTGGGAGACTGTGAGATGGTAGAGATGGTCAAGTAGTCTGTGTGTGAGACTTTGGTGTGGTAGAGATGGCCAAGTAGTCTTCATGAGAGACTGTGAGATGGTAGACATGGTTCAAGTATTCTGTGTGGGAGACTGTGAGATGGTAGAGATGGTCAAGTAGTCTGTGTGTGAGACTTTGGTGTGGTAGAGATGGCCAAGTAGTCTTCATGAGAGACTGTGAGATGGTAGACATGGTTCAAGTATTCTGTGTGGGAGACTGTGAGATGGTAGAGATGGTCAAGTAGTCTGTGTGTGAGACTTTGGTGTGGTAGAGATGGCCAAGTAGTCTTCATGAGAGACTGTGAGATGGTAGACATGGTTCAAGTATTCTGTGTGGGAGACTGTGAGATGGTAGAGATGGTCAAGTAGTCTGTGTGGGAGACTGTGAGATGGTAGAGATGGTCAAGTAGTCTGTGTGTGAGACTTTGGTGTGGTAGAAATGGCCAAGTAGTCTTCATGAGAGACTGTGAGATGGTAGACATGGTTCAAGTATTCTGTGTGGGAGACTGTGAGATGGTAGAGATGGTCAAGTAGTCTGTGTGTGAGACTTTGGTGTGGTAGAGATGGCCAAGTAGTCTTCATGAGAGACTGTGAGATGGTAGACATGGTTCAAGTATTCTGTGTGGGAGACTGTGAGATGGTAGAGATGGTCAAGTAGTCTCCAGCGGCAAAATGATTAAGGATGTGACAATTTAGGGTAGAAACAAAATATTTGTCATATCTATGGACTCATTTGCTTTAATTAGTAATGTCATGAAAAAAAGAAAATAGACAGAACTGTCCCCACTTTCCACAGGCATAAAAATCTGTTCACTGGAGGCTTTGTGTTTTTTGCATGGATGTAAATGGGTACCCAAATGTGCATGTTTTGTGGAGAGCTTTGAAAGATAAGCATGAAACAATTATATAACTTAATTTTTTTTAAATACAAACTGCAAAACTTCAAATTCATCTTTACTGTTAATAATAATATTATTAACTGATTAAGTGCCGTGGGATGATTAATCACCTTAAACGACTTCCCCTATCAGATCTAAATCTACCATGGGCTTCAATTCAGTAGTGTTCCTTATTCAGTTAATTCAGCCCCCCCCCCCCCTTAATTCCATATATAATACTGTATACATGTCTGTTATCATATTAATTAACAACTTTTAAGTCATAACTGTGACACACCCCAACTTCCTATTTTCCACCATCCATTTTTTGTTAGGTACAAATCTATTTTTTGTTTGGCTCTGCATCTGCTAAGTCAAATTAAAATTATTATAAAATTATGAATTATGAGCAGTAATAAGTAATAAATAAGGAAGTGTCTATTCACAGGGCCCTGTGTATAAATAAAGTGTCTATTCACAGGGCACGGCTGGTCACGTGATTTAACTTAAGTTTGCGGCTATATTATACATTTTCGTTGATTGGAAAACGTGTCGTCAGTGGCATAGTTGATAGTGTCCCCGTCTGATGGGCGGGAGCTCGAGGTTCGTTTCCTTGCCGGACATTTTTTTTTTTTTATTGTTCAGCAATTAATTGGATGAAAGTCAAATGTCAATCATTCGTTTCCTTGCCGGACATTTTTTTTTTAATTGTTCAGCAATTAATTGGATGAAAGTCAAATGGCAATCGTTCGTTTCCTTGCCGGACAATGTTTTTTTTTAATTTTTCAGCAATTCATTGGGTGAAAGTCAATCCTTCATCTCTTTGGGTATTTAGAATTGTGTTGTTTAAAGTGAGTGTACTTTAGTTAGTGCCAGTTTCTCCAGTATTGGTCCTCGTTGCTTTGCACTACGGCAATTCCAATACCCAACCCACACATTTTTGAGTCCCAAACGATCAGTTTTCCTTCTACCCCTTCTGGCTCCAGCCCTCTTCTTCCTTTTCCTTCCTCCTCTCCCCTACCTCTTCTCCTCCGCTTCATTCTGTTGTCAAAAGTATCGAGCACAAAGCACGTACTCCGTTGCTTCTGCGATAATTCTTTGTAATATTCATAGTTGGTTAGGTAGGTGGGTAGTTAGACATGAAAGTGCTTAAGTAGGCAGGTAGGTGGGTTGTTAGACAGATAGATGGTTAGAGAGGCAGATATGTGGGTAGGTAGACAGGTAGGTAGTTAAGTAAGCAGGTATGTGGGTAGCTAGGCAGGTAGGTGGATGAGTAGGTATGCAGGTAGATGGGTAGCTAGATCCAACCCGACACTCGCTCGTCGATCATCTGTGTTCCACCATGCCAATTCATACATCTCTTTCAACCTCTCCCTGCAATACTCTGAACAGGCAGGTTGACCGGCCAAGCGAGAGAGAGCGAGAGAGAGAGAGAAAGAGAGAGAGAGAGAGAGAGAGAGAGAGAGAGAGAGAGGAGAGAGAGAGAGAGAGAGAGAGAGAGAGAGAGAGAGAGAGAGAGAGAGAGAGAGGCAGGCAGTCAGAGATACAGACAAATAAACAACGGATGTATAAACTGGCAGACAGACAGCAAACAGATAGAGAGTCAGACACACGCATACATACACACACACACACATACACACACACAGAGAGTCAACCAGACATACATACACACAGATAGTCAACCAGACATACATACACACAGAGAGTCAACCAGACATACATATGCATATGGAAAGACAGACACACAGTTTGTTAGATAGAGATTCAGATAGACATATATACAAATGGACAGATACAAATAGACTGATAGAGAACAAGAAATCACGAAGGCTGTCAGACGGACGGCCAGACAGAGAGACATCCAGACAGGTGGACAAATAGAGAGGCATACAGACAGGCGGACATATAGAGAGGCATACAGACATCTCTCTCTCTCTCTTCTTCTCTATCTCCCTCCCCCTCTCTCTCTTTCTTGTCTTTATCACTTTTTTATGTCTTTCAACACATCTTTCTCATATCTCTGTCTCGCACACTATCTTCATTATCTATCTCCCTCCTCTCTCTTTTCAACCTGCTTCACATATACCAGGTTTTCCTGCACTTTATAAGCGTAGCATTACCTTGTTTATTTGTTAATTCATGAGACCAGTCAGTCGAAAGATTGGTGTTTGTATTGCCTAACGACCCTAATCATGTCTCTCTGAGGTGACGCATATTACTGTCAGCTTGGACCAGAATTATCAGGATATAAATAGTAGGAAATGAAAGTGTCTATTCGGACTCCAGCTCGGAATAAACTACTCTGTCTATTCGGAGCTAAACTATCACGTGATTTTTCCCGGTCCCGGAAACCCCGGGTGGTCCTGGTCACGTGATTTGCCTAGTCACATGACTTAACGTATGTGACGTCATCGGGACATGAGCGTGGCTATGTTATATACTTTTGTTGATTCAAAATCATATCCTCAGTAGCATAGTGGTAAGTGTCTCTGCCTGATAAGCGGGAGCTGTTGGTTCGATTCCCTGCTGGACACTTATTTTTTTTTTTTTTTAATATTTCAGCAATTAATTGGGTGCAAGCGACTTTTTAATAAAAAAAATATTAGGAACTATGATTATGAACACTTTTTTATGTCTTTCAACACATCTTTCTCATATCTCTGTCTCTCACACTAGCTTCGTTATCTATCTATCTCCTCTCTCTTTTCAACCTGCTTCACATATACCAGGTTTTCCTGCACTTTATGTGCGTAGCATTTCCTTGTTTATTTGTTAATTCATCAGGCCAGTAAGTCGGAAGCCTGGTGTTTGAATTGCCTAATCATATCTTTCTGAGGCGACGCATATTACTGTCAGCTTGGACCGGAATGATGAGGACATCAATAGCAGGAAATAGTAGGGCGGTAATGTCAACAAAGATGGAAGCCTGTAAACAGTAAGTGTACAGAAACGCAAGTTAACAATTCTTTAACTCGCATGGGAACACAATTATTGTTATTGGGGATACCAATCTGGAAAATTATTCTTGATATTTAAACAGCTTCATACTTCAGCTATGTATAAACTACTCTGTCTATTCGGACTCCAGCTCGGAATAAACTACTCTGTCTATTCGGACTCCAGCTCGGAATAAACTCTCCCGTTGGAAATAGTAGGTCGGTAATGTAAACAAAGATGGATGCCTGTAAACAGTAAGTGTACAGAAACGCAAGTTAATTCTTAAACTCGCCTGATATTTAAACAGCCATACTTCAACTAAGTATAAAGTATCGATTCATAGGGCCCTATATATAAACAAAGTGTCTATTCATACGGCCCTGTGTATAAACAAAGTGTCTATTCACAGGGCCCTGTGTATAATTCATAAACAAAGTGTCTATTCACAGGGCCCTGTGACTAAACTCTCCCAATAAATAAAATTTTACTGCAATAACAGACAAGAGAATCAGAATAGCGGCTGAGAAGAGTTATGATCGCCAACGTCTGCTCCAGACAATGTTGACGGTTACCTAACCTGACAACAATAACTCTAAAATAAACTCACCATAAATCATGGACAAACCAGTTTCATGAACAAACCTAAACCGCCGATGTTTGAACAACCAAACTGTCAAAATAGTCAGCAATAGCAGTCCTAATAACATGAGAATTGTTAAACTGTCCGTCCTGTGTTGCAGTACTGCCTTCTGCTCATAAGAAGGCTCCATTTTTCTGTCCCGTAAACTGACTGCCTCGGTGCCTGAAATAAATAAAACACTACACAACAGCGATGTGGATATTGATGTTGTTGTCAACACGGAACACGGTACCCCCTTCGCCATTTTGATAACTCCTACCAGAATTACTTCCGGTAGGTCATGGAATCTCCTGGTCCTTTCAGCTGTAAATGTCATGTAACCAACCTGCCCGGCCGGCGCCGGGGACAATGTCCCTTCACAACCAACAACTTATTATTCAGTCACTTTTTTTCTCATATCGTGACTACATTCTTCTTCTGCGATCAACGTTTGTTATGCGTGGTGCATGAAATCCATTGTAATGCGTAGGTGTCAGCTTTCTAGTCCCCTACCACTTAGGCCAATATCTATGATCTTACGATTTCGGCGGTTGCCGTTTGTTTTCTGGATTCTTCCAGGGTGTTTGTAAACGTTACAAACACCCTGGAAGTATCCAGAAAACAAATGGCTTGAAACGGCAACCGCCGCTTTGCCAAGTCTCACTACACTTTGTATGTAGAACAAATATGAAAAATGAAGTGCATGCTGTCATCAAGAAATGTGCTTCATAGTCCATCGTAAAGCAATATGCAACGAGTGGCTGTCGTCGGCTGGAGTAATTCTTTGCATTCCAAAAAGAATGGTTTTATCAACGCAGGAAAGCATTTTTGAAATTTGTTGTACACACAAAGTGTAGTGAAACTTGTAGTGAAACACCCGGTATATTGTTGTGGCGAGGGGATTACGAACGTGATTCGCAATCCCGCATACCGCGTTCGAAATAGCTGAGTGTTCTTTGGTTTTCATACAATGGTATGAGTGTTGGTCGTTCAGAAATCAATGGCAAACTACTGAATGTAAACTTGCGCAGAAATCACGAACAAAATCATGGAGTTAACTGCGGCGTCCTGTAAAGTATGCGCAACTAAGTAACTGCCTCCCGGGTTTGTGAGCTATCATACCCATATTTTCTATTGGGCTTTGTTGTCATGTTGTCTACTCCTTGTTCTCTTGCCTTCAACCTGGAAGGTAAGGTTGAAGGTAAGAAAGCAAGAGGAAGACAGCGATACAAGTAGGAAGATAACATCAAGAGGTGAAGGAACAGCAGCCTGACAGAATGTACAATCACGGCGAGAGACAGGCAGTGTTGGAGATCCTTGCAGTCAATCTTCATTGTGGAGACTACACCTTATTGATTGATTGTTATGTTGTCATGGCCAAATATTACGAGTTTATTGTCTGTATGTATCTGCTAATGCAGTGGTTCTCAACCTTTTTTGGCCCGTTCCCCCCTTCACCATATTTTTAGGACGTCATTCCCCCCCCCTCACCATATTTTTAGGACGTCATTCCCCCCCCCCCCACCATATTTTTAGAACGTCATTCCCCCCCCCCCCCTTTTGTATTTCCTCCATAAAAATTTACCCCTGCCCCTACACAGTATACGTAATAATTGAAGCTAAATTTAATAGCGCATACTAAAACAAGTCTAGATATCTACATAAAACGTGATTTGGGGATCTACTTACGTTATAAAATGAATTTCAGAAGGATGATACGTACAAAACCGTAAAGTATGAAGATAAAAACAATGTCAAGTAATCGGTTCTTGTATCAACGCAATCTAGAAATAACCACAAAACCACAAAATTCCCCCCGGGGGGGGGGGGGGGATTCCCCACCGGTTGAGAACCACTGTGCTAATGTAACACTTGAGCATTAGTTTTATTTGCTGCCATGGGATATCTTTGAGAGACAGTTGTCAGGTATAAGGACAGTCGCCATTTCGGTGGAGAAAAAAACTCGGCCACGGAGCAAACACGACAGGGGATTTCGTTAGTCAGAATCGTTCCAATCGTTCCCCTTTTGCCGAATGTTTCGGCCTCTTTACCTTTTACACTCTCTAGAGACGGGCCCACACGGGCCATGACTCTGAATGTCTTTCTAGGGGGCTTCTAAGGATTGTCTTGTCCGGATGTGGATAATCAATTGTCTTCGCGAACTGATGTCTTGCAGTATTTGGATGGGAGCCGCATTTGCCAAGTGGATAGCGCGCTTTTCCACCAGACATTTCATAAATAAACACACATAGTGTTGATTATGTGGTTGTTTCGGGATTTGAAATTTAAATATTGATTGAAAGCTATAGTTTACCGACCGGGATTCGAACCTGTCACCTCCAAATGGCGTTGCTGCAGGAAGAAGTGTACTTCAACGCATGACCAACTAGACACCTCTAAAAAAAAAAAAAGGTTCGATTCGATTTCGCCACTACCCCTACCCCGTTTAACTTCAAGGAGAAGTTATAGTTGGGGTTCATCACTGGCTCAGAATGATAGTTCGAAAGGTGTCTTCATTACATTAGCTAGGTTTATCATCCACATGAACCTACAACTGTGAAATATGGACGGAATTCGTATCTAACCATTGAAATAGCACCATGGGTCTCAACATTTTTTATTAAACCAGCACAGGTCAAATAACAAACACAAAAATACATCAGACCGCAATGTTATGTCCAGTATATTCACAAACATTTACAGAAGAGAAATGGCTGGTCGGTTCTAATGTTGTACACGTATTACACAGGAAATCAAATGGGAACCCGTTGAGGCCACTGAAGCAGTTCATAAACACACACAGTATCGTTTGGCGTTCATAGAAATGAGAAGAAGGAAGTAGAGAATGATGGACGCACTAGACAACATAAACATTGAAAGCTATGTCTTGTGTTCTAATCCTCACAGGGGATTAGCCCAGTGTTTTCCAACGTGGGGCCCACGCCCCACAGGGGGGCAATGCGATTGTTAAGGGGGGGGGGGGGGGGGGCAATTCGAAAATTGAAGAAATCGGCTGAATATAACAAAACGGGGAGACTTGAGAATGCAGTTAACTAAATTGGAATCTGACATAAAATTTCTTTGCAGCAAGCATCAAGCGCAAGGATCTCACTAAATTTAAATAATTACTAATAATTAAAATAATATAGAAAAATCTTTCATTAAAATTATTTTGTACTTGAATTTCAGTTCTCC
This sequence comes from Cepaea nemoralis, assembly GCA_014155875.1. Classification (NCBI taxonomy): domain Eukaryota; kingdom Metazoa; phylum Mollusca; class Gastropoda; order Stylommatophora; family Helicidae; genus Cepaea; species Cepaea nemoralis. Next base: position 181,218 of record JACEFZ010023193.1, on the reverse strand, counting down.
ATTATATGTTTTGAAAATTTACTTACTGTGTTTGCTCAATAATTTCCTTGTGATTTCTTCCCAAAACCTATCGGTCCTTTGGCTAGGATCGGGTGCATTTGCTGCTCCCCCCTCCCCCCCCCCCCCAGTAGTGCGCCTGGTCTGGTCGGGGGCCGGGATGATCAAATAAAAACCCATCACATATCTTCACCTTAGATGTGGGCCTGGTGGACCACTGTGGGCAATAGCTCACAGTGAGACTAAGGGTCCACACAAAAAAGGGGGAACCAGCTTGTCTGGGGTAACCGCCAAACCAAATTTAAAAAAAATTCACCCAACACAACTGACACACTGGGACGTGGGACCTGGGGGGGGGGGGGGGGGGAAGATCCTACATAACTGTGTGACTTACTTATTGACTCGACCGCGTAACGTTTTCTACCCACCTATGCACCGCTTTACGGGACAAATATTTGTTAGCATAAACCCTGACAACTCGCCTTGGCGGGAGACACTTCCCGAATGACACCGAAGTTAAATGTGAAGTGAAAACGTGGTTTAGAAAACAAAGCACGCAGTTCTATGCAGCCGGTTTGGGAGGACTGATAAAACGATGAGATACGTGCATCAATGTTGGTGGAAATTATGTTGAGAAATAAAGGGACAATGTATGTATATAAATAAACTGGTTTCAAGTTGTTATCATATTTAGTTATTTTTCTTCAACCATTTGTGACTTACTTATTGACGTCCCCTCGTACTAAACAGAACATGGTCACAAGTAACAAAATGCTTGGCGGCGAAGCCTTCGTCAGCACACAACCAGCATTCTCAATTCTGTTAGTGTACCCATTATAGGCTGCTTCTACCTAGGAGCCCAAGTCAATGGAACAGAATCCAGGTCTGGAAAGGGATACGAATACACGAGCACAGGTCCTGCAGGCCAGCGCGCTGGCCACTGACCTTCTCATGTCTATTGTATCTTCTATTCTGAACGTCTTTTAAGAAGTCTCCGTTGTGAAGTGGTTACACTGCCTGTCTCACGCTCCGAAGGATGTGGGTTCGATTCCTACCTACGTCGTTCGGTTCAAAAGAACAATTTTCTCGGAGAACTTCAGGAAGTCGTCGCTGGAGTTATGGAGTTCATACTTTCTGGGACCCTTTCTGCATAGCACAATGCGGAAAAATAACGAGGCATTTGGGATAAAACCCTAGTGCAAAGAAGTCGATCATCTCGACTTTCAAACCCTTTTAAACCATTTAATCTGAATGTCTTTTAATGTCATTCTATGAATGCCATTCAACACCTGTGAATTTATTTCGAAACTATTGTATTCCCACTCTGTGACAATATGACTCATGACTTGTCAACGCCTCTATAACATTTGGGAAGTACGCATTTAACATGTAAGAAGGGTTGTCTTGCTAGAGCAGCAACCTCATTATGTACCGATATTAAACAGTGTGCTAGCAAATACATCTACGGGAGGTCTGCGTGGCCGAATGGACCAGATCGATCGTTATTAAACATCCGGTGTGGTGATGCCGAGTTAGCGAGTTTAACCCTTACACCGGTTAGTTGGACTAAAATGTTGACTTCTTGACTGTGAGTTGGGTATGTAAATTACAAGTACTTCTGAAGTCGGAATGGGTTTACCAGATGGCGAGGGACACTTGTAATAGGGAAAGCCAATGCACACGTAACAAAGGAGTCCAGCGCTGTCGTTGTACACGTACGGACTATGCTTGCTTTTAAAGTGAGCGAATGCCCAAATAAAATGTATTTCAAAAATAAATCTAAGAACCGCGCCTTCTCTTCTGCTTAGCAGATATACTACAGCATCTTCTAGAAAATAGTAATAACGCCGTTTAAAGATGTAAACTCACTTTAACAACAAGGATCACTGGGGATCGTCCATCGTTCAGGTTAAAGCCTTTCTATTGCGCGACCAATGAAAGACATAACAATACTCTCGAAAACTGCTTTATCTTCTTGATGGACAGCCTACCACCACAAGATCTTAACGCCAAACACGGTTTTCTCTAAATATCGGTATCAGTCTCTGTTTTATTCCTGCCCGCCCTCCATTCTACCATCTATCCCTCTTTCCCTATCAATATCCTTACCATGTCTTTATTCCTTTTCTCTTCATTGGTGGCCGCTGTATCGCCAATAATACATTATATTAACTTGTTGTATCAGTTCATTGTGATACGTATTTTTCAACCATCCTCACTGTTCTTCTAGGTTTGAAGACAATGGCTTGACATTTCCACGTGGTACAATATGAGTATATGCAGCATTCAATTATACTGATTGTATCTATCAATTCACAAGAGAAAACCATTTTGAGTACTGTTCACACACACACAAACAGGCATACATATATAATACATACGCGCGCAAACACACGCCCTGTATAGCAGGTCTTAGGATACTCCCACTGAACCATTCACTTTATTGATCACTGTATTCGTGATAACTATAAATTCTACATGAGGCTCAAGCCCATTATTCGACAGGATTAGTCATATACCATAACGCATACAGTATAGCTAAGGTTCGCGATTCTGTCGATTTATTCATACACAGCAAGAGACAAAGCGTGTTGTATATGTAAATAGAAGGGAACATTCTTAACCAAGTGGATAATTTTAAATACCTAGGAGCATAATGGGAAGAATTTGTAAGAAAATAGAAGAAGAAATTAACGTGGTTCAAGCTGGATTTAGACAAGGGAGAGGAACAAGAGATCACATTCTCAATACGTGTTTAATAATAGAGAAGTGCAGAGAATTTAATGTAAACCTATTCTCATGTTTTGTGGATTATTCAAAGGAATATGACTGTGTACAACATCAGAAACTCTGGGAAATCATGAGGATTTTGGGCTTTCCAACACATGTAATACAACTCATAAGAATGCTCTATCTAGACGAACAAGGCAGCGATTAGAATAGATGGCGAGACATCAGATTGGTTTGACATCAAGCAAGGAGTCCGTCAAGGATGTGTGCTGCCACCCATTTGTTTAACCTTTACGCCGAAAATATAATGAGAATTGTAAGAGATGATATAAATAGGGAGCTATATGATGCCCTAAATATCGATGGTCTTGACATACCAGAGATTCGGTATGCTGATGATACAGTATTGCTATCCACAACACAGACTGTTATAGAAAACCTAATAGCCTCAACCCAATTGAATAGTGAAAATCACAACTTGTATCTTAACATAGCAAAAACAAAGATAATGCATACAAATAAAACCACTATGGAGAAAGAAATATATGTTAATGAGGAAAAATTGGAGGTGGTGGAAAATTTTGAATATCTTGGGTCATTGATTATCAACAACGGTGACACAATGAAAGAAATTAATCGACGACTATCAATTGCTCTTCAAAGACTAAAACAACTGAATAAATTACGGAATGGGACAGACTTCTTCTTCGTCTTCTTCTTCTTCTTCTTCTCCTACTTCTTCTTCTTCTTCTACTTCTTCTTCTTCTTCTTCTTCTTCTTCTTCTTCTTCTTCTTCTTCTTCTTCTTCTTCTTCTTCTTCTTCTTCTTCTTCTTCTTCTTCTTCTTCTTCTTCTTCTTCTTCTTCTTCTTCAGCGTTCCGAGCCATTGAGGTTCTTTGCTGCAGATACAATGCGGCTCCATTTGTCTCTCTGGTTGACCTTCTCTTGCCAGTCGCTGATTCCAAGTGCTTGTAGGTCTGTATATATTTGATTTTAGTAGATGTTGTAGTGCATAGTATATCTTATTTCCAGAATTGATTCTAGTTTGTATTTCTTCCCTTATGATGTTGGAGCAGTTGAAGATTGTACCCAGGTATTTGTATGTTTCCGTTCTTTTAATGGTCATATTATCTATTTGTATGTGTCCAGAGTTTTTAGCTATTCCTTCTCTTGAAATTACCATATATTCTGACTTGATAACCAGCCCAATCTGTTGGGCATTTTCCTTTAAGTGAGTCAATATTTCCAATGTCTTTTGTTCAGTTTCCCCTATAATATCTATATCATCTGCATAACCAAGCAGCTTGGATGTTCCTCCAATACCATATTCCTCCTTTACCTTCCTTACAACTTTCTCTAGAGCCAGATTGAAGAGTAGCGGCGATAGTGCATCACCCTGTTTCAAGCCAGATGTTATTTGGAAAGGGTCTGATTTCCTGCCTTTATATATATATATATATATATATATATATATATATATATATATATATATATATATATATATATATATATATATATATATATATATATATATATATATATATATATATATATAAGACAATGTATGTATGTATGAATGTATGTCCTTTCTGCGTTCGCGAACGGTCCATCCGATTGAGATGAAATTTTCTACAGATGTTCTTCTCATTCAATGGCAGCCAACTGGCATAGTTTTTTAGTTTACAAACAGTTATTTACGTAATAAAATTTAATGTTGTAATTAAATTATAATTAATATATAGCAAGGGGACTTAACTAAAGAAAAGTTATATCAAGTGACATAACTATTATTAGCTTTGTATATATGTAATTTAAATAAATGTTGCATTTTTCCTCAAAGTCTTATAAAATGTTTATCTACAATTATCTACAGGCATATACGTTATAATATATAATTATAAAATCTTTAAGGCCTTTTCAAAGCTTTCATAAAATAATGCATCTATTTTACATACATGAAAATTTTCTAACGCATTTTTATGTTTCTTCAACAGCACATTAGAAGTTTTACTCTTCTTTATTTCTTTTCCACATCAAATTAAATATTTTTTTCTTCTATATGATGTAATTTTTTTTTTATTAACACAGACATACAGGGGACAAAATATTGTTCTTGCCGGTGATTTCAACTGTGTTCTTATAGAAATTGATGTGGTAGGAGGTGACGTAAGAACACAACTGAGAAGATCCGGCAAGGACAGCATACATCAACTAGATACACTACTAAACATCATCGATACACACAACCTCACGACGCATTCAGACAAACACACTCCGACAGTAGAGAGACGACATCCACAAACAAAGCACACAACAGGTCATCCAGATTAGACAGAATTTACACACCTGCAACACACCACATCACACAAACCCAACACCTACGGCAAACACTAGACTAGACAGACCATAAAGGCATACTAGTACACATTAGCCCAAACAGCACAGACACGCAGCCACACAAGCGATCACCACACTGGAAATTTAATTGCACACTTCTGAAACACACAGGATATGTACAATACATGACACAGCTCATACACATATACACAGACAATATACCGACTGAGAACATCACACAATACTGGGACTTGCTAAAAAGCACGATACGGAGCAGAACACAACATTTAGCAACCATGATCCACAAAGACAGACTAAGACAGCAGCGTATTATACAGACAGCCATACGACTAACAAAACAGACCGCCAGAGATGCATTTCATTTACACACACTAGAAACACAACTAGAAGAACACCAACAACATAGATATTTGGGTGCTCTTCTTAGAACAAAGCTCAACACAATTACACAAGAGACAGCCATTACACAATACATTGCAATAGAGCAGAACATACAGCATAGGAGACAAATAAGCAAATATCAGACATGCAGGGAAACATGCAGACAGAAACACCACACATAGGGACCGCTTTCCAGCAACACTACACACATCTATTCACAGCAGAGGCAGTAGACACACAGATACAAGACAACGTCGTACATGTCAACGTCTCACACGTACACAGGTATTCTTAGATCCTTCACATGCACTCAAGAAAACATCAGCCGTTTGTGGTCTTAAATATTTATTCAGGAGAACCTGATTATCGTCAGATGCACACATAGACGGTTAAATCATTATATACATCAGTGCTGGATAACAAACAATTATAGCACTCAGGCAATCACACAAAACCATGCACTAAAATAATCGCTATCTTCAATCATGGCATCGCCAGCTAGCACTCTCGCAAAATCTATACACTCGCTCCAGAAACACAACGTCCTTCCCCTAAACCGTCCAGTCTCCGTCTGACTTCTTCACGCTGGTCGGTTGGTCACGTGGTACTGGACCTCGTGTCTCACGTGACAGTTGAGCTGTCTCACCAGTCACGTCGTACTACTGCCTGCTCGTGTTGTGTCGGGTCGTTCAGTGCAAGGCTGTCCGGTCAATCCATGATGGAGTCCCGTAGACTTGTGTCCCCTTTTATAACTGGGTCTTGTCCTGTCTATGTCCTGTCTATGACATCCTTGTGTCCCTACTTATGCCCTGTCTCTGATATCTCTGTTACCCTTTTGATGTCCTGTCTTATGACATCTCTGCGCCCTTATCTATGTCCTGTCTATCATATTTCTGTGGTCCTGTATATGTCCTGTCCATGACATCATTGTCTCCCTGCTTATGTCCTGTCTCTATTATATCCCTTGTCCTCTCTATGTCCTGTCACTATTCCCCAACACTCTGACAGTACAGTACACAAAGAAATTATCCGACACAGACAGAGACACACTGGACACAGAACTGACACTGACAGACATAACACAGGCACTGAGCACACTAAACAAAGACAAGCCCCACGACCAGACGGTTTGACAGTAGAATTCGACCAACATTTCTTTCCTATCCTAGGCAATCTTCTCCTCAAAGTCTATCAGGAAGCCTTTGACAAACAACAACTACCTGAAAGCTGTAATATGTCCTATATCACACTCATACGCGCAGAAAACACCGACAAAACACAACTGAAGAACTACAGACCAATTTCCTTACTCAACACAGACTATAAGATACTTGCCAAATCACTCACCAACAAACTTAAACCTTTCATGCCAACACTAATACACTCAGACCAACAGTGCAGTGTCAAAGACAGAAATATACACAACCACAACCACCTCATTAGAGACATAATCAACTACACACATGGGAAAGATTGTCCACCCTCCATCTTGTCATTGGATCAAGAGAAGGCCTTCGACAGAATTTCCCACACTTACCTGCATAGGACACTAGAACACTGTAACATAGGAGAGTATTACAGGCAATGGATACAGATCTTGTACAACAATCCTGAGAGCAAAGTGTTGGTGAACCATTCACTGACAGCCAGCTTCAGGCTCACGAGATCTGTAAGACAGGGATGTCCCTTATCACCACTACTGTATGTGCTCACCTCAGAGCCTTTACTAGAGAAGATAAGACAAGACAATAGTATTAAAGGAACCTTCCTGCATGAGATAGGAGGGCAGAAGCTCATCGCTTATGCAGATGGCACTGCTTTCATTCCCACCAGCAACACATCAATAAGGAAGATACTCCACACCTTCACCCATTTTGGAAAATGCAGTGGAGCCTAAGTAAATATACAGAAATCACAGATAATGGGTCTGGGAAAGTGGAAACAAAAGTCTGATTTCCCTCCAGACCTGAGACACACAGACACCATGAAGCTGTATGGGATCACATATCCATGTGATCCCATAGAAACACACAGACAGACATGGCACTCACTGACCCAACAGATCACAGACATGTTACATAGGTATAGGTACAAAACATCCACAATATTTGGTATAAGCACAATAGTCAACACATACATAATACCCAAAATAATATACTTAGCGAAAGTACTGGACCCTCCCAAACAGACCGTTACAAACATAAACAAAGAAATCAGACGCTTCATCGTCACCAATACAATACACAGCATAAAACACAAAACACTCATAAAAGACAAAAAACCAGGAGGGGGGGGGGGGATATGTGCACTACAGGACATCCACACAAAAATACTGTCACTTAGAATCAGTCACATAGGTAAAATCAACAGACATCCAGAACAACATAGATTAGCTTTATATTATATAGCACACAACATAAAACACCTCACACCTCTTAACAATGCAGCTGTACACTACCAGGGAACATTCCACCATTCTACCAGACATTCATACAGGCAATACAATGACATGAACAGCTAATACAGCAAACAACGCAACACAATATACAAACAGTTAGTTAGAGAGCAAGCACCACCACTCAAACTTATGATTAAAAGAGGACACAAATACTTCATGTCTGACTTCACATGCACCTTTTCAAACCTACACAACAAATACATAACACCAAAAGCCAGGAACATCACATATAAACTGTTATACAATATGACACCGACAACACAGATAGAAGCATACGAATTCAAACAAATATCACAATGTCAGCTATGTAGAAATAACACAAAAGAGACAGAGGAATACATTTATTATACATGTCCAACAATTACAGCCATACACGCAACACTCAAACACCTCATACAAACGCACACAGGCAAACAAACCAACATATATAAGGCAATTTTTCTCAACACTATACCAAAGACAGCAAAATACATACATACAAAACTACTGACTACTCTTTCTTACTACAGACATCTCATATGGACATGTAGAAACTCAGCCAGATACAAACACCGCACATATAACACACACATAATATCATTTATGTACACGCACAAAATATCACAACTATTTCCAGAGTAAATCATATGTATTCTTCTTTATTGTATTACAAATTTGGTATACATGAGTGCGAGAAAGAAAGAAGAAACTGTGAGTGAATGGTGAGTGAATGATTATAAAATATCACATATGGTCACCAAGACCAATGAATAATCCCTCAAGTAAAGATTTGTAGAAGTATAAATGCTTGTTTATTTGCTTCAAAATGATGGTTTAACCCTTATAGATTAGGGGGGAGGGGGGGGGGGGAAGGAGAAAAGAAAATCAACTCCTTCCATTCCAATTTATTAATTATTGAATGTTGCTTTAAATGCACTTGCCGTGCTATACCACCACCATTACTAAGATTATCATTTTAGTAAATAGAATCACAAATCTATTATATTATTATTATTATTATTATTATTATTATTATTATTATTATTATTTTACATGTACTATCCTTAGTATCATTAATGTTATATTGATATCATCATTATTATGTTACAACTTCATCTCCCCTTTGCCCCCCTCCTCCCCCCTTTGCATATGGTTTGTTCTGGGTAAAGCTGGGGCGACCATCCCCGACCCAGCGCATCCACAGGTGGCGGATCGTGGAATGGCCTCTAAATATAGAGGTTAGCTGCGAATACTCAAATATGCAGCCGCGGACCAACTGGCGGTGGGCACAGAGGGCGAGGCGGGATCTCAGGGTGGGATCTGAGTTCCTTAGAAAATACCTCATATGCTCGGAGACGTGCTTTCTAAGCGAGTCGGGGCACTTTAAACCCTTCCCCGGGTAGGTGGAACCCGTTAGCTTTGGACAGCAGTCCATCTAGGAGACGGAAAACTCCAAAAATAAACCCCCAAGTTCAAGGTGGACCAGCGTGCTGAGGAACTGGATGGCCATGGGTTAACTGTCGTGAACGTTGGACGTCTGACAGGCGTGCGGGGCGGCACCAGGCGTATGGACTCCTGCTGGGCATCCCCTGCCTCTTCCCTAGCAAGCAGGCAATGCTAGGGTGACCGTTTATTTCCTGCAATATCCAAACTTTGCCTATGGATTTATTTAAACACGGGAATCGTCGCCGGAGCTACGGAGCACGTGCTCTGTGCTTGACACATCCCTCAGAAGCTAGCGAAGAGAGAGTGAGGCGGAGAAGACGAGGAAATGGTGTGAGAAGACGGCATAGAAAGTAGGAGGGCAGGCGCCAGGAGAACAAGACGAAAAGTGGAGAGACTAGGTTTCAACTATGTAAGAGTGGGATACTGGAATTGTCGCAGTGCCAGACAGAGAGGTCCTGTATTGGAGAGACTAATATATGATTTTGACGTCCTCATGCTCCAGGAGCTAAATACAGACAAATACCATTGCCCTGGGTACGCCAGTTATATAAACCCTACTGGGCAGAAGAGACATGGACAAGGTCTGCTGGTGAAGGAAGGAGTGAAGCATGTGGTACTTGACTTGAGCCAGTGGAATCACAGTGCAAGAGAGGTCCAGGGTATACAAATGGAGATTGGTGGCTTAAGTTGGAACATCATAAATGTATATGCCACAGTGGACTGTTTTGTCAGAAAGGAACATTGGGACTGGCTTAAGGAACTGGAGGAATTACCAGGTGATAGGCTACTCATATGTGGAGACTTCAATGCAAGGAACAGAGATTGGGACAGTAGTGGAGAAAACCGACAGGGAATTGCCCTTGCGGATGCCATGGTGGACTCCGATGTGGTCTGCATAAATGATGGTAGGCCGACAAGAATGGCAATGAGGCCTGGCGATGCAGACACAGCTATTGACTTGGCACTTGTCTCCCAGTCATCAGTCCTTGATGTAAAGTGGACTGTTTTGAATGACCATGGGAGTGATCACATGCCATGCTCAGTCCTGATCTCTAAACCCAGGAAAGTTAAAGCTGGGAGAGCGCGCAAGACCTTCCGGTATGAGTGGACCGATTGCCTTCTTGGACGCCTCAGACAAGGGGCATGCAACAGGACTGTTAAAACTCCCTTTTTGCAGCCCCCATGGTGGACCCCAGAAGTAGACCATGCATTGGAAAGCAAAGAGAGCTGCAGTGAAGCAGCTAAAGAAAGTGCGACAGACACTTCGAAGCTCACGAGAGGAAGTGGACACAGCGGAAAATGTCAAGAAAGACAAGGTGGAGGTTTTCAAGCGCTGTGCTGCAGAGGCCAAAAAGGCAAAATGGGAATGTTTCATGAAGGAGATTGGAGGTGATAAAACACTGCGAAAATTCTGGAAACAGCACAGGCAAATGCAGAGAAAAGATCGGCCTATGACAGTGGGAACAATGTATAGAGATGATGGTGTGCACGTGACAACAGACAAAGAGAAAGGGGAGGCGTTTCTCCAGAGATTTTTAGAGCAGACCAATCATAATGATGCGGACACCAGGGATGCAGTTAGAGAGGAGCTATCTGGCACCACGAAGAATATGCAGTATGAAGACATCATACGGGTGGAAGGTGTTAAACACATTTTGAAAAAGGCAAAAGACACGGCACCAGGGCCCGATGGGGTCAGGTATGGTCCGGGTGCATGGACCTCAGAGCCACATATGTTAACTCCGGGACTGCCACAGGGATCTGCAGTCTCACCGGTGCTCTTTAATGCGTATACGAGCAAGATTGCACACCTAGAAGCACCAGGGGTACGAAGAATACTAACATTTGCAGATGATATTCTTGCATATAGGCAGGGGAGAGATAGGGAGCAAACAGCCCAGGAGTTACAGGCGACAGTAGATAAAGTGATTGACTGGTGCACAGAAATGAGTGCTGTCATCCACCCGGAAAAGGCGGCTGTTTTGTAGTGCTCTCTGGACAACAGGATTGTAAAAGCTGATGTCCCAAGCCTCGCGATAGATGGTAGAAATGTCAGCAGAGAGAACAAACTGAAGTATCTGGGGATCACATTTGACAGGAGCGTATCCTTCAAGGACCATGTGGAGACGGTTGTGACAAGATCTCAAAAGGGACTCAGTGCACTTAAAACTATGGCTGCAATGGACACAGAGCAGAGAATGCTTTTCACACTATACCAGCACTTGATCCTCTCAGTAATTGATTATGGATTAGGTCTGCTCACTGTCTCAGAGAGTCAGCTGGTGAAGTTAGAGCGCATACAGAACGAAGCTATGCGGGTCATTCTGGGATGCACTAGAGACACCCCAGTAGTGTGTATGCGTTACATCCTTGGTCTGCCGACTGTTGCTGGTAGGCTCAAGGTGATGCAGGCGAAGGCATACCTCAGAGTAGCTGCAGACACAGACCACCCACTGCATGAGGCGCTGGGCGCAGTTAAGGGTCAGCGACTGATAAGAGGGAAATCATGGATGGCTCAGGCGGAGGATACGATCAGACAGGTGTGCCCCTTGGAGAACATTAGGCGTGGAGAGGAGTGGGTCAGAGTGCCAGCGGAGCAGTCAGACTTGTGCAGAGTTATAATCACATTAAGCCGGGAGTGCAGGGAGTGGCCAGCAGGGGCCACGGAAGTGGAAATCCAGCAACTAATTCAGGACAATGCTCACTCGGGTGATGTGATTATCTACACAGATGGTTCGGTGTCAAGAGGTGAGAGAAGTGGCTGGGGGTTCATAGCCAAAGCTAATGGTCGACGTTTGGTGCAGGAGAGCCTGGCATATGATACCACAACATCCAGCTTAAGAATGGAGGTGGAGGCAGTCACTGCGGCTCTCCGCTGGATGGAGAATACGACACACACACACACACATCGTGATTGTAACTGACTCAGAAAGCATGCTGACGAGGGTGAGGACGGGCAGGCTTCGTGCGGAGTGGCTTGCTTCGCTTCGGAGGTCACGGGTGACAAGCATCGCCTGGATCTTTTCTCCGGGGCATGCCGGTGTGCTGGGAAATGAACAGGCGGACAGATTGGCTGGCTCTGCAGAACTTGGTGGAGTATTGATACATGACAAGGCAGACGTGGTTGCAGGCCTTGTGGGAGCACGTGCACACCTCGGAGGAGCAAATGGATTACCATGGTCTGGCAAGAATGAGACAGCGAGGAGTGACGAGGGGATCTGGCCGACGCTCAACGCTCAGAGGAAAGGCGAGACGGACTTATAATCAGATTGCTACTGGTACTATTAGTGTTGGAACTCTTCGCTGGCTGCTGAGGATGGGGACGGAGCACTTATGGAAATGCCCCGAATGCTGTGATGTCGATTCCTAAATAAGTCAATCAATCAATCATTATGGTTTGTTGCCTTTGCTACTACCCCCACTGGTTGGTTCAAACATTTATCCTGCCTGTACCATCTTTACCAGAGTGGTCATGAGGGCATTGGTGGAGTGGAACCAATTGGTGAGAGTGTGGCAAGGGAAACAAAAATGTTTCTAAGAAGAGCACCAGGAAATACAATGGGAAGTCAAGGCAGCCGGCGCAATACTGTAGGAGTCTTCACAATGAGTTTGCTGCATGGGCAATCAAAGTCACTATATCATCTCATCTTATCTAGTTCCTCTTGTATCTTGTGGTGTCTAGGTAAAGTATAAACAATGGGACAGTGCCGGTTTATGGGCTTCATGTATCGATATTCCCATGGAAATAGTTATATTATCATTAATTCAGTTCTTTGTCACCAATTCCAATTACTAATTCCCAGTTCTTCATCATCAATTTCCAGTTCTTCATCACGAATTCCCTGTTCTCCATCACTAATCCTTCATCACCAGTCCCCAGTCCTTCATCACCAGTCCTCAGTTCTTTATCACCAGTCCCCAGTTCTTTATCACAAATCCCCAGTTCTTTATCACCAATCCCCAGTTCTTTATCACCAATCCCCAGTCCTTCATCACCAATCTCCAGTTCTTTATCACCAATCTCCAGTTCTTTATCACCAATCCCAAGTTCTTTATCACCAATCCCAAGTTCTTTATCACCAATCCCCAGTCATTCATCACCAGTCCTTTATCACCAATCCTCAGTTCTTTATCATCGGTCCCCAGTTCTTTATCACCAATCCCCAGTTCTTTATCACCAATCCCCAGTTCTTTATCACCAATCCCCAGTTCTTTATCACCAATCCCCAGTTCTTTATCACCAATCCCCAGTTCTTTATCACCGGTCCCCAGTTCTTTATCATCAATCCCCAGTTCTTTATCACCAATCCCCAGTTCTTTATCACCAATCCCCAGTTCTTTATCACCAATCCCCAGTTCTTTATCACCAATCCCCAGTTCTTTATCACCAATCCCCAGTTCTGTATTACCAATCCACAGTTTTTTGTCACCAGTCCCCAGTTCTTTATCGCCAATCCCAAGTTCTTTATCACCAATCCCCAGTTCTTTATCATCAATCCCCAGTTCTTTATCACCAGTCCCCAGTTCTTAAAGTCATATGCAAGAGAACAACTACAGCTAGTGCTCGACTTACGACCACGATCGGTTCCGACAGACCGGTCGTAACACGATTTGGTCGTAAGTTGAGTACGCTATGTGTACAGTAATGTGAAGTGATGTTATAAAAATATTTAAGTTAAATTATATCATAAATTTCTTTTATTATTGTTATAAATCATAATTTTCGATGTTCATTTTGTGCCATTTGTATCATCTCTACATCATTTTGTTTCTTATTTTTACATCGTCAGGTTTAAGAAAAACACTGCATTAACTGTACATGTACAACTGGTTTAATATTTGCAAAACATACAAAATACAGGTGTGGAAAATACTATAGGAAACATTTTCCCAATCGCAAAACACATCAAATTGTCATTAACATCAATATATATAAACATGTACGAAACATTTTATTGGCCACTGGTGCTTGGCTGCAGATCATTAATGTCGTCATCTAAGGCAGCAGTTGGGGGTACCGGAGTTGGTTTTTTCATAAACATGGTGAGCTTTGTCTGAATTGTATGTTTCTTTTTTTCATCATAAATTTCACGATACGGACGAAACACATTGTGCGCCATCCGTTCAATCCTTGCAAATCATTCGATGTTTGGGTCCATTGCTTCGAAATGTATAAGAAGTTTATTCAGTAAAGATAAACCTTCTGATAATCCCTTAGTGGTGAACTTTCTTTCTGGCTCATCCTCTTCTTTCTTGGCTTCTCTTCTTTCTTCTTCCGCCACTCTTTCTTCTTCCAGTTCGATTAACTCTTCATTTGTAAGTTCTCCGGATTCTTTGTCTAGCAACTCTTCGACATCTTCAATTTCACACTCCAAAGAAAGGTCTTTGGCGAGTTTTACTATTTTTTCCTGAATCGTTTCAACATCATGTTCACTGTAAAATCCATGAAAATCCATTAACTATAGCGCTTAACACAATTTTTCCAGATGCCATTCATGCACTTTGCCGTCACAGCTTCCCAGGCGGTAGCGATATTCTTGATACACATTAAAATGTTGTAGTGTTTCCAAAAATCTCGCAATGTTAGTTCTGTGTCAGCATCTATTGCGGATATTGCTTGAACGAAGGTGGTTCGGAGATAGTTGGCCTTTACGGTTGCAATCAAACCTTGGTCCATAGGTTGGATGAGTGGAGTCGTGTTTGTCGGAAGAAAAACAAATTTTCCATCTGGATGGAGATCGCCTAGTGATTGTGGTCGTAAAGTCGAATGGTCGTAAGTTGCTAGGTCTTAAGTCGAGCACTAGCTGTAGATCTGATGGAGTTAAAAAACATACAAGTGTGTGAAGAGTTCACGAGTTACGTACCTGTAAAATCAAAGGAACATAATACCATTTATTGTTAGCAAGGGAAATAACTCACCTAGTTTTATCTAATGAAGCAATTAGATAAAATATTTATTAAATATCTAAGATAAAGAAACTAATCCATCAAAATTAACAAAACAATTTGCCAATCTAAGGTTAAATATGAGTTATTTACACAAAGGTGTATAAAACACATTTTCTACCATGATATATACAATGCATCAACACTGCAAGCTACTTGCACAATTTTTACTCATACACACCAACTGACGCCCAGACATTGTCACTCTGGTTTCTCTTCACAACGTATTTCCATATGACTTATCTTGTCTCTTAAAATTGGCCTTTATAACAGGCCGTAAAATATAACTCATATAAGTTTTCCTTGTGTAACAGCTGTGTTTTTTTCCATTAAATATTTGTCCGGACTGTAAAAGGCCCAAAAAAAAAAATAAATTATCTTGTCTCTTTGAACAATACAAATGCAATTGCACTATTATTATCATGCCTTCTCGTGGCGATAGTTACCCTTGTGCATTACCTTTCTATTATTAAGGGTTATTGCTATCAATTTTATTGTTGTTAATTTTTATGGATGTTTACTATTACTATTATGCTCCCTCATTTCCCCTCCTCCCCGCTTGTTTACTGTTGGTTGTTTTGACGCTGCTACCGCCCTCGCCGGTTTGGTCCTATTAATTGGCTGCCACTGCCATCATTACCGTAAAGTTGGCGATGGTATTGGTGGCTTTGGAGCAGGCTGGAGATGGTGGTGACAGGGGAAACAACAACGGTAATAAATAAAATGTGGGTTCTTCCCCCCCCCCCCCCCCCCCCCCCCCCATGACATGTATCTGTTCTTATCAGGGGAAACAACAACGGAAATAAATAAATTGTGGGTCCCCCCCCCCCCCCCCTTTCACAGAGGTTGTTACTCCCCATTTCAAATATAAAAATGTTGAAACAAATGTTGTAAACATTTGCGCATATGTCACCTACACTTCCACATGCAACGCTCTGTAAAAACACGAACAATACAAATGCAAATGTTTCTTAACACTCAATAAAGGTTTAAAAAATCAAAAAAAATCTTGTCTCTTCGGTTCACGACTGCACTTTTCAGGAGACTCCTGGGAGTCATCGCTGTAGCTATGAGTTTGTGCTTTGTGTGGCGCTTTCGGTGGGTCGCCCTGCAGAAAGAAACCAAACCATATGGGATAAAACCCCGGTCAGTGAAGTCTTTCTGGTGACTGCCGTTTTCATCGACGATGAACTGTATTTTTCGTGGACTTTTGTGTTGGCATTCTGGCGGCGGCATTATGCACAGTGTACCTGTGCGGGCTGTTGGCTTGCCGACACTCCTGTCTATTCCATTGTTTACATGGGGCAGTGAAGAGCATTTTGTGATATTCACTGGCACAGGAACGGAGCAATATGGGGACGACCCGTTGCCGTGAAGTTGGAACCGCGACTAACTAACTGACTAACTAACTTATCTTGTCTCTGAGCTTAACTGCTTTGGAGGGTTCATGTTAAGTTTCTACAAAGTTGCTACGCTTCAGTCTTCCTTTTCCAAAACCATTAAACCTGTTATACATAGGGTGGTCTGTCAATCTTCTAAATTTTTCTGCTTGTTGCTGGGCTCTGCTATCTCTTCTGTCCTGCATTGGTTGTAAACAAGTGATATTTTCTAGTTCATTAATAGGCGTTGTCTTCAGGCTTCCAGTTATGATTCGAATTCCTTGGTTTTGGACTCTACTTATTTTGTTAAAGTTTGACTTAGCTGCTGTTGCCCAAGCTGCAATACCATATTCCAGTACTGGCCTCACCCGTCCAGTATATAACTTCTTGAGAACTTTCTCATCTGCTTCCCACGTTGTACCAGCAAGCTTTTTCATGATTGCCATTCTCTGCCTTGCTCTTGTTCGATTTTTCTCAACCTGTGTCTTCCATGTCAGGCGACGATCAAAGGTGACTCCTAGATAGTTTGGATTTTCTTCATGGCGCAATATTTTTCCATTCAATACCAGCTTAGGTTGCTGAGTTTTATTTGAGAGGGAGAACACTGTGCATGTTGTTTTCTCCTCACTTATCTTCACTAGCCATGATTTTGACCAGTCCTCTAGCGCTAATAAGGCTTGCTGTATTCTGTTGTTAGCTGTACTAATATATTCTTCAGATGTCCATATGGCTAGGTCATCTGCAAAGGAGGATGTGTGTACTCTGGCTGGAAAATTTTCTGTGATGACATTTATATATGATAGGAATAATGTTGGTGAAAGAACTCCTCCTTGGGGGACACCTTGCTCCAACAGCATCATTTTGCTTGTTTGTCCTTGTACTTTTGTCCTGGCAGTTCTGTTCTCAAGGTAGTGGCTGATCCATTTATACATTTTCCCACAAACATGCATTTTTTGCAGTTTTAATTTCAGTCCTTCCTTCCATACTTTATCGAATGCTTTTTCTAAATCTATCCAGACTGCTAGTGTGCGCTTTTTCTATTGGAAGGCATCCTCTATTTCCTGAGCTATATAGGTTATTTGATCTTCAGTGGATCTGTACTTTCTGAATCCTGCTTGGTGTGGTGTTAAGAGATTGTTTTCTTCCAGATGCCATGTTAGCCTGCCATTGATAATGCGTTCCATTAATTTTCCTACACAGCTAAGTAGACTGATAGGTCGATAGCCATTTGGTTCTTCCAGGTCTTTTCCTTTCTTTGGGACTGGTATTAGTATAGTTTCCTTCCATGCCTGTGGGACTATTCCTCTCTTCCAGCTGTTATTTAGGACTGCTAGTAGTTTCTTCTTTGCCTTGGTGCCTAGTCCTATTAGCATTTCATTTGTGATTCCATCCTTTCCTGGTGATTTCTTCTTTTTTAGGGTATTCATTGCCTGTTCCATTTCTTCCATTGTTAAGTTTGCCATCATATATTCTGCTGCTGTCTCTGTATTTCTATCATGTATCTGTTTGTCTTTGATTGCTTACTTCTGATCGGTTGTAATATCAATGTGGTTTGCATTTGCATAGTGTTCCATGAGTGCATTTGCAGCCTTTTTTCCTGTAAGCAATGCATTTCCTTGTTTAATTGTTATTTGTTTGTTTCTAGGTCCTTCATTGTTCATGGCTTTCACTAGTTTCCATAGTTTGTTTCCATCCCTGTCAAAATTCAAGTTTTCTGTTTTTTCCCTCCAACAATCTCTTGTTGTTTGATTTACTGTTCTTTTATATTTTGCTGAGATGGCTTTGAGAGAGATTTTCGCTTCAATTGTTTGTTCTCTCTCTGCTGTCTTCATGGCATCTTCAACTTTGTCCTCCAAACTTTGTAGTTCTTCAGTCCAGTATGGTTTGTAATTTTTCCTCGCTCCTCTTGGAATGGACTCAGTGGCTGCCTGTATTATCGCTCTGTTTAGACTTTCCACCATTTTCTTTATGTTGCCATATCGTGTATTTATGTTTTCACAATATTTGTCTGTTAGTATGGCAAATCTGTCTCAATCTGCTCGTTTGTAATTCCAGCGGGGCAAGGGCTTTTGCTCCTGTGGAACATACTCCATATTCATTACAAGCTTGATTGGTCTGTGGTCACTACCTGCTAATTGGTCCAGCACATGGCGATCGATTTTGTGGAGGATGTCTCCTGTGCAGAAAGCTAAGTCGGAGTAGAAGTGGTAAGCCATCTTCTGGAGTAGAAGCTCGGTGTGTCATCCGCTTTGTTGAGTAGATGGAGATTTGAGTCTATTTCCCAGTCCTCCAATTCATCTCCTCTTTTGTCAGTATCTGGGTATCCCCATCTTTCTGAACGGCTATTAAAGTCTCCGACAATAATGCAGTTTGTGTCAGTTATTTTCATGTTTGAGAGTGTAAGGTCCTTATCTGCTGGGCTATACAGAATGAAGATTCTTATTTTCACGTCCTTTATCATTATATCAACACCTATAATTTCTGTTTGGTTGTCAGAGATCACAGATACTTCGCTGCAAGGTATTGTATTTCGTGTAAGTATTAGAACTCCTCCTTTGTGTCCTTCGCGGTCGAAACGTGTGGCCTGATATCCTCTGACTGAGAATTTGTGATTGGCGTTGAGGTGTGTCTCTTGAATGCATGCCACATCTATTCTATCTTTATGAAGACGCTGTGTTAGGGAGTCTTTCTTCTTGTAAACTCCTTCGGCATTCCACTGTAGTATGTTGAGTGTCCGGGGTATTTGGTCAATAGCTCTTAACCTACTCCTCTGTGCCTTGACTCCACAGCACAGGGGAAGGTGACCATCAGTAGTCATGGGTGGACCCCCTCGAGGCAGGACGCCCAGCACTATCGCCGCCTGATGGGACTTCACGGGATTAGCACCATAACGATTAATTTTGATTTGTGACATCATGAATTAAGTTACGTTGCACTGCTTTGTCAAGCCTGTGGCTCAGTACATCCGATTTCGACAAGCATTTATTCGGGGTGCTTTCCCTAGCCTTTGACTGTCCCCAGTCTACCTACAAGGCAGCAGGTTTGTGTGTCTCTTCGTCTGGTCCCTCTCCCTTGACCTGTCCGACATGGGTGGCCCTACCAGTAGCTGTGCTACCGTCGGCATAGCTCTTGGGGTCATTGGCACGCACATTGGCCTCGTCACGGTGGACACACAGCAGAGGGGGGAGGGTTTAACACTGTCACTAAGTATATTATTTTTGGTATGATGTATGTGTTAACTATTATGCTTCTACCAAATATTGTTGATGTTTTGTATTTATACCTATGTAGCATGTCTGTGATTTGGTGTGTTAGTTGTAGCCATGTTTCTCTGTGTGTTGTTCTGGGGTCACAAATAAACAGATAAGACATTTAATATTTAGTAAGACAATACACAGCATACAGCATAAAACACTCATTCAGGATAAGAAACAAGGAGGAATAGCACTTCAGGACATACAAACAAAAATACAAGCACTTAGAATCAGCCACATAGGTAATATTATCAGACATCCAGAACAACATAGATTAGCATTATATTATATAGCACACAAAATAAAACATCTCACAAAACTAAACAATGCAGCAGCACATTATCAGGGCATACTACCATCTTTCTATCACACATGTATACAGGCAATACAAGGACATGAACATTTAATAAATGAAACAACACGAGAAATATACAAACAATTAGTTAGTAAACAAGCACCATCGCTTAAGCTGAGAATCAAAAGAGGACAAAAATATTTCATGTCAGACTACACATCCACCTTTCCCAACTTCCACAACAAACACATCCCATCTAAGGCGAAAGAAGTAACTTACAGATTGATTTTTAATATAACTCCCATAATACCCAAATTAGCATTCAGATCCAGGCAAATAGGAAAATGCCAATTATGTAGGAACAACACAAAAGAGACAGAAGAACACATATTTTTCACATGTCAAACAGTCACAGATGCAGTGGAAACTCTACAACAAATAATACAAACATACACAGGCAAACAAACAGACATTTACAAGGCAATCTTTGTTAACACTCTTCCTAAAACATCCGAAGACACACACACAAAACTATTTCAAACACTAGCGGAATACAGAAAATTAGTTTGGACTTGCAGAATCAAGGCAAGGTTCAACTCCCTTACATACAACAGAAACTTATTTTTACTAATGTTCAAATACAAACTAGCTACTATTTTTCCTGACTGAAATGTGTAAATTTCCTTAATTTCATTTACTCTTGCAATTAGAAAAAATGTCATTATTGTTAATTTAAAAAAAAAAAAAAAAATTAATAATATCAAAAACACATAATATGTTTTACACCCGAACGTCTTGACAGACGATATTTGGTTTCTGCTGCAGAGCACAAAATCTACAACCCGTGCTGTGGAAATTTTTAGAACGTGTGTGTGTTTCACGAGCCCTGTGTGTGGCTTATTTTGTTAATACTTGGGAGCACTTCTCACTAGGTGGTAGCAAGCATCGGAGAGCACATATAGTACACGCCGCATTTCTTCCCCAGCGTGCTTTGAATCACAAATCCACCCCTCTCCCCCCAAACAACTTTAAAGATAGATATATAGCTACTCTGGCCTAGGCACACAAAGGCTGTGTGAAAACTGGCTGCGTGTCCGCTGTAAGACCGTTTTGTGGCTGGTGGTCTCTAGGCAATTTCTGCGTTCAGCGGTTTGCTCTTTGCCTAAATTCAACACGATTCCCCAGTACGAATATAAACATTGTTGTAGAATACAAAAGGCTAACATGAATGGTATTTATATATGGGTAGCCATGTATGGGTGAATTCGTGTAGGTATTTATGTAGATGTAATTATACCTTTGTGTTGATATACAGGTATGTATATGAATATATGCATATGGAATTCCCCCCCCCCCCCCAACACACAAAAATAAATAAATTGGGAAGCCACAATTTAAATATAATGAAAATGTAAAGATCACGGAAATCCATGTACAATTATCTACAGAACGGCAAGAGATAGATCAAGACTGAATGTGTGTGTGTGTGTGTGTGTGTGTGTGTGAGAGAGAGAGAGAGAGAGAGAGAGAGAGAGAGAGAGAGAGAGAGAGAGAGAGAGAGATGGACAGGTGTAACATGCATTCCACTTGTGGAGATGGAAATGAAACGAGGAATGTGTGTTTACATGCCCTATGCCATAAATGTTATATTATCATAACTGTATATGCATGTATTTGTTTTATTAATGCATGTGACTCATAACACTAACAAACGGCAACGCTCTGTAATATACACAAACAAAGAAACACACCTTGCAAATATACATTGCTTTGTAGAAAATAAACGTAAAAAAAAAAAATACAGGAAATTTTTTTTTAAATATTATAAAGCTGTCATCATGCTGTTTGTTTTGTAAGGTTTACCCTACAACAAATTCAATGTAGAAATGATAAAATGTATACAAAAATTGTATTTTTGCGCATATGTCACCTACACGTCCACATGCAACGCTCTGTAAAAACACAAACAATACACTTTGCAACGATTTAAACACTCAATAAAAGTGTTAAAACAAAGATCGTGTCTCTGAGAGTAACTTACAGACTGATTTTTAATATAACTCCCATAATACCCAATGAGCAGTCAAGCTGAAAAGCATCTGATGGTTGCAGAAATGAGATTTCTGAGGAAAATGCAAAGAATACCATGGACAGACAGAAAAACCAATGACCAAGTACTACAGGAGACAAATGAACATCGTAAACTGATTAGAGAAATTAGACGTAGACAGTCAAAAATATTTGGACATGTTATGAGAAGAAATGGATTGGAGAACTTAGTGACAACTGGCAAAATCGAAGGGAACAGACCAAGAGGCAGACCGAGAGGAAAATACCTGGATGGCTTGGCCACATTGCATGAACGAGACAGGAACACTGAGCTGATCCACGATACTGGTGATCGAGTGAAATTGCGAGTCATGACCGCCCACGCTTTCCGGCATGGCACATGATTGATTGATTGAATACCCAAATTAGCATTCAGATCCAGACAAATAGGAAAATGCCAATTATGCAGGAACAACACAAAAGAGACAGAAGAACACATATTTTTCACACGTCAAACAGTCACAGATGCAGTGGAAACTCTACAACAAATAATACAAACACACACAGGCAAACAAACAGACATTTACAAGGCAATCTTTCTTAACACTCTTCCTAAAACATCCGAAGACACACACACAAAACTACTTCAAACACTAGCGGAATACAGAAAATTAGTTTGGACTTGCAGAATCAAGGCAAGGTTCAACTCCCTTACATACAACAGAAACTTATTTTTACTAATGTTCAAATACAAACTAGCTACTATTTTTCCTGACTGAAATGTGTAAATTTCCTTAATTTCATTTACTCTTGCAATTAGAAAAAAATGCCATTATTATTCATTTTAAAAAATTAATAATATCAAAACCATATAAGATGTTTTACACCCGATCGTCTTTACAGACGTTATTTGGTTTCTGCCGCAAGGCACAAAATCTACAACCCCTGCTGTGGAAAATTTTAGAACGGGTGAGCTTCTCGCAAGCCCTGTGTGTGGCTTATTTTGTTAATACTTGAGTACACTTCTCACTAGGTAGTAACAGGCACTGGAGAGCACAGATAGTACTCGCCGCAATTCTTCCCCAGGGTGCTTTGAATCACAGATCCACCCCTCTCCTCCCCCCAAAAAACTTTACAGAGAGATATATAGCTCCTCTGGCCTAGGCACACAAAGGCTTCGTGAAAACTGGCTGCGTGTCCGCTGTAAGACCGTCTAGTGGCTGGTGGTTACTAGGCAATTTAGCACGAATATAAACATTGTTGTAGAACACAAAAGGCTAACACGTATGGTATTTATATATGGGTAGCGATGTATGGGTGAATTTGTGTAGGTATTTATGTAAATATAATAAAGGCTTGGTGTTGATATACAGGTATTTATATGAATATATGCATAGGGAAATCCCCCCCTCCCCCCCCAAAAAAAAAATAATAAATAAATAAATAAATAAATTTGGAAGCCAAATTTAAATAGAATGAAAATGTAAATGTTATTGCCCAAGATCACGGAAATCCGTGTACTATTATCTACAGAAAGCAAGAGATAGATCAAGACAAAATGTGTGTGTGTGTGTGTGTGTGTGTGTGAGAGAGAGAGAGAGAGAGAGAGAGAGAGAGAGAGAGAGAGAGAGAGAGAGAGAGAGAGAGAGAGAAAGAGAGAGAGAGAGAGACAGGTGTAACATGCATTCCACTTGTGGAGATGGAAATGAAACGAGGAATGTGTGTTTACATGCACTATGCCATAAATGTTATATTATCATAACTGTATATGCATGTATTTGTTTTATTAACGCATGTGACACATAACACTAACAAACGGCAACGCTCTGTAATATACACAAACAAAGAAACAAACCATGTAAATATACTTTACTTTGTATGAAATAAACGTTAAAATCGTGTCTCTGAGAGGGACTTCTCTTGTTTTGAGGGACTTTGAACGGCTAACCAATGTTCGTAAGTGTTTCCCATTTTCACCACGTGTAGATTTGGATTTAATATTTTCTCTTTCACGGATTATTCAAACATATCAGTGATATTAATTTTGTGGAAGTGATTTCGATAGATTTCACCACGTGTAGATCTGGATTAAAATCTCGCTCTGTCACGGATTATTCAAACATATCAGTGATTTCAATTTTGTGGAAGTGTTTTCGATTGTTTTCACCATGTGTATCTGTATCTGTGCATCCGTATTGAAGATTTCCTCTGTCACGGATTATCGAAGATGGAAAACCAAATTGTTAAACGTGTCAAAGTCAACACAAGTGAAGGTTTCGAGGGAGGAGCGTTCCATCAAGCGAACACACTTGTGTTTTCTATATCAGGACCTCATGTATTCCGGTTCAACTACTCGCTGATGGCGAGCGTCTTGAGGGGGCCTTGCGGGATCGGTAGGGAAGGGATAAAATCCATCTACCGTTTTGAGGACCCTAAAAGATGGTACGCTACGCTGACACCGGAAGCAAAGGCGGCTCATTATGAACGGCTTCACGGGACGAAGCATGAACTGCAGGATCCTAAAGTAACTATTGTAATTGAAAACATAGAGAAGGAAAAGACCAAGGCTATGATTCACTGGATGCCTACAACCGCAAAGGTTGAGACAGTGAAGCAAATAGCCGCGGATATTTCGGGAGATATAACCGCGGAAGTGTATAAAACAGCACGGCCAAGTGGTTACTTCTGTGCAACCCGAAAGAACCTCTGCCACATTACGTGGACATGGAGTTGGACGGGGTAGAAGACAAGCTACACCGTCTCTTCATCACAGTTCCGGGGCGCCGTACGGCGTGTACAGTCTGTGGGGAGGACTCCCACTGGAGTAATAAATGTCCGGCCAAAGTACAAATCAAGAAGGGACCTAGACTGGCACAAAAAGTCACTTCGAACTCCCAGACAGATCAACATAGTAAGGAGGTTGAAGACGGTTTCCAGCTGGTCAGTCGGAAAAGGGGACGCTCAACCAAGAGCCTGTCTGACGGTGAGAGCTCGACACCTCCAGCCTGCCAAACACATGTTACCACGCTGCCGCCCCTCAACAACCACGACTACCCTACACCGCCTGAAGCGCACAGGTCAAACAAAAAGAAATGTGTAAGTAATTATACTGAACAGATAACGACCAGCGCCATGACCGGAATAGACAGTGATAATATTAACACACCACTACGACAAAGAAACCTGTCAGATTATTCACCACGCCTCGTTATTGACTTAGAGATTTCAAGCCCGGCGAAGGAATCTACTGACTATCTCCAGAAATGATAACATGAATACAGACAGTTTGAAACAAGAAACATAATTATGCTCAACCGTTTCTTATTTTACAACAAAAATGGCAGCGGAAATTAAAATAATGAGTATTAACATTCGAGGTATAAGATCCAAAATTAATCATCTTATACCACTCATACACAAATATAAACCTGATTTTATACTCATTACAGGAAACTAACGTTAACACCGACGAACACGCATCATATATCACAACATGCTTAGGTCTAAGACACTCATGTTTTAGTCTTAGTACTCAACATATCGGATTGGGTACAGCAATAATACAGACATCGGACAGGTGGCAGATTATAGAGAAGGACAGGGACTTCCAGGGTAGGATAGCTATAGTACAGGTGAGAAATAACATAAATAAATACACAATTGTCAACATACACGCACCGCCTGACTACAGAAATCAGCCGCTCTTCTACCAAACACTGGAAAATTTATTATCACGCTCATATCGGGGTCACAACATCATTCTAGGGGGTGATTTTAATTGCGTACTTTCGGCGCACGACCTTATAAATGGAGATGTAAGAATGCAAATTAGAAACACAACGGGGGAGGAGGAACATCAATTAGACACATTGCAAACAATTTTAGATATCCATGGGCTAACAGACGCATACAGGCAGAAGCATCCCCATGGAATAGATACAACACACACAAACAATGCGCATAATAGAGCAGCGCGATTAGATAGAATTTATGCGCCCATAACACATCGTATAACGCAAGTCAAGCATTTACAGGAGACACTGAACTTCACAGACCATAAGGCTGTAGTTGCAACAATAAACACAGTACACGCAACACCACATCTTAGAAGATCTCCCCATTGGAAACTTAACAGCACACTTTTACCAAATCAGGACTGTGTAGATTCCATAACAAAACTGATCCTCACATACACAAGCGATATACCAGAGGGTAATGCGCGAGAACTCTGGGAAACACTTAAACAAACTATACGAGAGAGAACACAAACACTAGCAGCAGTAATACACAAGCAAAAACTACAACAAGAAAAAGTATTGGAAAATGCAATTAAGCTCTTAATACAGACAGACAAAAATTCACCACACATCATAGCATTACAGAAAGAATTAGATCTCCACAGACATCATCGATTTCAGGGGGCTTTACTGCGAACAAAGTTACAAACTATAACACAAGAGATACCGAGTAAACAATACCTAGCTTTAGAACAAAACATACAGCGCAGCAGACAGATAGGCCAGTTAATTGACAGGGAAGGAAATATACAAGTCGAGCCACAACCAATAGCCTTAGCCTTTGAAGATTATTACAAGAACCTTTATACAGAGGAAAACACACAGGCGCACGTGCAAGAACACTTTATGAAATTCACAAAAGAACTCACAGAGGAACAGAAACTAACACTAGATACTGAATTAACACTAACAGATATAACACAAGCGGTTCACGGAATGCAGAAGGGCAAATCGCCTGGCCCTGACGGTATTACCGCTGAATTCTATCAGTTTTTCTTTCCTCTTCTAGGTCCCCTTTTACTAGCAGTATTCTTTGAATCTTTCCACAAACATGAACTCCCATCCAGTTTCAACACGTCTTACATCACTCTTATTCCGAAGGAGAACACCTGACAAGACACTTTTAAAGAGTTACAGACCGATCTCGCTTTTAAATGTAGACTACAAGATTTTAACAAAGACTTTGACGAATAAATTGAAACCAGTAATGGCATCTCTCATTCATGAAGACCAGCAATGTAGTGTACAACACCGGAATATCCAGCAACACACACACTTCATAAGGGACATCATCAACTACACACATCTGAAAAACTGTCAGTCCTCAATTCTCTCTTTAGATCAAGAAAAAGCATTCGACAGAATATCTCACTCATACCTCCACAAAACTCTCTCACACTGCAACGTGGGAAAATTATTTTCGGACATGGGTCAAATTTTATATTTGAAATCGGAAAGTCGGATTCTATTAAACCATACCCTAACCAATTCTTTCAGGTTGACTAGGTCAGTGAGACGGGATGTCCCTTGTCCCCATTACTGTACGTTGTCGCTCTAGAGCCACTTCTAGAAAAGATACGACAGGACGACAATGTCAGGGGTACGTTCATACCAGGGAAGGGTGAACAAAAGCTGCGTGCTTATGCGGACGATACCATTTTCTTTCCGACAACTGAAAAATCTGTACGTATCATTTTGGAGACGTTCTAGTTTTTCGGCAAAGGGAGTGGTGTCATAATCTCCCCGCCAGTTATGCCACGTCGTCTTTAACGGCGCCTGGCTATTACGGCCAGATTTAAACTATGAGCAATAGTAACCACGATGTGACAGAGAGGGTCAGTCGGTGTAAGCGTGGAACATGTAGTCCACGAAGGGACACCACTGCGAATAGCGTGTGCTCACAGTGGTTAACCTTCAGACGGCTGGGGTTTGTGGTACAGGACGGACGTTTGAATGGTGCTCGACTTGTGTGCATGAACGTATAGATAGAACGCCTGTGTGAATAGGAGACCGTGCGCCTGGGTTGTAGGATTGTGAGTTGTATTGTATTTATATATATTCATTGATTGTATTGTAACATCGCTGTTGTAATTGTGCGATGTATGTAATTGTTGTGACGAATGAGCAGCGAGAATAAAGTGTTTGAATCGTAAGTTGTCAGCGTGTCACGCAAAGTCATTTTGTGACCGTGTTGTGTTTCATATCTGTCGGTAGATACGAGCCTATGTGATTGCTTAATGCAAGGAATCTGACAGTGAGGCAAAATTAAACTTCCAAGAATCTACTATAATGGGCTTAGACAAATGGAAAAATAAGGCGGATTTTCCATTTGACTTAACATCAAACAATCTTATAAAATTGTACGGAATGGTCTTCCCTTGTCAACCAAATCGGACACACAAAGACACTTGGCAAAATCTAGAGAAGAAAATAACAGATATGTTACAGAGGTACAAATACAAAACAACTACTATATTTGGTAGAAGTACCATTGTTAATACATATATAATTCCAAAAATACTATATCTGTGCACAGTCCTAGATCCTCCACGTCAGACTGTCGCAAACATAAACAAAGAGATTAGACGCTTTGTGTTTGGCAGCACCATCTACAGTATCAAACATACTACACTCATGCAAGACAAAAAAA